>PVJH01000255.1:0-381334 GCA_004026705.1 Nesogale talazaci
GTAGGAACTGCTTGCCAAAATAAATTTTATTTTAACCCCAACCAAAAACAATTGTAGCCCACATATATGGCAAATGCTTGGTCTTTGGGTTAAGCCTGTCCTTAATTATGGCTACACTTTAAATTCTAAGAGATCAGGAATTATTTCTTGTTTTCTTTTGTAATGTATCAGTTTCTAGAACAATACTATATTTTCAAAAAGATATTTCATGGAGAGACCAGGCTTAATCATTAGAGACTGGTGGAACCCTTGAAATTATCATTAAAATTTCAGCCAAATAATAGGCCAATAAATGGAACAATAACACTAGTGAGGTACACTCACTTCAGAATAATCCGCCATTTGCGATCAAGAGGGTAATATTTACCAAAGGACAAAGTTCAGAAGAGTGAAGAAGGGAGGAACGGAGATAGAAAACAAAGAAAGTGGGCCAAGTGGTGTTACATTGACTGGGTTCCAACGAAATAGATGAAACAAAATATGTCTGAATTGCTGAATGCAAAACTAATGATCTGCTATGTAATTCATCCAATCCACACAGAGGTAAAAACAAAAGATGTCGCATGAACCTATACAGTAGTAATAACTTTATAATATCTTGAATATACTTAATGCTAATGAATTGTATACTTTAAAATAGTTTTTGTGTTATACAAACTGCAATGAGAGAGAGAGAGAGAGAAGAGAGAGAGTTTGCTTTAATGATTCTGGGTTTATCTAAGATTCCATTCTGTACCTGACCTAAAAACACATCGCATTTCCTCTCTGATTCACTTCAGTTTTAAATAAGCACTGTCAAAATTAAAATGGATTGGAATGGGGGAATATTCTACTCTCAGCCTTAGACACCATCCATCACATCTTGAAATATTGAAATATCGCTAGACTTACAGGCCCAGCTTATATTCTACCTGTTCCATGAAATATTGCTGATTATCTTGGCCAAAATGGATCTTTCTCTTTTCTGTCTGATTTATTTTATAGCAATTTATCACAATTTATTTTAAATATTTTATAAACATTTTCACTCTCTACTGAATTATAAGATATTCTTGCCACTCACCAAAGACAGGGATCAGGTTTAATATATTATCCCACTTTCCAAGTGTAGAAAAATATTTTTTATTTGTCAAGAGAATCAATGAATGAATGAATGTCCAAGAGAGGCATAGATTAGTCCATGAAAAATGAGTCAAAATCATAAAAGGTAAAATTTCTCTTATATTTAATTTAAATCCATGAAACATTTTTTAATCAGTAAAATATTTAATCATTTTGGTAGCATATTTTCTCATAATTGCATGCATTTTCACATCTTTATAATGCTGTTAACTTTTCGAAAATATTTTTAGTATCATTATGAAAATGTCACAAAGTGAAAATTGTTATTACCTCCCACACCTATAATTTCTAAACATGGTTAAAATTATAATAACAGAATTTTCACTGTATTTGGATTATAGTCTGCAAAAATTAAAACATCATTTTAACCATAAAATGCATTTAATATCTAGAATTGAATATTTTATAAGCATTCTTCTAAGGTATTACAGCAATAGTGATCATTTCAATATGTTATTTGCTCTTTTAAAACCCATAAACCAACATGCAGCCTTGTCCTGGAATGAAGAGTTAATCATAGATTTAACTTGTCAAATTCTGGGCCAGTATTTCACAAGGTCTCATACTATCACTAGGGGAAAGATGAAAAATATAGACTGAAGTAAAATATAATGCAATTGTATTTAAGGTGGTTGAAAAAACTAGATTCCATTTCTTGAATTTTCGCTACGGGGAAGGATCTCTGGTGATCTGTGAAGTGCACTTTTGCTGACCAGTAGTTGGACAAAGGTCTGGATGAATACAGTTGTATATCTTATTTGGTGCCATTGAGGCTTTTCCAACCCATAGCAAGCCTAGGCACAACAGAAAGAAACACTGCCCCGTCTTGCGCTATCCTCACAATGGTCCTTATGCTTGAGTTCATTGTGGCAAGCACTGTGTCAATCCATTTTGTAAAGGGTCTTCCTCTTTTTCACTGTTCCTTTATCAAGTGTGATGCCTTTCTCCAGGGACTGGTCTCATGTCTAAATTACACGAGATGGAGTATTTTTTTTCCTTTCCTCCATGGAGCATTCTAGCTGTATTAGCTAGAATGCCTTTTCCAAGGCAGCAAAAGACTAATGGATACAGTAATAGAATGTCTATCAGCTTGCAGAGTATGTAAAGTCCAATATTTTTAAAAGCAGAGATGTTTTCATATATCACAATAATCCTTGGGAAATGATCACAAATAAAGTTGGCAAAATTTAACTGAACATAATGAAAAAAAAATTTTCTTGCCACTTGGGACAAAGAGTTGACATTACTTTAACTTCAGCATAAGGTAACGTGGAAGGGGACTTGAGAAGATATATAAATAAATAGCTGTTTATCTACACACATCTATAAACTTATAAACTTGGGCAAGTTCTGAACTCCCTAATAGTTGTCTATACAATTGGAAGTCAATTCTGGCTTCAATTTTTTTTTCTAAATAAGAGAATCAAATGCTTAGTGTGCATGACGCATAGTAAGCATGCACTATAATAAACTTGATGTAAAAAACCTAAACACAACCAAATGTATCTAGAGTTCAAGTCAAAGGAGCTTGTCTTATGCTGACTTAGAGATGTCTGGAGAATTGTGTCCCATTCTAAATGCCGTACTTTAGAAGGAATCCTGGAGAACATCCAGGGAAAATCTAGAGAATTCCATTTGCATAAAGAACTTGTGAGAGAACTGGATATTTTTATCTTGAGAGGGAAACCTAAAGAGACATGATAGCTGTCTCCAAATATTTTGAAGTTGTGGGGGAAGTTGTATTTTTAGTCAGTGTTACTCCAGGAGGCAGAAGAAAGACCAATGCTTGAAAATTTGGGGAAAGTAAATTTTGCTGTGATATGAGGACCCTTTCAACAATGACATCTGCTCACGAATTAAACAGGCTGCGTCAAGAAGCATAGAGCTCCTCAGATCTGAAACAGAAAATTCACCATACAGCTGAGAGTGGCTTTTAGATGTGCTATGTCACTTCAACACCTCTCCTTAGCCCTGTAAGTCATGTTCTCATGCTTAGCCCTGATTTCTCAGATGGTAAGCTGGTTGACTGAGCTCAAATCACATTGATTACAATTCCACATTCTCAGAGTCCAAAATCTTGTTGATTTCAGAATATAATTGAATGTAGGACTCTGTGAACTTGGAGTGAATTTTTACAAGATTAAATGCACAGTGTCTTAAGAATCATACAGTAATAATACATTTACATGTTTGGGCCATTTCCAGTTTCATTCATTTATAGTACACAGCAGTCCTCCCTGTAAGTATACTCTGTACCAGCATGGATAGTTCATTATTTCATCTGATTTGTTCAGCAACCCAGTGAGGCATGAGACAAGGTATTGGGATATGTGGGGAGGGCAAAATGAGGAGCAGCGAAGGGAGGATTCCAAGGTCACAGAACTAGATACTGACGAAAACAGAATCAGAAAGCAGGATTTTAGACTCGGTCCATACCGTGCATTCCACTATACCAGGCATTTCCAAAAAGATAAAAGGTTTTCATAAAAGATTGAGAGGTGTTTTCTGCAAATGAGTACTAAAAACAAACAAACAAACAAAACTCCAAAACTTATGAAGCAACCACCAATATGAAACTATTTCTGTCAATAAGATTCCTTATATGCAATATACTTGATAAAGTTCCAGTCTTGTAGAATAGGGAGGTCATTGTATAATTAAATAGAAACCCAAATAAGTGTTTCTTTAAATTCTGTTAGATGACCCAACAGATCTTAACAACATCTTCAGTATTTCACTTTGTTATCATCAGGAAATGTTTCCTAATGTGTGACCCAAATTCCTGCTGCTCTACTTTACATCAGATTCCCTCATGCCCTGTCCTCAGTGGAAACAGAAACAAACAAAAAAACTTCTCACACATTTCCTTTCATCTATATAATCATCATGAAATTATAAAAAGAAGGCCTCATGGTGCTAAATTTTGCTTTTATATTCTGACATGGTCACCTATGCTACTTAGGTCTTTCCTTACAAAATAATATCATTATTCCACTCTACACTACCTGAAAGGCAAGGTCATTTGATTCAATTTTTTAATTACTTATGTGTCTGCTTTTCTCAAGAATGTTACAAGCCAGTAATGATTTAGAAATAACTTCCGCTCTCCTGTACAATTGCAAATATTGGCGTAATAAGTAAAGCATTTTAAGGTTTATGTCCTTAGTGAGAATATCTATTATAATTAATAACCATGAAGAGTTGATTTTCACCTTTTGCATTCGCAACTTCAGGCATCCAAAAGAAACATAGTGACAAGAACAGTATTGCACTAAGATTGTGTAACAAACCAGCCCCTAAATTTGGTGGGTACAACAATCATATTATGTTCAAGAATATTTTGAGTCATAGTGTCCAAGGTGGGGGGTGTTGTCCTCTTCTCTATTTAGAGTTGAAGGACATAAAGGTTAGGGTTGGAATTATTTGAGGGCACACTCAATCAGAGGTATGGTGGGTGAAGCTATTGATGGGACCTTCAGTCCTTCACCATATGAGCCCTTCTGAGGCTTCTCCAAATGAATTATTTATGCTTTCTCACAGAATGGGGCCAGAGATCCAAGGACAAGCACCGCACGAGTGAGAGACAGGCAAGTTCAGCTCTAATATTTTCTGGCTCAGTCTTGAGAATCACACATGACATGTATGAGAGTCTACTGTTTAGTGGATGGCTAGGATCCAGGAAGTCAGAGGTTTGAACCCACTTGTTGCTCTGCAGGAGAAAAGACCAGGTGATTTGCTCCACTGCAAATCAGTTTGGAAAACCCCACCTATAATGTCCCTATAAGGTGGAATTGACCCAGCAGCATGCAATAACCATCACAACTTATTCAAACACTCACAGCCCTCTGGTCAGTTTTACAGATGTATGCATTTCACCTCTCGATGGGCAGAATCCACTACTTGACTGCCGGTGTTACATACTATGGTGACGTGTGTCGCTGTGAGGCTGGAAACTGTATCACTGGCATTTCAAATGCCAGCGACAATGTTACTTTGAAGACTAGAGTGTGTCTGAGGGAAGTCAAACTTTTTTTTCCATTTTCTCGTATATGGTACTTGTGAAAATTGAACACTGAATAAGGCAGACCAAAGAAGCATTAATGCCTTTGCATTATGGTGCTGGCAACGAATCTTGAATGTACCACGGAATGCCAAAAGAACAAACACCTCTGTCCTGGAGGAAGTACAGCCAGAATACTCCTTAGAAGGGAGGATGGTAAGACTTTGCCTCATATACTTTACTAGGTTGTCAGGAGACACTAGTGCCTGAAAGAGGATCTCATGCTCAGATGGACATCCCAAAAGAGGAAGACCCTCAACAAGACAGATTGACACAATGACAGCAACAGTGAGCTCAAACATCAAAGTGATTGTGAAGATGGGGTAGGAACAGGCAGAGCTGTCTTCCGTGGAACATAGAGTTGTGATGCACTGGAACATGATGGCATCTGGCAACAACAACACGAGAGACACGTCGGTGATGTTGTCTCTTCACATGGAGTAGCATATACAATGGCAATTAAAAGAAGTCTCACTACTAGGGTCCATGCAGAGGTTTATTTGTTCTAATATGTCTGTGAGATTACTGCACAGCTGAAAACAAATTATCTTATGGATGCATGTGTATTCGTTTTGTTGGGAGGCTGTCTAAAAGAAAGATTCTATCCATAGTGATTTCTCAAACGTCACAAGGGAAGGATAAGGGTTTCTACACCTGTGCAGGTCTGCAGGTTCAGAGACTCACAGGGCCAGTTCTGCCCTGCCCTACAGACTTGCTGTGAGTCAGCGTTGACTTGATGGCAGTGGAAGTGATGCATCAAAGAATTATGTTCTGGAACATCAAATGACAATGACGTTGAGAAAGTGAACTAGAGACACATGTGTGTATGCGCCCATAATTATATATATGGACACATAGGTATGTATATATATATATACATATATATATATATATCCTGTCAAATTGTCAAGAGTTTGGGTCTAACCTGTCAATCAGGTCACAGCTTGATGACCTCATTTCAGAGGTGCAAATGGAGATACGTCAGTCATTGGAGGCCAGATACAGGCTCACAGCTAGTGAAACATTTCTGCTGATGAGACACATGGAACTATGCTGATGGCAGCCAGAGCTTTGGGGCTGGAGGAGCCACATGGAGACCCATACCAGCACTAAGATGCTTCCACCGCCACTGGATCTGACTATGAGAAAGAATAGTGTCTAGGGTCTTAATACTTTTTTCCAAACAAAGAACCATCTAAGGAGACATCAACTAAGTCCTGTGGAAGAAACACACCAGTCTGTGTGATTTAAAGATTGAAAATAGTATAATCCACATCTAAAGAACAGAATGGTATCAGAGCTTAAATTGTGAACACCTGGTTTGCAGAAGGTCCTAGATGACAATAGAAGTCCCACATCCCATTTTTAGAATAGAAGCCCAATTTGAGAATCCACACATTGATTAAGCATATTTGGTAATAGTTGAGGAATATGAATAGACCTGGTCTTAGACAGACAGTATTGCAAAGTTGATTAGGGCAGACACAGTGAGTGTGGCAGTTACATAATCTCCTGTCAACTTGAAGGTATTAAATATGAAAGGCTGTTTAGCCTGTCAATCAGGTTGCAGCTTGATGACTTCATTTGCTGGTGTGATGGAGAAAAAATAGTTCATTGGAGGCTGGGCCCACATGCTCTCTGCTACATATCCCTGTTGACAAGCCACATGGAGTCATGCTAATGGCATGATTGAAGATATTGTTGCCACCAGTAGATCCACGGGACTTTCCACCCACTGACCTGAGGTCTTCCTGAATTCAGCATCGTCGAATGTGCTCTGTGACTCTAAAGAGGAATTTATGGACTAGAATGAGACACTTTGAATAATATGAGAATTGTGGTCTAGATCTGGACTAAGCTGAGATATTTTTCTCAATATACAATTGTGCCTTGATATAAAGCTCTGTCTTACACACATAGGAGTGTCAATGAAATTGTTTCTCTAGTCAATGCGGACTAACATGGTTAGGTAAAAATGTAATATCTTATTTGTTCTGTCTTTGGCCCATTTTAAAGCTGTTTCACTTTAAAAAAGTAAAGGGGAAATCCATGTGGATGAAGCCCTTGGTGAATCCGCATCTGATCATGGACCAGGAATGTGACTAGCCCTGTGATCAGGCAGAATGCATTAGAAAACACAATGTTGCACATGTGGTTAGGTTACAATTTGGCATCTTATCATTTGATTTCTATTATGATCCATTTACATTTGCTCTAGTTTTTAATATTTTCTGCTTCTTTTTAAATTGAGGTATTTTCTGTTTTACTTTGATATTGTTGTTAATTTTTGTTTTTAATGCTTTTGTGTATATTAAACCCCGGATAAGAATAGAGACAGAAATTGGATTAATGGTTCCTTGGGGATTTGGCAGGTGAAGCTGTGGAATAAAAGGGAGCTCAAAATGATGAGCATAAGTATGAAGAAGATTTTCTAGTACTGTTTATGGTGATGACTGTGCAACTCTTCTTAATGTGATTGAATATTGAATTGTATAACATGTGAATCATATTTCAATAACACTACTGAAAAGAAACTCAATGGAGCAGTTCTAACAAAAGTGGTGGCTTCAGGGCAGTGAGGGTGGATCTGCTGTAGTTAAATTCAAAGCAGAGGGGTCAGGTTAGAAAGTTTTGAAGACGGTCATCTTGATAGATTTTCTGAAAGGATATAGAACAATCATGAGGATTTATTTCGAAAGGAATTTAAGAGAATCAAAAACTGCATTAGTGGGGAAAAAGCCAGGAAATTTGTGTCAAGGTATTTCTTTCCCATCAGAACAATGCATCTGCTCATTGATTATCACTGGAACTCTTCTAGGAGACTGCTACTGGGAAAACTTATCTCATTCTCCCTATAGTCTTGGTCTTATTCCATCAGACTTTTAGGTTCCCTCAAACTCAAAGAACATTCAAAGGAACATGACTGTAGCTACTTGAAGAGGCCTGCACTGCCATGTTGACCTGGGGTCAGTCCAGGAGAGCAGAGTTTTTTTTTAGGAAAGGGTTTGAGAAATGGAAACACTACCTTCAGAAATGTATAGACCCAGATGGAGACGATGCCACTTGTCAATGGCTTCACATTTGATGTACTTTCTATGATTGCATAGCTAGACTTTTATAACCTTTTATGAAATGTCCTTTAAGGTTTCACTGACACCCTCTTATAGAGGCAGTATGTTTCTGTTCCAATCTATTAAAAACTCTTTCCTGTTCTGCCTACCTTCTTGGCCAAAATCCACTGATACATTTTAGGGGGAGTGTTTGTGTATTTTTGCTATGGCAGCACTGAATTCCATGTACCACAATGTACAGCAGTTATCTAGTGGTACAAAATTTGTTATTGTTTTGGTGTGTCATCAAGGAACCTCCTGCTCATATTGATCCTATAGGACAGAATACAACTGTCCTATGAGGTCTTCCAGATTGAAATCTTTACCGGAGCTGACTACCACTGCTTTCTCTCACAGATCAGCTGTAGGTTTTAGCTGCTAACCTTTTCATGAGCAGTGGGCCACTTAATAGTATGCTACTAGGGTTCCTTCTCTAAAACGTAATGGTGCAAAAAAACATTTATTGTGTTCATTATCTTGCAGGTCAGGCATTTGATCAAGACTCTAATTGACATTTATTTCTTTGGGTCTTTCAAATAGGTTGTGTTAGAGGTTGGCTGGAGCTTTGGGCATCTGAAGCTGAAGGATCAATGAAAGCAGAAATGTCCACTGAAAGGATGGCTGGCAATTTGGTGCTGGCTGTTGGACATGGACCCTAGTTACTCTCTCTGTGGGTCTCTCTGGGTGTTCTCCTAGCCACATGCATAGCTTTCCCCAGAGCACAAAACCCAAGAAAGCAAATCACAAACTGCAATATTTTTGTTACCTACCTTTGAAACCAGCACCATCATTTCTGCCACTTAAATCTACCTGGCTCATTGTGGGAAGGAGGTGTGCATGGATACAAATGCCAGGGAGCATTTATCACTGGGAGTTCTCTGGATGTTTGGATACCACAAACTAAGTGTGAAAAGTAGTTATTAACTGTGGCACTTCATATCTTCTAATATATTCATGCATATCTTCAGATTACTAGCATCAATCAAGAAGTTGTTATCCTCTCCTGCATCTCATATTCTTTAGGCCTTCTTCACTGATTCATCAGCCCACCCCATCTCCCTCTCCTCTTAAATTGATTGAAACATCTGGTAGGAGCTTGTATCAATGTGAAATCAAAAATTGAGATGTATTCTTCTAAACCAAAGCTTGGCAAATATAAATCATTTGTGTATTTAGTTATAATGTTTTATTATGATTTAGTACTTCTATAATGGGGCTGAGGTTCTGCATTGTTAAAAGCTTCCACTGACCCATAGTCTTACAGAGGATAACATTGGAGACACAGTGTGGGAATTAGGTCCAATCTAAGCCCACTGCACCAATTCAAAACATAACACAACAGCAAACAGAGAAGAGCAAGGAAGTCCCAAGGGAGTACCAAAATTAGACTTTGGAACCTGGGCATGGCACCCCATCAGACAGGACCAGAAAACACTCCTAAAGGTCAACAAACAGTCCTTGAACTATCTACAGGCTTTTCTTCATTTTTGTCATGGGTTTATTGTTGCTTTGTTGTTGTTGTTGTTGTTGTTGTTGTTGTTGCTATGTTTTGCTCTGTCTCATTTTTCTGTGCATTGCTATTTCCACAGGTCTAGTTAGATAAGATAGTGTGGATAAACAATCTGGAGGAGAAAATAATGGTACCAATGGGTCCCAGGGAACATGGGAGGTGGGAGGAAAGGAAGTGGTGCTAACAAACCCAAGGAAAAGGGAATAACAAGTGATACAATATTGGTGGTGAGGAGGGTGCAGGAGACCTGATAGAGCTTCATCAAGGGTAATGTAATAGAGAAGAATTACTGAAACCCAAATAAAGACAGAGCATTATAGTGGGACAAGAGGAAAGTAAAAAGAAATAGAGGAAAGAACTAGGAGGGTAAGGGTATTTATAGAGGTCTAAATAAAGTCATGTACATATGTAAATATATTTATATATGATGATGAGTAAATAGATCTATGTGCATATATTTATAGGCTTAATATTAAGTTAGCAGATGGACATTGATCCTCCACGCAAGGTCTCCCTCAATGCAGAAATGATTCGTTCTATTAAACTGGCATTCCATGATGCTTACCTTCCCCATACAGTCATTGAAGACAAAGTGGGTGCATAAGTAAATGTGGTAAAGAAAGGTGATTGATTCCTGCTATCAAAAGATAGAGCATGTGGTGTCCTAAAAGCTTCCAGGTGAATAAGTGGCCACCTGACTCAGAAGGAACACATGGAAGAAGCACACCAGCCTGTGTTGTCATGCAGTGTCAAATGGATCAGGTATCAGCCATCAAAGAATAAAAAATCAAATCATTGTGAATGAGGGGGAGTGCAGATTGGGGACCCAGACCCATGTGTAGGCAACTGGACATCTCCTTACTGAAGAGTCAAGGTGCAGTGTAGCAATGTTGAAACATACAATTTTCCTTTAGTTACTAATGTTTCTTTCCCAACCACTAGCCCCCACCCCATTATCATGATCCCAATTCTACCTTACAGATCTGGCTAGACCAGAGGATGTACACTGGTACAGATAGGAACTGGAAAAACAGGGGATCCAAAACAGATGATCCATTCAGGACCAGTGCTAAGAGCGGCAATACCTGGAGAGGGGAGGAAGAGTGGGGTAGAAAGGGGAAACCGATTACAAGGATCTACATACAACCTCCTCCTTGGGCGATGGACAACATAAAATGAGTGAAGGGAGACAATGGACAGTGTGAGGTATGGAAAAAAAGTTTATAAATTATTAAGGTTTCATGAGGGAGCGGGGGACCTGGGGGGGAAAGGAACAAATGAGGAGCTGATACCAAGGACTCAAGTAGAAAGCAAATGTTTTGAGAATAATGATGGCAACAAATATACAAATGTGCCTGACACAATGGTTGTGTGGTTGGATTGTGATAAGAGTTGTATGAGTCCCCAATAAAATGAGTTTTTAATATCTAAAAGAAAAAATAAAGCTTCCAGTTAATGCCCACTGTTGCTGATTCACAGACCAAATTTTGCATGGCCAGTTGTTATCTACATTTTCTGAATTTTGGGATCCCCTAGGGTTTTTTTGGTTTGGTATTTAGCATACTAATATCCAGCATCCAGCTATTATAATAGCATCTAGCTATTATGACTTAATTGTTCTCAAGTGAAGAGGGGGAGGAAGAGGAGGAGGAGGAGGAGGAGAAGGAGTTAGTTTCTGTCACATCTATTTTGACTCATAGCAACTCGATAGGACAGAGCAGAGCGGCCCACACAGTTGCCAATGCTGTACATCTGGTCAGAGCAGTGGGCCACATCCTACTCCTGAAGGCAGCCTATTGGGTTTGAACCATTGACCTTTCAGCCAATCGTCAAAAACTTAACCAGTGTGCTGCCAAATATTATCAGAGGATCATGTCTGTAGAATAAATTTAGATAAGAAATATGAGGAGATGACAAAAAAAAATGCTGGTCACTAAGAATGCCTGGGAATCAAGAGCTGATCACAATGATGTGCCCTTCAAGGATGACTCCTTTGGCTAGGAAGATTCAGGTTCCATGAGATGGACTTTGTTTACGTTTCTAGGAATAAAAACATTTTCTGCGTGATCCCCTGAAGATGTCTACAAAGCAATAACACACTAAGACTCAGCGATCAGAAGTAAAATGGATGGAAGTCATTGATAGAACCCGGGAAAACCTGCTCACTTCAATAGAGAAGTGGTAATGCCGTCCAAGACTATAATCTAAAAAGTTCCATGCTTCTGTCTTCTCATGAAAACAAACAAGCAGCATGCAACAGAACTAGCCTTTTGGGGACTTAGGTGAGAATCATCCAAACTTCAGCAGCTAGGAAGAACCTTCGATCCAGTAGAAAGTCTCTGAAACATACTGACTTCAGCACCAATCACATCCTCTATCAGCATTAACCTAAAAGTAGCCTCTATGTTTCTGGATGTGATCTTAGCACCCTGCTCTGGAGGAAACCTGCTGCACATCAGGGACAAATGAGTTGAAGCAATGAATTGGCTGCACAAAGGAGGAGCCAGAGCAAATCACCTGCTGGGGGAGCAGCTCAAGGCACTGCAAGCTGAATGAAAGAACGCATGACCACCTGAAGCAAAAGAGGATGAAAGAGAGGTCAAGATCAAAACTTTAGGGAGAAAAGCTCTTTGGGGAAAATCTGAGCATTTTAAGACACCAGTCCTGCCTAGGACACTATTTGTTTCCCTGTTGGCCATTGTCATTAGTGGCTGGACAGTTCCATTTCAGGTTGCTATTTCCATCCTGTTCTGTGGTACATAAGGTCACTGTGTGTCTGAACAGATCCACGGTACCTAACAACAAAGGCATTCCGACCCAAACTTCAACAAAGAATTGTGTGGTCATGGCCCCTCTTCCTTCAATGCCCTTTCTCTTACTGAAGGTTACAGATGATGAACACACGCGAAAATTTCCTTGAAATTAGACATTTCCACACAGAAGAAAAAACAGATAGAGACTGTTCACAAAGAAGCCCCCATTAGACAAGACCCTAAACTAGCCTGTCTATGTCCCTTGTGAATTCTTCTTGCTCCACTTCAAGAAAAACTTCTCCAATCATGCCCATCCTCTCCCTCTTATCTGTTTTTATTTTTAAAAATCATTTTATTTGGGATTTGTACCACTTTTATCACAATCATACATTCATCCATTGTGATAAGCACATTCGTACACTTGTTGCTGTCACCATTCTTAAAACATTTACTTTCTACTTGAGTCCTTGATATCAGCTCCTTATTTCTCACCTTTTCCCCCTCCCTCTCTCAGCGTCCCTCCCAGCGTCCCTGGATAATTTATACATCACTGCTATTTCATCTTGTTTTACACTGTCAAATGTCTCCCTTCCACCATTTTTCTGTTGCCCAGCCCCCAGGGAGGGGCTATAAGGGTTGATTTTTCTCCAGGTGGTTACCTCAGCAATCCAAGATCAATCATGCTCCAAGTTCTCCTGCTGTTGTCTCTTGCCCTAAAGTCAATGCAGAGCTGTGGTGACTCCATCTGATCAGAACCCAACTGCTCTGGAAGACTTTCAAGGCTGTGACCTTTCAGAAACAGACCACCAGGCCTTTCTTCTGGGGATTCCCTGGGTAAGTTCTAAATACTAAACTTTCCGCAAGTGATCAAAAGTCTTAACCATTTGTGCCACAGACTCACAAATCCTCGTCCGACTCATTGCCATTGAGTAGGTTTCCTACTCATAGCGACACTATAAGGCAAAGTCGTAAATGTTTACATGAGCAGACACTCTCATCTTTCTTCCAAGGAGCAGCCGAGAGTATTGAACTGACCATTCAAATTCTCCTCAGCCATGTTGTTTTCTCCTTTGTTGTGTGGTTATATAGTCCAAAAAGTTCTCTCTCTCTCTCTCTCTCTCTCTCTCTCTCTCTCTCTCTCTCTCACACACACACACACACACACACTCACTGACACACCACACACACAAGCCCCTCCACAGGACAAGTCATTTGGAGAATCAGTGCATTCTGAAAATATATCAATGAAGAGCAACAGTTCTCTAAATAAAAGAAAACCACAAAAAGAGTTTCTATTCTTTATGGGAGCTCAAGTCAGTTCTACACCTCCCCCCACCTTGCCATGTTCAATTTCTTGCTCTTTGGTCTTCCTAAATCCAGTAGAAAATTACCTATGTGCTTTTGACCACAACCTTCTGTACATAAAGGCATGACCCAAATGTCTAAAGGACTATCTTATTTTACATTAGGCCATTATCTGTCTTAGGCCCAATGTTAATCTCTATAATCAGAAAGGAAATAGAATGAACTTTCAATATATTTTAGTACAGGACCAGAGATGTGGGGAAATTCTCTCTCAGCCATGTGCATACATGGCAATAGACAGGCTAATATCATTCTAAAATTCATAAATATTTAATATAAATCAAGAAATATTTTTAAGCTCAGTACAATTCTTATTAGCAAGAAACACACGGAACATATTCTGATTCAAGTGGAAATGGATTCCATGTAACAGGAATAAATTAGGTGGCTAAGCAATTTTTATGTTAATAGGAGCATGACTTAAGAAGAGTGTTCTCTAGATGTAAATAATTATTTTTAAATAATGAACCCATGTTAACAGTCTGCATTAAGAACCTCCATTTTAGCTAAAGAATTTCATGTGCTTAGGAAAATACTCTTGTTTTAATGAATTCATTCTTTTATTTCTGACCTATCTTTTATTTTTTTGGACTTGAAAGCTACTATTTAGAGCACAACTGCAATTATTTTTTATTTCTTCATTCCACTCTAGAGAATTTATCTATGTATTGCACTTAAACAGAATAAGAAACCTAGTGAAGAAATTCAAAACCAAAGGATATTCCCAACACCTATAAAATTGGATGTTAACATTTGGTGTCAATTTTCATTTTGTAGCTAATTCCAATGATACTAACTTTTCTATTTCACAGACAAATGCTTGAATACAAATAATTAAAAATAAACAAATAAATAAACCTACCACCACCGGGACAATTCTGACTCATAGTGATCCTATAGGACAAAACGGAAATTGCCCATTTTGGTTTTCAAGACTATAGCTCTTTATGGGAGTGGAGAGCCTCCTCATCTTTTTCTTTCTCTGGTAGAGTTACTGGGATTAGGGGGTGGGGTTAAGTGCTGTCCTTGTGGTAGCAGCCCAGAGTGTAACCAACCAGGGCTTCTTGGACTTAAAAATAATATTGAAAAAACAAATTCACATTGGTATGCAAGTGCACAGTATATCTGAGATGACAATAAATTCTTTGATTCCCCTTGAGAAGTGGGAGGCAGTATGTCCCTTTTCTTTGAAACTGAGTAAGCTCTGGACTGTTGGGAACAAAGGGATATTGAAGAAATGCCACTGTTTTCTGTTTGTCTAGGTTTCTGTAAAACAATACCTGTAAAAAGAGCGTTACACAGTGGGAACTCAGGATGCTGTGTTTACCTTGATCCCTTAATAAAATCCAGCTTCCAGTAATGTGCCAGCCTGGATTGAGGCCTTGAAAGATGAACAATGTCTATGTCTTTTCTCTCAGAACCTCACCCCAGGGTAGCTAATTGCCATGCAATATATCCACCTACCTTGACTGCCATGCTTTCAAGAAGTCCTAGCCATGTGGAGGATGAGATTCATGTGGCAAGATTCAGCAGTTAAGGAACCTCAAGGTTTGAAGCAGGTGACTGACAAACCCATCCTGGGACAACCCTTCCCAGCTGAAATCATATGGATCAGGGAAAATCAATCAGTTAATTCCTTCCAGAATTTCTGACCTACAACACTGGGAGCAAATAAAATGGTTGCTTTGAGCCTCTCAATTTGGCAGTAGTTTGTGAAACAGAAATATGTGAAACAAACAGAGCTACTTTTAGATAGCAGAGTTGTAATGAAGAGCACAGGTAATTTGGGTTTAATAAGAATGTGATCACTTCCTTAAGAGGCAGGGAGCTCTCTTGGGTATTTTTGATATGTTCCTAGGTGTCTATGGGAGTCCCCTGCTGGTACAACAGTTAATGTGCTTCCCTGCTAACTGAAAGATGGGCTATTTCAGGCCCTCCAGTTCATTCTTTGGAAGAACGGCCTGATGATCTCCTTTAAACAAATCAACCATTGAAAATCGTATAGAACACAGTTCCCATCTGGCACATGTGGTATTTCCATAAGAGTGAATTAGCTTTTTTTTTTTTTTAATTGAGCATCAACCTGATGACAAATG
The DNA here is from genome assembly GCA_004026705.1 of Nesogale talazaci. Classification (NCBI taxonomy): domain Eukaryota; kingdom Metazoa; phylum Chordata; class Mammalia; order Afrosoricida; family Tenrecidae; genus Nesogale; species Nesogale talazaci. The sequence continues at coordinate 16,017 of PVJH01000255.1, forward strand.
ATATTTATTTGTTTAGGTCTCTGTAAAACCATGCCTCTGAAAAGACTGTTGCTTATTGAAAACTCTGAGGGTGTCCTGCTCTGTTTATCTTGATTCCAAATCCCTTTCAAAACTTAGCTTCCAATAATGTGCCAGTGGTCCACACTCTTCCTTTCCATGTTAGTACATCTGGACTATTTGTCCACATTTCTGTGAGGGGGAAGAATGACTAGTACTATGAATAATAGTTACCAAGTGTTTTTATGTGCCAGGCCCTATGCTAAGCGCTTGTATAATGTGTATTAATTATAAATAGGGTGTGCTATGTCATTTAAAGCTCCTAAGCATCCCATAGGAAACATTCTATTTCTAGTTTCATGGCATAGCTGAAGAAATGAAACCTAAAAGAAGATAGAGACGTCCTGAAAGCCAATGAGCTATATTATATGTTGGGATTGGGATTTGAACCCAAGCAGGCTGACTCTAAAAGCAGACTTCATATTATGCTATGACCAGGTATCTTCAAAGGTCTGCTATTTATTTATTAGTTAATTGTATTGCCAGAAGCAAAAAGACCTCATTCTCACAAGTTCTTCCCAGTGCTGGGTAGACAGGAGTGAGAGTGAAAGGTTTAGAAGAATGCACAATGCTAGACCTTTGCCTAAGAGATGACAATTCTCTGTGTGTGTTTCCTTTTCTTCCACCTCAGATTACTAAAAGATTAGTTCCAACTTTGTGATTTATCCAGAGATTATTAACTACTTTTGATTGCACAAATACCTTCCTCTCAACATAGACATTAGTATCGTGCTGTGTGACTGTTGGTTCCTATCAGTTTGCATTAGGCTGAACTGCCAAGTTCACCAGCAAAAGGTAATGTATCTCCTAAATAAATGCTGCTTTAGGGAAGCTTTTCTGTCAATCATTATATTCCTTACAGAATCTTAAATGAGCCAACACACCTCACAGAAAATTGCCCAGTCAAATACATCAAGTAGATCCTTTCACATTTGCAAGCTAGTCAATTAATTTGAAACATCATTAGCTTAGTCAAGAATTACAGCTAGAAATAGTGATCATTCTAACTCAATATAGGAAAGCCAGGTAGGTTGTTTTCACAAACAATTGCCCAGAGGATTGTTCTTTAAGTATTAGTACTAAGAATCTGAATGGAACAAGAATGAAAGTTGACTTGAACCAAGATCTATTTAAAAGAAACAAGCCTAGCACCCGGCTTCTGGCTTGCTATTTTTATTATTAATTTTTTTTGGCAAATGTGAAGGGCGATTGTTATGTGTACATAGTTAGGGGAGAGATTCAGATGGGAAAAATTATGGCTACCTGTGTAAGTTTCCAAATGACAAAGTTAGCTTTATTTTTTAAATTTTTTATGCATTGGTGATACATCTGAGTAAATAAAGCCAATTGTGTGAAAAGGACCATCTTGGATTGCACTTATTTTTATGTTTGCTATTTCAAAGTATGTGAACTCTTAGAAGCTAAAACTAGCTTCTTCAGTTCTGCATACCCCGGAACACAATTAACATGATGCCTCATAATAAAGATGGGGGGAGAGGGGAGCTGATACCAAGGACTCCATAGATAATATGTACAAATGTGCCCGAAAATATTGATGTATGAATTGTTACAAGTGCTATCAGAGTCCTCAACAAAATTTTTTTTAAATAAAGATAGGGGTCAACCAGGCTTTCATTTAAATGTCTCCTTTTGTGTTAAGTAACAATGATATAGCCACAAAACTCAGGGCACTATTCGGCTGGTTTAACCTAGTGCTTCTTTATTTGTTTTTAAAATAGCTTTATTGAAATATTATTCCTATAGCATGAAATTCACCCAGGTGCACAATTCAGTGTTTTTTTTTAACATTTTATTGAGGGTTCTCACAGTTTTTATAACAACCCATACATCAATTGTATCAAGCACATTTGTACATATGTTGCCATCATTATTTTTTAGACATTTATGGACAAACTTAAGAAATTTAAACTTAAAACATTTTCATTATCCCCACAAAGAAACCTTGTACATGCAATTTCTCCCATTCACCCATTGTCTTCCTACTCACTCTTCCATGTGTCCTAAAGCAACTATTCACATTTCCATTTTTTCACTAACTTTAATTGAGGACCAGTGTAGATGAACTTTCACGTGGAAGAAATGGTAAGAGCTCCAATGTAATGCTTACCCAGTTTCACACAGGGGTGACATCAAGACATAGAATAATTCAGCAGCTTATCAAAATTCATAGCCCAAACTGTCCTCTCCCTTATTCACCTCCACTCCCATTGCCAGCCCCTGTCAACCATGAATCCCTATTTTGACAACTAGGTATTACAAAATGTTATATATAGGAGGTATCACATAGTGTTTTACTTTTGGGGTCTGGTTGGTTTTTAAAAAATGTTGTATAAAGATAATGTAGTGGATTGTACATTGGACTGCTGCCAGGTCAGCAGTCTGCTTGCTCCAAGGGAGAAAGATGAAGTTGTCTTCTTCCAGAAAAGTATACAGCCTCCTGGAAATTCTAGGGAACTGTTCTGTTCTTTTCTGTAGGATGGGTTTGAGTCACCCCTGACTTAAGAGCAAGGGATTCAGTTTGGTTTTCACTAAAGATCATTCTCTGGTGAGTCATTGAGCCCATTCCATGTAGTGACACTTTTTATTTTATTGTTGAATAATATGCCACCCGGTTCTTCATTATTTCAAAGAAAGCAGCTGTAAACATTTGTGTACAGGTTTTTAATGTGAGTATAGATTTTTTCATTTATCTCAGATCAGTGCCCTAGAGTGCTGATGACAGGATTAGAGTGATTTCATGGTTAGTTGTATAAGAAATTTTCCAATTGTTTCCTAAAGTGACTACCCTCTTTTCCACTCTCACCAGGAAGATATAAGTGATTGAGCTCTCCACAAAATCATCAGCATTTGGAATTACTTTTATTTTAGTTGGATGTATATGATAAAGAGCCTTCCTAGTTTAAGTGTACAATTCAATGTCATTAATTACACACATCATGCTGTGCTAGCATCACCATTATTTATTCTAAAAAGTTGACATCACCCCAAATCGAATCAGTACCCCATCAGTAATCACCCCAATAACCTCCTACCCCCACTAGCTGACAGCTACCAATAACAATATTGGTTTTATACATCTAATTCACATAGTTCATAGAAGTGGGATTCTACAATATATATCCTTTTGCATCAGATTTATGTCTGATGCAGCATGTGTTGTCAAGATTCCCTGGCAATGCCTCATGTGTCAGGTTTGTGTCTCTCATTTTGGATGCACACGCTCTTGTTGTTGGGACGAGAGTTTACCATCTATTGCTTGGCCATGCATCTCGTGGGGAGCACTGGGATACATGTGTTTGGGGACTGTGCTTTCAATTCTGTGCAATTGCTGGATTGTTGAGTCACATGGTAATTTGGGATTTAACTTTCTGTGAAGTTGACAGTCTGTTTGCCACAAGTTCTGCACCATTTTATTTTCTACTATTGGATCCACCCATGTAATTTATTTGTACACATGTGTGTATGTGAGTTATAATTGGGGTTACTGTATATTTCTATCCTATGATTTCCATTTGGATATTTTATGGCACCTTCTATTTTTTCACTGACATAGTCTACTTTTCCTTTTGTTTTAAAAAAATTGGAATTGCTTGTTACTACGTTTCTTTGATAGCTGCTAAGGAATACTTATTCGATAATAATGTGGGATTCACCTTGATATCAGTGTCTGCTTCTTACGCACATGTGTGTTTAATACATGTTGCAATTTTCTGGTTCTTGATATGACAAATAATTTTGTATTGAATTTGGATCTTTTGGATATTATATTATGAGACGCTAGAGAGAGCATAATTCATCTTCTTCCCCCTTTTTCTCAGCAGGACATTCCACTCAAGTGTAACATCCGAAAGAAAATTCACTGTCGCTGAGTTCATTCTGACTCCTCTTGACCCTTTTGGACAGACCAGAACTGTAACCTGGGCTTCCAAAGGGGTCAGGTAAGGATGGGTTTCCTGTGCATGTTGTACCTCCTACTGGGCTCCTTGTTGAGACAGGGGAGGATGGAATTTAAACCCCACCCCACCCCTTGGGTGCTGCTGATGCCAGCAAAGAAAATAAGGTGTGGATACCACTTTCTTCCTTGAATGTTGTATGGCCGGCCAGTCATGCCCAGCTGGACCCTCCTGACACCAGGGTTGTGGTGAGAAAGAATGTAGCCTCCTTAAGGCCAGAGATTCTGCTCTCTGGACTGGGCTTGGATTCGCACCATAGGTGGGGACTAAATGAAATGTTTTCTAGCCTGGACTTGCCACCCCTTGCTCAGTCTCATTGGTGTCAGTGTGGTGGGGGTGCAGCTCACACAGCTCCCTGCGGGACCTCGCTGACACAATCCTAGGCACAGAATGGAGCAGTTTCTGCATCTGCTGGGTTGGTGAAGTGACCTGCAGTCCAATCTGCTCGTTGACATCAACCAGTGCAAAATCTGCTTGTGTGCTTTTACCATATAGAACATGGAAGGTGAGCTCCCCACTCAGACCTACAAACAAACACTATCAGGGGATGGGGCATTTGTGTGCAGCTGTCTGTTTCTGTGACTTCTCTCCTCAGGATGAAGAGTCAGCAAACTTTTACCAGTAAGGTGGAATTTTGTTTCTGAACGAGAGAGAATTTTAATTCTGCAGAGTATACAGTTCTATAGTGTCAAACATCTCAATAAAGATGCAAACAACAGACGGGAAAAACACACAAAAAAAGAAGAAATGAATTGTGCCTCCCACCCCTAAATATGTATGGTGAAATTATTACTCTGTTTGAAAAGAATTTATTTTTGCTATGTTAATGAAGCCCTACCAGAGGTGGGTAGGTCGTAAACCTAGTCACTTCTAAGTGGCATATTATAGAAAGAGCAAAAAGAGAGACAGAACATGGGAGGAAGACAGATGCCACATGAAAGTCATCTCCAAATAACAGAACACCAAAAATTGCTGACAATTACCAGAAAGCAGGAGAAGGGACTGTTGAAGGAACTGGTGTGGTAAAGACCCCTTGGTTTGAACTTTTACACGCTAAGCCATTAGAAATTACATTTTTATTTTTTAAAAACTTTTTTACTGGCACTTCATCCACATATCATACAATTTGACAGATCCATCATATCAAGAAGAGTTGTACAGTACGACGCATAATCGATTTTAGAACATTTATTCCCTTGCACTCATTGTTATTAGATTTCTATTCTTTAAGGCCAACTACTTGTAGTATTTTGTTGTTGTTACACTAGCTCTAGATTTCTAAAACAAGAGACTGTGGCCAGAAATATTTTTTTCAAAGGGGAGGTGGTTACTCTTTTCCAAGTATTAGTTAACCCTCTTTGGTGCTTTTTATCATTGTTGTTTTTCTTCCCCTCCTTCTCAACCTCCTTCCCTTCTTTCTGTTTTTCATTCTGTACCTTTTGGTAGCTTTGGATTAGAGGTTTCTGGAAAGCTCCATAAAGGATATACAAGGGCCAATCAGGAAACCTGGGGCATTATTCCTCAAGTCCCAAGCACCATAAGTTGTCTGCCACCACGCTTCTGTCTTTCACAGTCTTGCTATGTTTATTTGCTGTGTGATAACAGGGATTGGGGGAAATACATGTGATCTGAAATGCAAGCGATATGTCAGCTTATATCATTTGAGTTAATTTTTATTTTAAATAGCATTTTTATCCTCTTAAAAGTCAAATTTGACAGTTCAGTGCCCATTTGTGTGGATAATACTTGATCCAAAAGGTCAATATTGCTAATATTTTTCCTGGGAAGTCCCCTAAGAACATAAAAACCATTCCTGCCCCCAAAGTAACTCCCCCACTGATGCTGAGGTGCTGTGGTGGAACCTTTCTGTAAAAAAAAGTATCATCATCTAAAAATAGCTATCGTTCTATAAAATAGGAAGGCAAACATGAAGAGAATACCCTGGAGTTCAACCAGGCAGTTGAATGGGCAAATTCTTGTTAAAAGGAAGAGTGAAAGGAGCATTTTGTAGCTGCCTTCAGAATCATCAAAGTAATATGAGAGTTAAATTTTACATGGCAAAGTTACAGACATTTAAAAATTAAAATAGGCTCAAAACATCAGTTAAAGAGGAAAAATAACTGCTACACGTTATAGCTGAAAGTTTAAAAATCACATTTACAGAAATATAGCAGCATCTTATAAATTCACAGACATATTAGAGGGCAACTAATTACTGACTCTCTCATCACCTATAAAATAAAACAAGCCAATGGTTATCCAACTCATGGTGCAACCATGTACCCAGAATAAAAATGTCCCTCAGAAGGGTCTCTCAATAGTCATAAACTCAGTCAGAGTTGACTTGATGGCAATGAATTTGGCTTGGTGACCTATCAGAAGCAGGGCATCCAGTCTTTCTTTTTTCCCCAATGATTTAATTGGGGGATCTTACAGCTCTTATAGCATCCATTATATCATTTGTATCAAGCATATCTGTACACATGTTGCCATATTCATTTCCAAATATTTCCACTTGAGCCCTTGATAGAAGCTCCTCTTTCCCCATCTCCTTTTTAATGAATCATTTTATTGGGGGCTCATACAACTCCCATTACGATCCATACATACATTAATTGTATGCAGGCCACATTTGCACACTTGTTGCCATCATCACTCTCAAAACATCCTCCCTCCACTTAGACCTCCAATACCAGCTCCCCATATTTCCCTTCCCTTCCCCTCCCCCTCCTCTATGAACCCTTAATAATTTACAAATTGTTATTACTTTTTCATATCGTATACTGTCCAAAGTGTCCCTTCACTCAATTCCCTGTTGTCCATGCCCCGGAGAGGAGGCTATATATAGATCCTTGGAATTGGTTTTCCCTTTCTATTCCACCATACTTCCACCCTCCCAGTATCACCATTCCCACCACTAGTTCCGAGAGAACATCTATCCGAAATTCCCCATGTTTCTGACTCCAGTGTACATCCCCTGTTCTAGCTGGATTTGTCTGGTAAAGTGACTGGGTTATTTACAAATCAGACTAGACCATAGGATATACAGATAAGAAGCAGGAACACAGGGATTGCAGCACAGATAATCCCCTCAGAACTAATAGGGAGAGTAGCGATACCAGGAGGGGAAGGGGAAGGTGCGGTAGACAGGGGGAATGGATCACAATGATCTACATATGACCCCCTCCCTGGGGGACAGACAACAAAAAAGTAGGTGAAGCGAGATGTTGGACAGTGCAAGACATGGCAAAATAATAATAATTTATAAATGATCAAGGATTTTTGAGGGAGGGGTGGAGAGAATGGGAGGGAAATGAGGAGCTGGTCCAAGAACTCAAGTGGAAAGCAAATGTTTTGAGAATGATGATGGAAACAAATATACAAATGTGCTTGACACAATGGATAGATTGTGAAAGAAAGTACCAGAACCACCCCCCCAAAAAAAATGACTTTAAAAAGAAAATAACTGGGTCAAAACCACTGGCTTCACCAGAGAGAGAAAAGTTCTTTGAACTGTTGTGCTGTCTTCCAAAAGAAATTCACTATTTTTTATAAAATTTTTTTGTAGTTAATTATAATCACAAAAGTTATTTTTCATAAGCCTAGCTTACATGTATCAATATACCTACAAGGTTAAAACTCTATGTCAAATTACTTTTCATACCTTCTAATGTTCTTCTGTGAGAGCTGTCATTACTACTCAATTACAATGACACTTTAAATCACATAATTTTGTCTGCATGTGCTACAAGCATGTCTGAAAGAAAGTATTGTTTTTATTGCTGCTAATGTTGTTACTGAACTGTGCAGAAACCATCAAAAGAAGATGGAAAGGAAATCATAGCATTGTAAATGAGGAGGACTGCATATTGGGGACCCAAAGCCAATCTGTAGGTAGCTAGACATCCCTTTATAGAAGGGCCTCAGGGAGGAGATGAGCCAATCAGGATGCAGCATAGCAATGATGAAATAAATGTACAACTTTCCTTGAGTTCTGAAATGTTTCCTCACCTTCCTCCATCCCCATTATCATGATCCCAATTCTACCTTACAAATCCAGCTAGACCAGAGGATATACTCTGGTACAGATAGCATCTGGAAACACAGGGAATCCAGGACAGATAATCCCTTCAGAACCTGTGGTGAGAGGGGATACCAGAAGGGTGGATGGAAAATGGGGCAGAGAGGGTGAACTGATTATAAGGATCTACATATAACATCCTCCCTGGGGATGGACAACAGGAAAGTGGGTGAAAGGAGACAACAGATCATGTAAAATGTGACAAAATAATAATAATTTATAAATTATCAAGGGTTCATGAAGAAGGGGTTTGGGTAGGGAGAAGAAAAATAATGGAGCTGAGGCCAAGCATTTGAGTAGAGAACAAATACTTTGAGAATGATGAGGGCAACAAATGCTTAAATATGTTTGACATACTATGGATGAATATATGGATTGTGGTAAGGGTTGTCTGAGCCCCCAATAAAATTATTTTTTTAAAAAAAAGAAAATGGAAAGGATACAAAGAGTTATTTTATCAGAAAAAACTGGTCCACATTCAACCATTTCAGGAGGTAACATGAGCGAGAGCCAATGGTACTGAAGGAAGAAGTTTGGGCTACACTGGAAGTGTCAACCAAATACAAGGTTCCAGGAACTGATGGAATACCAATTGGAATATTCAAAAAAGCTGATGAAGCATGAAAAGTACTTACTTTCCTATGTCAGGAAATTTGGAAGATGGCTACTTGGCCAATTTTCTGGAAGAGATTAATATTTCTACCCATTTCAAAGAAAGTTAACCTAACAGAAAGCTAAAATTACTGAACAATATCATTGATATCACATGCACGTAGAATTTTGTCGAAGGTCATCAAGCAATTGTTGCAGCAATACAGTGACATAGAGCTACCAGAGATTCAGACTGGATTCGGAGGAGGACATGGAACAAGGGTTATCACTGCTGATGTCAGATGTACCGTGGCTAAAAGCAGAGACTATAAAAATGATGTTTAAATGTGTTTTATTGACTATAGTAAACCTTCTACTTAATGGACCATAACAAACTCTGCACCATCTTGAGAAGAATGGAAATCCCAGAACACAACATTGAGCTCTTGCAGAGGCTGTACATGGATCTAGAGGCAACTGTGTGAGCAGATCAAGAGAATACTGCATGGTTTACAATGAAGAAAGGTGTGTGTCAGGGTTGTGTCCTTTCCCCATACTTATTCCATTTGTGTGCTGAGCAAATGATGAGAGAAGCTGGATTACATGAAGACAAATTCAGCATCAGGATTGAAGACTTATAAACAACCTCCAATACACAGGTGACAAAATTTGTATGCTGAAATTGAGGCAGACTTGGAGCTTGGAGCAGACTTGCTGATGAAAATTATGTTAGTCCGGGTAGACTAGAGCAACATATTCATAAACCTACATATGGATATAAGGGAAAGGTTTATATACGAGAGGAATTAAACTTTGAGAAAGCATAGCGTGCAACCCAGTCCAGTCCAAGGTCATAAGTCCGATATTAGCCCTTATATCCTATACCAATCTATACAGTCTTCTTCAGACTCATGAAGAATGTGCAATAACACCAGGGCAATCACAGACTAGTGGTTGCAGAATCTTGTGTATCCAGTGGCAGTAGAAGCATGCTGGCACTGGCAGGGGTCTCCTCATGACTCCTCATTTCCAAGGTTCAAGATCCATCAGTAGTATCCATTGGTGGGAAAAGAATCTCAGCACTGGCAGGAGTCTCCACATGACTTCTCCAGCCCCAGAGGTTTCGTTCCATCAGGATAAGCCCATGTGGCTTCTCCTTCAGCTCCTTCAGTCTCCAGGAATCAGGATCGATCAGCGTGCTGTCATCTCATCTTGTCAGTAGTTCATCTCCAAGGAACTGAACTGATGGTTTCTCACCTCCACTTGGGAAATACCACGAGACTTCCCAAAATTCTCAGGAGAAAGTCATGCCCACACAGAGGCCTCATTAGCTATCTCCAGATTGACAGACTAGACTCTACCTCTACACCTTTAGTCAAATTGGTATCAGAGTACACGACTTCCAGAAAGATCAAGGAATGGAGCCTTCGATTATAACTCGATGTAAAGTAAAATTCTCATAATTCAACCAGTAGGTAGCATCATGGTAAATGGAGAAAATATTAAAGTTGTTAAGGATTGCATCATGCTTGGCCCCATAACCAATACTCATGGGAGTAGCAGTCAAGAGCTATAATGACGCATTGCATAGAGCAAATCTGCTCCTTAAGGCTTCTTTAAAGTGTTGAGAAGCAAGGATGTTACTTTGAGGAATAAGGTGTGCCTGGCCCAAACCACTACTTTTTCAGTCGCCTCATATGTATGTGAAAGTTGGACATTGGATAAGGAAAATTGAAGAAGAATCCATGCATTTGCATTATGGTGCAGGAGAAAAAGTATTGAAAGTTGCCATTGTCAGGCAAAAGAACCAGCAACTCTGTCTTAAAGGCGTAACAGCCAGAATGAATGGCGAGACTTCATCTCAAGTACTTTGGACATATTATCAGGAGAGCCTAATCCCTGGAAAAGGACATCATGAGGGGCAGTGCAAAAGAGTAGGACTTTCAATAAGGTGGACCGACACAGTGGCTACACTGGTGAGCTCTACCATGAGGACAATTGGGAGGCTGGCACTGGAACGGGCAAGGTCTCATTTTGATGTACACAGGGTTGCTGAGAACCAGAATCGACTGGAAGACACCCAATGGCAACAACATCTTATCATTGCTGATGTTGTCAAAGGTTCAGGACTTTTAGGTACAATGCTATGATAATTCATATCCATGGACTTCTTTCAATAACTTTTTTGAGAAGGAAGTTATAATTAAAGGGAAAAGACAACAACATTCAAAAGCTTTCTGTCAAGTTACTAACAACATTGTAACTAAGTCACTGAGGAATGATTTTCCAAAACAATTTTATTGTCAGTATTTATAAGATCTAACAGTCACTACATTCAAGCAATTTTCAACTGTATCACATATTATTCTATGACTAAAATTGATAATAAACCTCAGTAAGGTCTCTGAATGGTCTGGTATGAGAGAATTTTCATGGAGGGTGACAGGAGGAGTAATCACCCTGACAACAACACTTTCAATTCCACTGTTTGAACCACCAGTTTGGGGGCTAGTAGTCAAGGACTGACCAGATCATGTCACCCAGGAACTCTCTCTACTTGTCAGAATTTCCCTGTATTGGTGTGAGGTCCAGGAGTAGCAACCAACATGTTGGTTTTAATGTCATTCTTAAACCATACAGCCTCTCCGATGTTGCTGGACTACAAAACAGGATGGGCCATACACTCAATGTCTGGAGCAAAATGTGAGTTACTTCTTCTGTAGTAGTTCCACGTTGGGGTACTTGCAGCATGGTCAGCAGTTTGAAACCATCGACCATTCCAAGGGAAAAAGACAAGGTTTTCTATTCCCACAAAGAGTTACAGTCTCAGAAACCCCCAAAGGTAGCCTTGTCCTATAGGCGCACTATGTGTAGGCATCAACTGGGGGGACAGTGAGCTGTTTCTTTTTCCCCAAGTGAACCCAGAAATACAAGGAAACCAAAATGAATATCAGGTTTGTTTGGAGTTCGATATTCTGTATCACTTTTCAGTTCAAGTGCAGTCCAAAGGAAGCTGTTTCTCTCATAAATACTTTTGGCTCCATGGAGGATGTTCAACTTCTGAATGAATTCAAGTTCATCTTTAGAAAAAGAGAGGTGGAAATCTAGCATAATATTAATTGTATTAATTTATTTCAGCATACAGGTATACATAATCTCTGTGTGCCCAACATGCATGCCTATTTCTGCAAGTGTTTTACAATGTTATTGCAATTAGACTCAATTCCTATATTTTCATAAATGTAATAATACTTGTAAGAGAGAACCAGAAGATAGAGGACTGAGTCAACACTTTTCATCTTTCAGAAAAATGCAACCTATAACCTTCTCTAATATCTGTCCTCTTCCTGTGAGACACAAAGGACCTTTCCATCTAGATCTAGGCCAAATATGTCATTTCCAAAAACCTATTGCTGTGCACATGACCTAAGATAGAAAAAGGGAAGACAAGGGGAAGAGACTGTTAGATGGAACTGCAAGACAATTCTCGCTGAGTGAACTCATACCAATGACACCTTTTAGCCAATTTGATTCGATTTCATCAACAGGGAAGCTAAACTTTTGAAAGTAAAGTTCACAAAGTTTCCACTTGCTTTAATAATTACCAACATGTAAAGGGTAAGAGAACGACAGTGGTTTCCGGAAGTCTTTATGGAAACTGTGATTCTAAAAGGATACCTCTGACTCACTAAAATCATTCCAGGCATGTAGAGCAAGATGAGGAAAGAAGAAGTAAAAGGGGGGAAAATCTACCCAGGAAAGAGATTAAGAAAAGAAATAAGTTTAGTCATGAGGAAATGGGGGGTGGAGGGTGGGGCAGCAGAGGCTTATAGGAGAGGAGGGATGCAATATAAATGGGGCAAAGGGATAAAAGGGCTGGGAGGTGCGGGCAGGTCTGGATTTGTTTGAAAGGCAATGAGAAGAGGTTAAGTGATTTACTAAAGGTCCCCTACTGAGTCACTAGCAGCGCCTCTTCCATCCCTCCTATTTTGGGCTTCCTCTTTAGTTCCTTGTCTCTACACAGAAATAGATATTCTATGTGATTTTCTCTCATTGCAAATCTTTTATACTTTAACTCAGAAAGCCATGTTTAGAGGGCTGTGTAGGTGGTTGTTTTTAATGTTGAATCTCCCCCCCGCCCCCCCCCCCACACACACACTTCTTTGGGAAAACTGCTGGTATAGAAAGCTTCCTTTACTCAGTATTGAGACAAATAAAAGACAAATGTGTTATTCTACTGAGACTGTTGAAATGAAAGCTTGCTTTGAAGTCTGGTACTAGAATACATATGAGAGAATGCTGTTCTTGTCATAAAAACTGGCAGGTGAGCTTTCTTTGCCCTGTCAGTGAGAATGACAATCTAACAGGGCCAAAGTCAGACTGAGAGAATGCAGTTTCCCCCCCTTTAATCACAAATCCAACCTCTGACTGGAAAAGGACAAATGTTAGATATGTGGAGTAAATTCAGATGGGAGAATATGAACAATAATCCCCTACTTAACAGAAATACATTTCAAAAATTAAAAGGGCTATTATCTATCGATAGGCATATTATTATAAGTATTAATAATTACTTGTAAGGACTTTGAACAAGTCAGTTATTTAATCCTATAATTTTGACATAAGACAATTTGACTTAACAGAAATCTTCCTATCTTTAGAATGCTACCGCTGAAATCCATCCATCTGGAGTCTGATGTTTTAAACAGTTATTTCTAGAAGTCTCTGCTGATACACATCAAAACAATATAATACAAAACCTTAAAAAGTGACAACAAAAACATTTTTTGGATTTTTTTTCTCTGAATTAATTTTGCCTTTAATTTCATATCTGACTAACTTGGAATTTTAACACCTGATCTATTTTCTTTTTTAGAGGTGAGTCGCTCCAATATACAGTACTCAGGGAAAAATGTTTACTTAAAAAAAAAAACAAGAACAGAGAGCTTCTTAGTCAGTAAATATTTCCACAGTTGTATTTCTCATAGTCATTAAAGAAATAAAATTATTTCAAATGAAAAACATTTCTTTTTCATAGGTTATTAAATGAAAGTTCATTGACAAATTGCTCTGTATATAAATACTACGGGGTGGGGGTGGGAAGCATCAGGTCACTGGTTACCATGCCTGCTGGCACAGATACTAAATCCAAACCCACTGCTGGAGAGGCCCTTCTGACTCATAGACAGGGACAAAAGACAGAGCAGAACTGCTCCCTTGGATTTCTGAGGCTGTAAATTTTCACGGAAACAGGCAGCCTCATCTCTCTCTCTCTCTCATGGAGTGGTTGGTGGGTTCAAACCACCAACCTTTTGGTTAGCATTCCAAGGTTTAAGCTACAGTGCCACCAGAGATCATCCACCACAGATGCTAGGAAACAGAAAATAACAGAAGCATTGCTTTTATGGCCCCATTTCCATAAACATATAAAGCCAAAGGGTGTGTTAAAGGTATATCTAGGATTATATCTATATATATTATATACCAAAGGGTGTGATATATAATAGAATATATATACATTCACTACTTTCAGCAGATAGAATGTTGTTAGTTGCTATCTAGTTGATCTCAAATTCCCAAATGTCGAGACAGTGATGCATCTGTCATTCTCACTGGCCTGACCCATAGTCAAAATAGATTGTCAGTACCTCCTCTAGATAGACCTTTTGTGAGGACTCTTGGCTCCTTCAGAGACTCCACTTACTCCAGAGACTTTCTCCCAGCACCCACAGTGTACACCTTTCTCTGAGAATGTGTTCTGGCTTGGACCATACTGCCTATAAAAGAAAAAAAACAGGTCAAGCATCTCATCTTCTTCCTGCTAGTTGGTCATGCTCTACAATCCACAGCACTCAGACTCTTCAGGGTTTAATGGTGCCTGAAGATGGCCATCAGGACTCCTTGGTTCTAGTCCAATCTCCACTATGACTCTGTCCCATATTTTCAGCATAAGGATCAGGTTCTTACTTACTATAATCCTATCTGGACTCAACCATCTTCATATTGCTGTAGAGAATCAGAAAAGATGGTGGAGACAGGAGACAGGAGTATTCAATTACCTGAATACTTTGAATCTCTCCGTGGAATAGAGATAGATAAGAAAGATGATGGCTCTTACTATTTTCATTACCATCATATAAAGATCTGCTACAGAGATAACACAACATAGCGATGCTCCATAATCAGAACCAGATGCATAATTTGCAGGGTCCAATTTACAATGAAAATGTTGTTCCAAAAGTAGTAAGACTTTCAAGATGGGGAGAGCAGGGGATTAAGCAACTGTGTGGCCCTTCTGTGCCTGAAGCCCGAGGCCCACCCTGTTTGAGACATGCTTTTCGTTGAGAAAAAGTAAAAATAAAATTTGGAAAGCATGTGATTTTACATTGGAGCTTTCCTTTCTACCTCATGTGAGATACAAAGATAAATCATTACAAAAATAAGATAAATAAAATACCACCACATGCTCTGCCTCCTTTATGCCTTTTCTTATGTTTTTAGTAAGATGGGCTGTCCTTCCCTCATTCTGAGTTCAATCATAGGCCAGCGAAATGGAGAAATCCATGTTAGAGAATAGGTTTTCCAAGCTGAACTCCTTTTCCCCCTTTGTCTCTCTTACTCTTTGCCCATGCCAGCTAACTCTCATGCACCTTATTGATTAGTCTCCCATTAATAGGAGATTAGAGTTTGAGTGGAGAGAACTTTTTGGATTTCAGGATATTTCTTGCCTACTGCATCCCACATGGTGTTGTCATCCCATGAGGAATTTCCACCTACCATCATCCTAGATTTCAGTTTTCAGTGCCTACTTCTTAACCCATTTAAGGACCTAAGGATGATAGGCCCTTCTGACTGTTGCTACTCTTTGAATACCTCAAAGAGTATTTCCTTTTAGTTGGTATTCCCCCAAACCTGCCCATTCTTCACAAATATTTTCCTGTGTTAAGATATCTGTATTTAAACCACTGAAGTATAAAAACTTGTTTCTTGTGGGGGCTCTGATTGATGCATCAGATTAAATTAAATATTCTACTTAACGCAACTAAAACATATGCTACACTTCTGGAAGGACTACTGAAATATTAACTTAGGCTTCAAAGCCACCCCAAATATTCTGTTCCATGTTGTGCTCATACTTCCCTAGGAAAAGTATCTGTAGTTATCATCACAGAGAAATCCATGGTCCCAAAAGCGGGAAAAATGACTGCTCTGTTAGTGTCTCTTCATAGTACATAACTTAGTTTGGGGATAAACTCTGCAAAACATCTTTTGCAATTGCTTTGTGAATGCTTATCTAGTCTCCAACATAAGAGTGCTATGTTTGATAAGCGAAACTATTTCATATAATTCTATTGCATTCACCAAGCTCCCTAATAGATAGATAGATATAAATAGATAGATAAATAGATAGATAGATAAATAGATAGAGATGATAGATAAATAGATAGATAGAGATACATACATACACGCATATATACAGACCTACATACTTGCTAATGTTGGGTTAATAGTGACCCTATGCAAAACAGAATGGAACACTACCCATTTTCACATTTGCTATGTTTGAGCCCATTTTGTAGTCACTGTGTCCATCCATTTCTTTGAGAGCTTTCCTCTTTTTCCCTGTTCCACTTTACTAAGCATTATCTTTTTTTCAGGGACTAGTTTCTCCTGCAAACATGTCCAAGATATGTGAGATGAATTCAGCATCATTCCTTTTAAGGAGCATCGGGGCTGTAATTCGTTCAAGGTAAAATAGTTCATTTGGGGTTTTGTTTTTGTTTTTGTTTTGTGACACTTCATGGTACTTTCAGTATTCTTCATCAGCACTATAATTCAAGTGCACAATTTTTTCTTTGTCATTCTTAATTCAATGTTCAACTGCTGTGGGGAATGGAAATAATATGACTTCAGTCAGACTCACCTTACTCCCCAAAGCGACATCCTTGCTCTTCAATGTTTTAAAAAGATCTTGTGCAGCAGATTTATCCAAAGCTATGCATCATCTGATTTTTGACGACTGTTTTCATGAATATTAATGGTGGATCCAAGCAAAACTGAATTCCTGACAACTACTATCTTTTCTCGATGTATCATGATTTTACGTACTCATCCAGTTGTGAGGTTTGGGGTTTTCTATACATTGAGTTGTAATCCACACTGAAGACTGTGATTTTTGAACTTTATCACCAAGTGCTGATTCAAGTTCTCATCATTTACAGCACACAAGGTTGTGCCATATGTATATCACAGGTTAATAATCCTTCCTCCTATCCTGATACAGATTAAATAAGTGTGATGAGAGGATAAAGCCTGGATGCACACCTTTCCGGATATAAACCAAGCAGCATTCCCTTGCTCAGTTTGAGGACGGCATCTTGATCCTTGTACAGGTTCTGCATAAGCACAGTGTAGCTTTCTATAATTCCCGTTCTTCTCAATGTTATCCATGGTTTGTTCTGATTCAGTCAAATGCTTTTGCATGACCAACCAGGCACAAGTGAACATGTTTCTGGTATTTCCTGCCTTCAATCAAGATCCATCTGTTATTAGTAATGATAGAAGTCGCTTGTTTCATGTCCTCTTATGAATCCAGGGGGAATTTTTGGCAGTCTGTGTACTGCTACAACTCTTTTTGAATGATCTTCAGCAAAAGTTTACATGCATGTGACTTTAATGATATTTTTTCTGACAATTTCCAATTATTTGGAGTCACCCTTTTTTGAAATGAGTATAAATGTGGATATATGGATGTATTTCAGGATGTTGGCCAAGTAGCTGTCTTTGAAATTTCTTGGCACATATAAGTGAGTGCCTCACCAGTTTGTAGAACCATTCCTACCGGTAAGTCATCAGTTTCTAGAGACTAGTTTTTGATGAACGCCTTCAGCACCATTGGTTCTTGATCATATGCTATCTCTTGACCAGTTCTTTTGAGTAGTGACTCTGTGTCACTGCTGGTATTTGATGTATCTGGGACATAGCTTCCAGCATCATAGCAACACTCAAGCCATGACAGTATAACAAAATGACACAAGTGGTGGTTATATCTATATCTCTCTGTACTGTATCTATATACATGTGTAATGATTGAATGTTGGGTATTCAGTAATAAATTTCTCATGTGGATATGGAATTTTAAAATGCTTTTGTAAGGGAGGGAGGGTGGGGAAGGGAGGGAAGTGAGGGATACAAAGGACTCAAATGGAAAGAAAAGTTATGAAAATGATGATGGCAACATATGTACAGATATGCTTGATGCAATGGATGAATGGATTGTGACAAGAGTTGCAAGAGCCCCCTCCAAGAAAAGGATTTTAAAAAATAATGTTCTTGTGATCTTGTTGCTGTATGCCATTGACATTTTCCTGACTCATAGTGACCTTATATGATGCAGTAGACTTGCTCCATAGGGTCTCTAAAGCTGTCATCTTTATGGGAGCAAATTGGCAGATCACTCCTCTGTGGCGCCTAAAGGACTGGAACCATCGATTTTCCAGTTAGCACTACCAGAGTTTCTTTTATGATTTTACAATGGTAGATTTAAGTTATATTGTAAGAATTCAAATTTTTCAAAGAAATTCAAGATTAATTTGAAAATTCTCCCTGAAGTTTAAGGTGAATTTGAAAGAGAATGAGTCTAGTTAAAGCCTTAGCTATACAACCAGTTTAGAAAACAGTATGGGTATCCTAGGGTGACATAATCCCCATTCATAGATTTGCATAACAAGCCCGTTGGACAAACATTTTAAAACAGAAGGCAACAATAGTAGAAATGAACTTTAAAAAATGGAAAGATTCTAGATAAAGTTAGATCTAGACTTTACAATTCAGAGTATAAAATACAAATAAATTAAAATACATGTCGTGCTTTCAAATTGCAAAATTCCATACTGCATGCAATATCAGCTCTTTTGATATAAAACAGTAACTGCAACATGGCCCTAGATAAATAGCAACAGGACTTGTGTGGGGTACCTTGCATAACTTTATTTATTCAACAAATAGATATGTAATACTTTTTTTGTACCAGACACTGTACTACTCTCTAGAAAATCTTACAAAAGTTAAGGTTAGATAGATTGCAATTTCATTTATATAGAAATTATGGATTTTCAACAAATGGCATAACTTCTTCAGAAAAACATATGTATACTTCATGCAACTCTTTAAAAGAAATATTATATACATCAAAGCATAAAAATTAAAATCAATTAAAAAACATTTGAAAGAAATCAGTCTATACATCTGCTCCTCATTTATGGACATAGGTTTCTAAGACCAAGACATTATCCAAAATTGGGGTTGTGTTAGAGTTGGGGACACCTATCCATCTTATACAATGGACCAACTAGTACCTCTGGCACACCTTGAAATGCAAGTTGTCAGTGTGGGCTTCCCTTTTCCATATACCTGCTCCACCATCTCTAGCCCACAGAGGTTGGAAGTGGTAGAGTGTTGCCCATGTCTAGTGCCTTCTGTTGTCCACGTTGGACAGGGACATCACTCTACCTCCATCCACCTTCTCCCATCACACACTATGGGTAGCTGCTACTCTGCTCTTCCTCTATCCAATCTGGCCTTGCATCCTCACACAACTGCCTTTCTTTCTTTTTCTTTCTTTCTTTCTTCCTTTATTTCTTTTCCCTTTTTTTCTCCCAGCACATTGGGCCCTCCCCCAGTCTGCCCTGCCCACCTGGGACCTCTAGTCATCCCAGCTTTCCAAAGGGATACCAAAGCAGACAAGGTACATTAAAAATTCCTGAATTCCCATGCTTCACGTTATCCATCAGTTATCATGAACACCATTCAAGGCCTTTGCATAATTAATGACACACAGGAAAACATCTTTCTTGTATCCTCTGCTTTCAGCCAAGGTCCATCTGACATCCATAAAGATAGCTTCATTCTGGGTCCTCTTCAGAACACAGCTTGGGTTTCTGTCCTCTGCCTCACAATGTACTGCTGTGATCTTCATTATTAAATTATTTATGGTGTTATAAAATGATTGCTGCCTTCCATCGCATGACCTTTTCTTGGAATGGGCACAAGTATACATCTTGCTGTCAATGGGCCAGGTTGCTATCTTCCGGCATTGATGTTTTACAAATTCTAAGTGTTTGCATATTTCATTATAATTCTTTGCTTTGTATTCTTGACCTTTTTTTCCTAACAATCATCTGTTCAGTCCTGTTATTCTTTCCATTTTCCCCTTGTACTTTAGCTTCCCTAGAGCAATTTTCAGACACTCTTCTGGCATCCCTTTAATTTTTTCTTTATTCCCTGTTTTTTATATGGCCATTTGTTTTCTTCATATATGATGTCCTTGACGTCATCTACAATTGTCTGATCTTCAACATCTAGTGTTCAATGCTTCAAATCAATTCTTGAGATGGCCTCTAAATTGTATGGGCATACTAAAGATTTACTGTTGACCCTCATGAACTTGTTTCCATTTTTTTCAGTTTCAGCTTGAAATTGCACACAAGCAATTGATGGTTTGTTTCACAGTTGGCCCTTGGCCTTGCACTGACTGATGATATCTGACTTCTCCATCATCTCTTTCAAGGATCCTTGGTGGTGGAGTAGGCTGTAACCTCCAGGTCTGCAGTTCAAAATTGTAAGGCACTCTAAGGAGAAAGATGAAGCCTTCTATTCCTTTAAAGATGTACAGCTTCAGGAATCCAAAGGGGAAGTTCTACTTTGCTCTCGAGGGGTAATAGAAGTTGCAATTGACTCAGAGAGTTTGGATCATCTCTTTCCACGTAGTCAGTTCTGTGCCTGTGCATTCCATCTGATAAAGTCCAATTGTGTAGATACCAGTATGTTCTTGGGAAAAGGTTTGCAAATGAATCGGTCATTTGTCTGACAAAATTCTATCCTGTGATCTCTAGCATCATTTCTATCACCAAGGCTATCTTTTCCAACAAACAATCTTTCTCTTATTGCATCCACCTGACAACAGATTTTGATCATGCATCTATAAAATTATCTTTCAATTTTTATTGATTAAAATTCTTTTTTGATTAAAATTCTATTAAGGAATTAACCACTAACTCACCAAAGTCGAGGATGAGAAATTGAATATTTCTACCAAGTTCTGCAATATGAAATTGATCAAGTATGCAATTGAGATGCATTGGTAATTACTGGTGATTTGAATATAAATTTGAGACTAGCCAGTTTTCACAATTGCATGAGTCATTTCCTTGGAACAAATCTCTCTGTGTGTGTTTATATATTTACAAGAGTCACCAATTTTGCTCCTCAAAAGAACCCAGACTAAGATAGCAATAGACAACCTCTGGCACTGTACCCAAAGCCATAAGCATTCTATATATTAACATCAACAAAATATTGTCTGTGTTAATATCAAAGATTAAACAATCTATAGCTATACTCTAAGGACCCCAGGTGGTATAGGACTTATGCATTGGACTGCACGATTAAAAGTTCAAAGCCTCAGGTGGTCCGAGGGTGCTTGCTACTCCCATAGACACTTCAAGTCTAGAGAACTCATTGGGGCAGTTCTACCCTGATCTTCACGATCTCTATGGGTTGGAATAGACTTGATGGCAGTGTGATATATACATTAAAATTATAGTGATTCAGTAAATGGTTTCCTATAGAGTGGAATAATGTACAGACTTTAAAATATGAACTCTCTGTGTTCTACAATGGAAAATGCTTGAGACATTTTAGCCAAATTTTTTCTTAATCAAAAAAGGCAACTTTTAGAATAGTAGATACATGTAGTATATCACTTGTTTAAAAATATTTCAAGAAAATCTAGTTACCCCCTTAGAAGTAGGTGATCTGGTAGTGATCAGGGAACAATTTGTTTTTACTCTACATTCTATTATTTTGTTTATATGGATAGATATATTTGGCAAGAAAAATATAATCCAAGTAAAGGCTATTGTGTGTATTCAAGGTAAAGAGGATACAAGGAATTGTTAAGGAGAAAATGTCATTGTTCAACATGCTTTAAACACTGTGGCAGGTATTAAGAATTATATAGCAAATAGGGCACTGTCATTGGCCTCAAGGGTTTAAATCTGGTGTGAGGAAGAAAAATTCAACAAGGAGAGGTTACAAGACAAACTAATAAGGAAATTGGTAGAATGTTGGGAGAATGACTCATGCGGGTTAGAAAAGCCTTCATAAGACTGACCAGGGGTGGACTCTCTGCCACCTCTTCTTGGGTAAATGACGCTGGGCTGCATTTTTTTTTCCAAACCACTTTATTGGGAGCTAGTGCAGACATCATACCATTCAATAGCTCAATCATATCAAACAGTGATCTACAACCACTATCACAATCAGTTTCAAAACACTGTGTTCCTTCTTGTACTCCTTGGTATCAGTTCTCCATTAACAGCCCCCCCCCTTCCCGCCATACTCCCCATGTTAGTCTGGATTGATTAGAGAAAAAAATTCATAGAAACACATATGTATATAAGGGAGAGGTTATATACAAGGGTAATTGAACATTGAGAAAAACATCCCAACCCAGTCTAGCACAAGGCCATAGTCTGATATTAGCCCATATGTCCAAATGCAATCTATAAAGTCCTCTTCAGACTCACGAAGCACATGCAATGACACCAGGACAACCACAGACCAGTGGGTGCAGAGTCTTGTGTATTTAGGAGCAGTAAGCATCTCAATCCTGGTAGGGGTTGCCTTGTGGCTCCTCCAGTTTCCAGGTCTCAGGGTCTATCAGGATGTTGCCATGTGTCTTGTCAGCTGCAGTGTCTCCCAAGTGAGTCAGTCTTGTGTCTTGTCAGTAGAATGTCTCCAAGGGACTGAGGAGTTAGTCTCTCACCTCCAAGGAGAAAATACAGCCAGATTTCCCAGAATTCTCAGGAGAAAGCCATGCCCACACAGAAATCTCATTAGCCATCTCCAGATTGACAGACTAGGCTCCACCCTTAACTCTTAATCCTCAAATTGACACCAGATTAGGTGCCTACAATACTCCCCCACCCCAGAAACCTTTATTCTAGTTATTGTCTCTATAGGTTCATCCATCCTGGGGTTTTTTTCACCCCTCACATCACTGCCCTGGTGGGAGTAGGAAGCTCAGTCTTGTTCCTGGAGAGCTGCTGTTGGATTTGAACCACCAACCCCGTGGGCCACAGTCCCACACACAACCACTGTGCCACCTGGGCTCACCTCATCTGGGTTTTATATATGAAAAACATAGAAAAATGCATAGCAGAGAGTCGAGAAGTCTACCAGCAATGACAAAATACAATAGAGGGAAACCCCAATATGAAATAAAACATCACCAAAAGTATTAAAAATAAGGTCTAGCAAAAAGTATATTCAAATGGTGATCATATAACAAGACTTCAACCATTCCAGTCAGATTTATCATTTCAATCTACTATAGCCATCTCTATAGTATGTCTGTGTTATCACAAATTTTGATCACCCATCCCACAGTTGTGTTTACAGTGAAATCACTAGCGGTAAATCCTAACACTTAGGTCCTTTTCCATGTAGGATGGAATTCTTATTTGTAGGATCAGTTTTACTATGTTGAAAATAGTGGAAAACAGCCCAATGTTCAAAATTGTTGTTTGGAGTTGATGAGTTAAGAAATAAAAAGGAAGCAGTCATGCCTGTGATACAAACATGACTTTGGGACTCCCTGGCTATGATTAAGCTATTATTATTAAGCATGGCAGCATAAACTCACTCACTGCCCTTGAACTGGTGGCAACTCATAGCAACTCTGTAGGCCAGAATAGATTTGACTCTGGGAGTTTGCAAGGCTGAAGATTTTACTAGATGAGAAAGTCTAATCTTTCTAATACGGAACAGCTGATTTGGGGAAACCGCCAATCTTGTGGTAAGCAGCTCAGTGCTAACCCATATGCCACCAGACCTCCATAAGCATCAATTAGGGGATATCCAAATAAACATTTCTTTACTAGCACTTGACTGTGTGGCTCATAAAAAATAAGCAACAGTGTTACAGAGCATGGAAATTACAGCATACCCCTTTGTGCTCCTGCGGAAACTGTACATGAACCAAGTGGCACTTGTTTCAGTAGAACAAGGATTAAAATGAGGAAAGATGTGTGTATCAGCGCTGTATACTTTTGCCATGTTTATTCAATCTACATACTGAACAAACAACCTAAGACGAGGGATGATATAAAGAAGAATGGGGCATCAGGATTCAAGGAAGGCTTATGGACAACCTGAGACATATAGATGGCACAACCTTGCTTGCTCAAAGTGAGAAATAGTTGATGCACTTGTGGATTAAGATCAAGGATTTTAGCTATTGATCAATATGGATTATAACTCAATGTAAAGAAAAGTGAAGTGCTCAGGACTGGACCAATAGGCAATGGCATTATAAACAGAAAGGATTGAAGCTGTTAAGTACTTCAATTTCCTTAAATCAAAATTGAATCCCATGGAAGCACCAGTCAAGTAATCAAATGATATATTATTGCACCTAGCAAATCTACTATTAAAACCACCTTAAGATAATCAAAATAAAAGATTTTCCTTTGAGGATTAAGGTGTGCCTGACCTAAGCCAAGATGTTTTCAATTACCTTATGTACCTGTGAAGACTAGAGTAATGAATAAAGAAACCCAAGGAAAAATGAATGCCTTCAAATTGTGGTGCTAGTAAAAATATTGAATATAGCATGAATAGCCAGAACATCAAAACTTCATTATCAAAACTTGATTAAAAGAAGTACAGCCAGAAAGCTCCTTAGAAGGAAAGAAGACAAGACTTTGTCTTACTTACATTGTATATGCCATCAGGAGGGTCGAGTCCCTAGAGAAGGACATCTTACTTGGTGAAGTACAGGTTCCATCGAATAGTCTCGATGAGCTGGACAAACAGCATGCCTGCAAGCCTGGGCTCAAGCTTAGCAATGACTGTTAGGCATCGGATTAAGTAATGCTCCATTCTATTCTTCAGTAGGTATGTATTGGGGCAGACTTGATGGCAGCAAACAAGAAGAACAATGATATCAAATGATGGATTTATGAAGGAAAAGAAAGCAAGGTTAATGTCAAGAAGACCAGTTCTGAGAGGAATGGGTAATCCAGAAAACACACAGAGATAATATTAAGGTGCAGAAGAAAAATTCATGTGAATAAATTAAGAATATGGGCACACAGGAATTGTCTGGCTAAGTATGGGTGGCAATATGAGTACAGAGAAGACATCTTATTTGTATTAGGTTCTCAAATAGGATGTTAGGAATTTAAGAAAGGAAAACTTTGGGATGGTGGATTTACTAAAACCAGAATGAAAAATGAACTGTAAACGAATCCAATGATATTGAAGAATTGATCAAAGGAAAAAAATGCTTGTTATAAAACATTAGAATTTTAAAGATTTTCTATTTTTAATTGTTTTATTGGGGACTCCTACAACCCTTATCACAATCTGTACATACATTCACTGCATGCAAAGCACAATTGTACATTTGTTTCCGTCATCCTCAAAATTTTAAAGATTTTCAACTATAAATAGGCTCAGAAGCAACAAAATCCACATGGAAGAAGCACACCAGTTTGTGGGACCATGAGGTGTCAAAGGGATCAGTTATCAGGATTCAAGAACTAAAAATGAAAGCATCGCATGCTCACATTCCTGATATGATCGCTGATGACAAATGTGTGCATAAGCAAATGTAGTGAAGAAATTGTTGGTGCCCTGCTATCAAAAGATATAGTGTTTGGGGTCTTAAAGTCTTGAAAATAATCAAGCGGCCATCTAGCTCAGAAGCAACAAAGCCCACATGAAAGAAGCACACCAGCCTGTGTGACCAGGAGGTGTTGAAGAGATCTGGTGTCAGGCATCAAAGAACTAGAAATTGTATCATCATAAATGAGGGGGAGTACAGATTGGGGATCCAAAACCCATCAATAGGTAAAGCAAGTTCCCCTTACAGAGGGGTTGCAGGGAGGAGACGAGCCAGTCAGGGTGCAGTATAGTAGCAGTGAGAGATGCAACTTTCCTCTAGTTTTCAAATGCTTCCTCCCACCCACTACCATGATCCCAATTTTACCTTGCAAGTCTGGCTGGCCTGGGGGAAGTAGACTGGAGCTGGAATCATGGGGAATTTAGGATAGATGATCCCTTCAGGACCAGTGGTGGGAATGTTGATACCAAGAGGGTGGAGGAGGATGGAATGAGAGGAGGGGGGCAATTGCAAGGATCTACATATAACCTCCCCTCTGTAGTACGAACAGCAGGGAGGTGGGTGAAGGGAAACATTGGACAATGTATGATATGAGAAAGTAGTAGCAGTTTGTAAGTTGTTAAGGGTTTGTGGGGGAGAGGGAAAGGGATGAAAGGAGGGGAAATATGGGGAGCTGGTACTGGAGGCCTAAGTAGAGGGAGGATGTTTTGAGAATTGTGATGGCAACAAGTGTGCAAGTGCGGCCTGCACACAATTGACATATGTCTTGATAATGATGGGATTTGTATGCGTCCCCAATAAAATGATTTATAAAAAAGGAGGAGGGAAAAGGAGCTTATCCTAAGGACTCAAGTAGAAAATATTTTGGAAATGAGGATGGTAATGTGTATGCAAAAGTCGTTGACACAAATGATGTATGGAATGTTATAAGAGTTGTAAAAGCCCCCAAGAAAATCATTGAAAAAAGGGAAAAAAAGAATTTGAGATCATTTCCAACTGTTTCACAGATTTCCATAGCTAGATGGTAATGACAAGTAAATTTATGTATGATGGTTTCAATGTAAGGGATTATTCTTATTCAAATTATGGTTTTCTTCTTAAGATAAAAAAGATGCATCCTGAGATTTAAAGTGAACAAGCTGAGTGTATCAGTTCAAGTGTAGATCCCCCACACGGGGGGGGGGGGAATTCCAGGGGTTATTTATTCTATGGTTCAAGATAATGGGTCTTCTAGTTTTTTAGAGTAGAATTCATGAATTAAATGCAGTGATGATGCAAGATCTTCTTAAGTTTTAGCTGAATTGTTTATGGTATTATGTGCTAACTGTTTCAATTAGGAGTACAGCCAAATACCTTCCAGAAACAACTTGCTTACAGAATTTAGAACATTTATGATAGGAGAAAAGGTCCTTGGGTACTAAGATCTCTGTGGATATAAGAAGATTTTTATATTAATCAATTTGGAGATGGTCAGTGCAAAGTTACCCCATCAATCCTCATCCCACTGGTAGTGGTAAAAGCTTCATTGCTACTAAAAAGTTTCCAGAGAAACCAGTGGCCTTAAAAGGAGATGATTTGGATACTGGATATTTATTGCTATATAATTGGGATAAGGTACACTCTGTTTAGGTAAGACAACTTCCTTAACTTCTGTTAATATGTAAGGATAATAGACAACCATAACTATCATGTCTATTTCCTCCATGGAGAAATGAGATTACAAGGACCTTGTGTTTCCTGAGAAAAACTAGAGAACAGATTAGATCTTCTCTGCTTTTCAAATGCAACATCATATCACCTTTTCAAAATTATATCATTCTCAAGTAGTAAGATTTTAAATTATATCAAGGTACTATCTTCACAATTGCATGAAGATACAAATAGCACACTTATAAGAAAGTCAATTAAGTAATAATATATTCAATGTGGATGTTTCATTTGTTTTTGGGGTTTTTTTTGTTTTCTCCCAATAGTGGCAATTTATCTTTGGACCCATCCTCAGAATCTCGATTATTTCTGGTTAAAGGATCATCTGTGGCATTAGTATTCCAACCAGTTGTTGAAAAGGGTTTCTTCTCTACATAAAAAAATCTACAAGTTTCAAGGTTGACTGTTAGGTTAGTTGGTGTCATTCTGATTTTCAAAAATGGAGATATCCTTATGTAACTCTAAGACTGTACAGGGAAGACAGAATGAAACAGATACTATCTCTGAGCTGAGGTTGACGTGAACTGAGGCTTTCTTTATAAAGATCAGCCAAAAATCAGAGCCAGAGACACCTTGTGGCCACTCTGCAGCAGGTTCATCAGTCTTCTTACGCTAATAATCCCACTGCAGCAAATGCCCCATATCCTGCCCTTTCCTCCCCCAACAACCCCTCTGTGCTCCATTTTTATGTCATGGCATCTTTTCTCTTAAGAAGTCAATGGAGACAATTTCTCTTGTCTCTCTTTGTATCACACAAGGGAACTCAAAGAGCAACAATCTGATAGTTACAGCCTCTCTCTTGTATAAAAGATTCAATTGAAGTGATTCACACACACACACACACACAAAGATTCAATTGCACAGTGTGTTTTTTGGGACTTTCTTGCTTCCTTGATTCCAACTTTCATTCAATGAACTACAGAAGAGAAAGCTAGCAGATTGGCTTTTCCAAAGAGGGTCTGTTTAGCATCAATGCCCTGGTTGATGGAGTCCTGTCAAAATAATTTACTTTGGCGAGTCATATTCAGTCTGGTTTTATGCAATAACTGAGTTATACTTCCAGGCTTCATAACATGGCCTAATCTCAAAACAAGGTCATTTCCGATCATGTCCTGTATCTATGGGAGATGCACTCTGGTTTGAACTTTCATTCTTCATTAATAGCTATCTGTTTCAATAGCATCTTCTTAATGTGTCAAGTTCATCGAAATCCAGCATATTAGTAAAACTCTAAGCATTTAAAATAAATAAAAATACCCATGCATACCTCTTCTCCTAGACAAAATCAATAAATAATCAAGTTGTACAAACACCTTGTACAAACCCATTCTTTCTATCTTAAATGAGTTTCTCTCATTGGAGTTAGTTGGTGCCACAGTGGATAGCCTGATAAAATACTGAATCCCCAACCACAAATAACCATGTCATTTGCTCAAGATTTGGTTGCTATAAAGGAGGTAGGATTTAAACATTATTTTAATGTGATTTTGTTGACTTGTTAATACATTCATGTTCTGTAGTGAAAACAGTTTTAAAAGCTATGTATTTCAAGTAAGTCTATCTCTATATAAACCAGCTACTACAATATAAGAACTCATGCCATAAACTAAGGGTGGACAGCAGCCAACATTTATTTCTTTCTTTTCCAGATTGAAAAAATGAAGGAAGCATCACTGCCTCAGGCTGTGTGGGCTGTCTAAGCTTGACCATAAAGTGACCAGACACCCCGCTTTTTAACAATTTAACAATGTCCTGCGGCTTTTAAAAATTAAAATAAATATATTACAATACTAATTTTTGTGTTCTATAAAAATTTTTGTTGTTACATATTGTCCAAATTTTTAATCAAGAACCACTCCTCATCACCCTGTCAATGGTGTCCCTCTTAAAATCTGGTCACTTTACCGTTGATGTTGGGTCAAAATCCTGGCCACCCTGGCCTTCATTTTGGGATATGCCAGAACGGCCCAAACATGTGCAAAATCTTGCTTATGTCATTTCTGCTTCATTTTATTGCCAACACAAGCCATTTTACCTATAGGCAAGAGAATGAATATCTATTCAACAACATTTGTACTCTAATTTCAAGGGGGGAAAACAGGGAAATGATTCTTACTGGACAATAATCTAATCCATCTTGCTCTCTGGTCACTCACACAGGTCCCCTCTGGATACAAGAACTGTTACTCATTGCTTGCGTATTCATCCAGAAAAATTCTATGCAAATCAAATAGCTTTATTACCATGCCATCATAATACACAAACCCTTCTATACCCCTGCCTCTCATCTGCTTATTAATGACATATTTGGGGTACTATTCCATATCAATACATAGAGAATTGCCTGATTTTATTTCAGACAGCTACATATTATTACATAAGGCAAATGCATATTATATGTTTAACAAGTATTCTATTGGTATATATTTAAGCTGCCTTAAAAATATTTGCACCAGTATTGCCATAACCATTGTCAGACCCAACCTGAAATTATCCTAGGTATAAATACTTCTTGCTAGTTCCATGACAAAAGTTTCTTCCCTGGCCTTTTAACTATTCACAGTGGTCTTTTTTTCCCTTGCTCCCTCACTATGATATCTTTATATTTGTATTATTATTATTTTATCCTTACCACTTTGTTTCTGTTTTGATTGTTCCTGTAGTTTTTTCCAGTTTAGGGAGCACAGAAGGAGTAGATGCAAGGGGATACAACTGATGCACAGGCTTATCGGGAAGGAATGGATGGTGAGAGGGGAGATGGGGACAGCCGCAGACAATATATGTGGGAGAAGGAAAGGGTTCCTGGAACTGATGGTGATTGCACAACTCATTTTAAAAGCTTTATACCCATGGTAAAAATGTGTTCTACCACTGATTGTGCTAATGATGTTACAACTCTTTTTTATATAATTAAACTATTGAACTATATGATATGTCAATTGAGGGTCGATAAAACTGTTAAATAAGTAGAAAGATGAGTGTGTAGCAAAAAAAATGAGTACTATTTGAAAAATAATGAGTGCTATTAGGTTGATATGCTGTTACATAAAAATAAACAACAACCATAAAGGCGAATGATCATTTGTATGTAACTCATTTGACTTTATTCCTCTATTGCTACTTGCAAGGGTCCTTGCAATTTTAATTTTCATAAAACTCCCCAATTTGGGTCGGTATTTTTACATAAATATGACTGTCCTTAACCAGTTGCCATCCAGACCGTGCAGACTCATGGGGACGCACATGTGTCACAGGAGAGCTGTGCTCCAACGAGTGGTCAGCGGCTGATTTCTCTGAAATCGATCTCCAGACCTTCTTTGTGAAGCACCTTGAAGTAAACCCAAATTGCCATCCTTTTCTATAGCAGCTGAACACCTGAACAAGTGATATGCGACAAAGGAACTCCAACTTAAACTACCACCAACAATGAAAAGGATGCCTGATACCATTCAAGCCTCACAACACATTGTTTTATCTTTGATAACTTCCAAAAGGTCCACTGTAAGTTGAATTCCCATTTTACTTCATATATAAAAAGTTGATATGTTATCATATGCTCAAGAATCTTTGAGCAGACCTCCTCTGGAATATAGGGTCATTTGGAGGAACCAGCTCAGACCCTGTTATATCTGTGTTATGCTACATCCTCCTCCAGAATAAACGAGACCAAACTCGGTAAGTCTGATTTCTCCCTTCTGGTAGGATGGTGGGATCAGGGAATAAAGGTTATGATAGTAGCTGAGTAAGACTAAGCCTCTGGTCTACATTTTATGCCTCTAAATTAAATCATAAGGCAATCAAAAGAAGATGTCTTATTAGTCTGGGGAATTTATTTAAAGTTGTCTACAAAATTGAAAAAGGACAATTCTTGACTCTCTGAAGCTACCTCAGCTGAGGAATACAAGTGCAAAGCAACCCCTTTTAACCAAAAGTTCAATGCGCCCTACCAGTGCCATGAGCAACAAATGACAAACTGCAGTCATCAATCCTATCCATGGGAGTCAGAGTCATAACATCAAGGACAATAAGGGACTCACGGCAGGAGTCAGCCTCAAGAAAGCTCTGCATTCCTTAGAGAGTCTTCATAAATAAAAGTGCTAAAATTAACTATGTACTGACTAGGCGCATTCAGTTAATTGCATTGTGACCCTCCCAGGTAATATTTTTTTCTTCAAGAAATTTTTATAGACACATTAACATTTTTATTCATAACAACTTGGAATTACCCATTGAAACACTAAATAAGAGCTGAGATCATGAATTTGAAAGACTCTGTTATAGCTAAAGTTATAGCAGAAGCTACTGTAGTCTATAAGAAAGTTAGACTGTAACCAATTAGGTTTAACCTTTAATGCAACAACTGTAAAATGTACTATGACTCACTAGTGGCTGATTAAGAGGTTCACTTGTCAGCATCAGATAAGAAGTGTCTAAACTCTCCCAATATTAGAACTACTGCATTCTAACCTCTTTACAAATAGCTTCTGTAATTCACTGAGGCACTCCTTATTCAATTAGCTAAAGTCTTGCTAAACTATTCTTCAGAAAGAGTGGCATGGCCCCTTGACAGAGAAGTAGATTTTATTTATTTTCTTATACAATTATTTAAATTATTTTTAAATTTTTTTTAATTTGTAATGAATTTGTGGGAGATCTTTCAGATATAATAATATTCCATAGCTCAATCACGCTAAGCATTATTGTACAATTGTTCCCACAATCAGTTTTGAAACATTTTCTTTCCTATTGAACTCCTTGATATCAGCTCCCCTTTATCTCTTCCCTCACCATCCTTCCCTAAGGAACCCTATTCTCCCCCCTATGACATCTTTTTGTTTCTGTTTTGGGATTTTTTTTGCCATATCTTATATAATCTCATATATCCATTCTCATACAAAACTGCTGTTCAATATCATCAAATGGGGTTATCTGTCATCAGTGCTATAAACTCCCTAATTTTCTCCTCCTTTTTATCACTTTCTATACCCTAAGGGAACCATTACTCCTGTTACTGTTTCTGAAGGGCTAACTATCTTGAGTTTCATGTGCTGAATGATCTTAAACACCCAAATGAACACATACAAATATAACATTATTAATGAAGTAAAATAAATAAATACCATATACTAAGGGGAGGAAATATTAGAGAACTAGAGGGTGGCTATGTGGTCCATCAGTGCTATACCGCACACTGGATTTATCATCCTTTCTCTGTGGCCGTTCTGAGGACTGTCCAATTATTTTACAGGTGGGTTTTGTGTCTCCACTACACCCATGTCCTTCTCATTGATTTGGTTGCTTGTTTTGAATTTCTTCATGTTTTAATAATAAGTTCTTTATCTGATATATCATTACTAAGTTTCTTTTCCCAGTCTGTGGGCTCTCTTATTACTCTTTTGATGAAATCTTTCAATGTACACAAGTGTTTTATCATTAGTAAGTCCCACTCATCTATTTTATCTTCTTCTGGGTGTGTGTCCTTCTTTATGTCTGATAGCCCATGTATTCCCTGTGATAAGGTTCTTGGTTGTGCCCCAATTTTCTCATTAATGATCCTAAAGTTTTGGGTTTTACCTTGAGGTCTGTGATCCATCTTGAATTTGCTCTTGTGAATGAAGTGAGGTAGCACTCTGGTTTCATTCTGCTGCAGAATTATTTTCCAGCACCTTTTGTTGAAAAGGACCCCTGCTTCCCATTCAATATATTTTGGGTCATTGTTAAAGATCAGTTGTCTGTAAGCTGCTGTTTTAATTTCTGGGGATTCTGTTCTATCCATTGGTCTGAGTATCTATCATTATATCAGTACCATGATGTTTAAAGAACTGTGGCTGTATAATAAGTTTTAAAGTCAGGTAGTACAAGCTCTTTCCATATGAAGTTGGTCATCAGTTTTTCCATTTATTTCAAAAATTATACAGGAATTTGTATCAGGATTGCACTGAATTTATGCTGTGCCTTTTGCAGGATTGACCCCTTTATAATATTGAGTCTTCTGATCCAATGGCATGGGATGTTCCTCCATTTGTGAAGGTCCCTTTTGTTTTCTTGTTATAATGTTTGGTAGTTTTCCTCATATAGATCTTTGGGGGGGGGGCGTTGGCTAGGTATATCCCTAGATATTTCAGTTTATGCTTGGCTATTGTGAAGGGTACTACTTCACTGGTGTATAGCAATCAAATTGACTTGTTTGTTGATCTTATACCCTGCCATTTTACCATATTCTTCTATGGAGAAATCAATTCTTGAGATGACTTTGGTGATTGTGGCAACACCCTGCTGCACCAAACCTTGATCATCCTGAATTTTACTCAGAATAGTACTATGCAATATACCTTACCACACTGCTATCGAGTTGATTTCAACTCATAAAGACCTTATAGGACAGAGTACAATGGCATCCAGGAGTTTCTGAAAGTGTAACTTGGTCTTTCTGACCCCGAGCGATTGGTGGTTTTGAACTGCTTACCTTGTGGTTAGCAGCCGACTGTGTAACCACTATCCAAACACCAAACTCACTGCCAGTGAGGACATTGTGATAGTAAATAGTAATTCATAGTATTACCCAATTCCGATGCACTCCAAGTAAGGTTTTCTTTTATTGGTTTTTTTTTTTTTTACTTTTTATGGTGAAGCCTAATGGAACATATCCATTTTCCCTTGAACAATTCCCACACATTCAGCTTCATGCCATTGGTTACAATTTTCACTGTAGAACACCATTTATTTCCTTTCCTCTCTGTGTTTCCCATTGTCAGTCTTCCTTCTTCCCTAATGTTTCAGAACTTTGTCCATAGGTAAATGCTGCCTTTTATCTCAAATTGCTGATGAAGATCTTGTTTTTCATGTAGGCCTTTCTATTGTGACTACAGAGTAGAGCAACATGGGTGAGTTCATTTCCAGATCAGAGAGATTTCACTCATTTTTCTTTGACCAGCAAGCTGGTCTTATTTATGACTTTGAGCTTTGTTATGCATTCTTCTTCCATGCTATGCAGCAACTTCTAATTCAATCCCTTTTAAAAGCAGTTGGTGGTATTAGTTGGACATAGTCTAGTCTGTTTTTTACGTTCTTAAAACTGTAGAGATTTCAAGTGTGGGAGTTTGAATGGTCCATTAGTCCGTGGGATTAATTGTTTCCACACATCTTCAATTTTTTTCCATTTTATTTCCTCCAGATTGGGAAAGGTCAGGTAAGGTTTATATCTTTAAATGTGTGAAATGACTAGCAGACTTGAGACTAGGTGTCTGATAGTTGAGTATCACAAGGTGAGCTGTTCCTTTATTCTCAAATAGTATAGACAGCAGACCCAAAGGAGCCTTTGTTTTCGCTACTTCTAAGCAATTAGAACTGAAAATAAAATCTTGAATAACTTTGATGGATATACTAATTAAATAAAAGTTTAAAGAATGTGAGTCATTAGGAAATGCTCAAACACTTTTTTTTTGGGGGGGGGGCATCTCTGCCCTCTGGTGGTCGTGGGAGCTACTCAGCGCTGCTCCTGAGAGCCGCCGCTGGATTTGAACCGCCAAACCAGCGAGCCGCAGTCCCGCACTCAACCACTTAAAACACCGGGGCTCAGCTGCTCAAACACTTTTATTGTACTGCTTTAAGGGTAAATTCTTTTATTTTAGAATTATACTGATCTTCTAAACTCTGTGGGATCCCTGGGCTCATAGCAGGCTATGAACAGAGTAACTAACCATTAAGTAAGTGGTTCAAATCCACCCATCAGTTTCAGAGAGAATAATGAGGCTTGTTGATTCCTGTAAATAAGATTTACAGTCTCAGAAAGCCTCCGAACAGTTCTACACTGCCCTATGAGGTCACCATCCATTGGAATCTGCCTGGAAGACAGTGAGTTTTGATTGTTGGGCTCATCTCTGCAGTTCATTAAAGACTATTCTATTCCAAAATCATTGATATCGCCAGGTGGCCCAGTTGCATTAAAAGAAAATAGTAGGGCTTGGGCCCAGTGAGGTGTCAGTTTTCCAATTGAATTAGCAACTAGTCTTATGCTAGCTCACCTGAGAAAGTTCATATTCAAGATGTCCTACAAAATTGAGTTCAAATGAAAAGGAATTAAACTCAAAGGCAAGGAAAGGTATTATTCCAATCTTCCTCTCTCATCCTAATTCCAATTTCTATGGCAAGTCTGTTCAATCAAAAGAGTAAGGCTACCAGGACGATATCCCCAACCTATCCCTATTCCATCTCTGTGTTGTCTGCTGCTGCAAGAATTCCATTTTAAAATACAAGCTGGATAATTTAATTTATAGCAAGGACCTATTTGCTTCCGAAGAGGAAGCTATCAGAGGTCTAGCTCCTTTTACCCCAAATTTCTTTCTACTTTTTGAAATTGGCATTTTCAACTCAGTTCTTTCAAACATTGTCACCCGTTTATTCACTTTATTATAGTCAACACAGTATCAAAAAGTAGGTCATACTTTTCTTCTCATACTAATGAATAGAATGGATTTGCTGTTATTTATATAGAAATTGATATTAATTTTCTTACCCTGTTTCACAGATTCATTATCAAAGGTAAATAAGTTGCTGGAAGGAAATCAATAGTCCTTATTTTGTGATGTTCACATATTTACAAACTTTGGAGCTTGTTTGATGAACTTGCTTAAGGCTAATAATTCACAGATATTCTCTCAGACATCAATCAGAGTGCTAAGTATTCTGGCACACTCATGGTAGAAAGTGACAAAGAATAACTATAAATGCAATTATTACAATATAATTACTATAGTAAATATAAATAAACTAGCCTTGACTCCTTCAATTCTGATGGCAAAATAAAGGTATTAGCTGACCTATGTAATTTATAAGGAATGTGAATTAAGCAAAAACTATAAAATAAACAACTGTTGCTTTCTTACATGAGGGGTCTTCAAGAAGTTCATGTAAAAATGACAATAAAATAGAATGGATTTTTCCCTATGAATTTTTTGAAAAACCCTTTGAAGGGTTAAAGCTAAAGTACCTATTAAGAATTTACAATATCATGCATTAGTACTCACAAAATTTAGATCAGTACTTGATATAAAGAAAAAAAAGACATTAAGTTAAGTAAGTAACTTGCCTAATGTCGCATTTAAACTATATGTAACTGGCCTAGATTGCTACAGCATTGGCCCCCGGAGAAGTGCAACATCTCTTTGTACTGGTGGTGTCTATTTTTTTAAACTGTGTTCATACACAGTTTCAATTTGCCTTTATTTGCACACATGGTAAAGTGTTCTTAAGTTAACAGAATCTGTCAGTGTTTTACATAATGCTATGTGCTTATTTTGCAACCTTAACATTTATAAAGGTATAGGAAGAATTCTGATCCAAAAGAGGGAAGTGGATACCAGAATCTTAAATTCTTAGAGATCCCAGACTTTGTGGGAACATACAGGATGGATAAGCCCTCGACATTATTGTCCTGAGGTAATCTTTAAATTTTAAACCAAAGTAGCACCCCCCCCCGAATCTTCTTACAACCAATCAATGTTGTTATTGTTACGTACTATGAAGTTGGCTGTAGCTCACAGTAACCCCATGTATAATAGAAAGAAAGGCTTCATGGTCGGGTTACTAGCTTAATTTAACCAACAGCAAAGGTCTGCCTTGAACATTATGCTCTTTTTTTTAAAATTTATCAATTTACTCATACATTGCTTTCCATCATACATAGTTCAATACACCGTTACATACACTGTGCCAAGCACCCCCCGTGCCTGTCCTCGACATTCTCCCAACATCTGCCCCTCCACTTGGGCCCTTGATATGGGCTCCCCTTCCTTTCCCTTCAAACCTTTCCCCCCTCCCCCCAGTCCTCATTACTCTGCAATCATTATTGTTTTGTCATATCTTACACTGCCCGACATCTCCCCCTGCCCACTCTTCCCTACATCTGCCCTCCAGATAGGAGACAGTCTGCAGATCCCTACAGCTGGCTTCCTCTCTCCACCCAACCCTCCCTCCACCCATCTGGCAACCCCACTCCCACCAATGACGCCGAGGGAGTTCATCCATCCTGAGTTCCCTCGTTTCCAGTTCCCACCTCCGCCAGTACACCTCCTCCAGTCCAGCTGGAACTGCATGGCAGATATGGGGCTGTGATAGTTGGGGGGAGGAAACTTTCAGGAAATAGTGGAAGGTTTTATGCTTCATTACTACCTCATCTCTCCCCCATGACTTCCCTGTAAGGGGGTGACCAATGCCCACAATTGGGCTTTGGATCGCCACCCTGTTCTCCCCCTCATTCTTACTGATTTAATCCTTGTTCATTGATGTTTGATGTCTGCTCCCTTCGACCCCTCATGATCACACAGGTTGGTGCACTTCTTCTATGTGGGCTTTGCTGTTTCTGCACGGGATGGCCACTTGTTCACTGTCTAGCCTTTAAGATCCCAGCTACTTTATCGTTTGGTGCCTGGGTGCTATCAGTTTCCTCAGCTCTGTCTGCCTCTGCACCCTTTTGTCCTCAGCGATCATGACAGGATGGTGGGCACTTAACAATGGAAATCGACATGTAGAAAAATGAAACAGGATCTCTACCTCACCCCATACACAAGAATAAAATCAAGGTGGATCAAAGACCTGGAAGTAAAACCCCAAACCATGAGGACCACTAGTGAAAGAATCAGGGAAAATTTAAGAACTTTGGCCCAAAGAACACAAAGGCTGACTGCAATAGGACAGGGTACACACACAGGAGATACTGAAATTGACCAATGGGATTTAATAAGGATAAAACTCCTGTGTGCATCAAAAGACTTTGCCATGAGGGTAACTAGGGAACCCACAGACTGGGAGAGAATTTTTAGCAATGACACAACAGACAAAGGACTTATCACGAAAATCTACAATATCCTCCTTGTCAGTAAAAAGAAGAAATCAGTTAACCCTTTGAAGAAATGGGAAACAGAACTAATAAGAAGTTTCACTAAGAGGGAGACCCATATGGCCAATAATCATATGAGAAAGTGCTCCCGATCACTAGCCATCAGAGAAATGCAGATCAAAACAACTATGAGAAACCATCCAATACCTTTGAGGTTAGGCCAAATCAGAAACATGGAGAGCAACAAATGCTTGCAGGAATGTGGCAAAATAGGAACACTTCTACATTGCTGGTGGTCCTGTAGATATGTACAGCCGCTATGGAAAGCAGTCTGGTGATACCTAACGAAAATGGAAATTGAACTACCCTCTATCCCTCTACTGGGTCCATACCCAGAAGAGGTAAGAAATAAACCACGGCCAGCGGTGTGCATGCCAATGTTTATTGCAGCACAGTTCACTATCACAAAAAGTTGGAAACAATCTAAATTTCCATCGGTAGACGAGTGGATCAGCAAACTCTGGCACCTACATACAATGGAGTACTATGCTTCACTCAAAAGTACTGATGAGCACATGAAACATGTCTTCTCATGGGAAGAGCTGGAGGAGATTATGCTCACACGCCATCATCTGGTTTCCAAAATCACCTTGCACAGTGGTCAAGTCATCACTGACCTGGCATTTTGGATTTTCAGTACAATGTAAAGACCCAAACCTAACCAACTTTGTGCCCTCAAGTTGACCTCTACACATAGCAACCCCATGGGACAGAACTGCTCCGTAGAGATTGTTGAGACTATAAATCATCACAGGAGCAGATGACTTTAGCTTTTTCCCAAGGAGTAGTGGGTGAATTGGAACTAATGACCTATCAGGCAGCAATCCCATTCTCAACAGACTGCACATCACAGTACTCTGGCAAAGGCGCCCCTAAATCTCCCGTCTCTAGCCTAATCTGCTGTCCCTCACCTCACCTGCCCCATGCCTTATTCCCTGGCCTGGTATTGCCCAAAGGGCCTCATAATCCTCTCAGGCCCCAGGCAAGTGCTGTCGTCCACACGGGACCAATCATATAAGGAAAACATCACAGATTCATGTAGGGGCTGGATCGGGGATCGGAAAGCACCACAACCCTACCCCACCCGCTGCCTCCCAACCAATGGGTCACCCAACTCTCCCTCATGCCACTCTGGCAGAGTGCCATCTTATCATTCTTACATCACTTGATTTAGTGGGAAATATTTCTTTGGCTTCTCTGATATACTTCCACTTTACACAAGTGCTGGCTTTCACAGGCAGGATCTCTTGCCTGAAAATATGGAAAAGTACCATTATTGACCTTGATGTGACACCCTTGTTTCAAGTGTGTGTGGCTCCCATTTACTTCAAGAGAAGAATGAGAAAGCGATGCTGGGTAACTCTGTTCATCTCACCGATTTTTGCATTGGCAGTATTTTCTCGAGTTTTCTAAAATATATATAATAATCTTTAGTGATAATGTTTTAATCATATAATCGAATTGGTTTAGGCAACAGTTATCTCACTTTGAGATCAAATTGACAACAGCACCAGGAAAGACTAGAAAGGAACTCAGGGGAGAGGAAGTTTATGTTAATGAGGGAGAAGCAAAAAAAAAAAAAAATGAGGGAGAAGCATCTCAGAAAAGGAGGTTGCATAACTGGAGAAGGTAGTTGGTATCACTGAATTATATGTACATGGAGAAACAAATTGATCCATTAAAATTATCCTGTTTTAGGTAAAAATTTACACAGAAAATCAAGTTCCCCTTTAATAGTTTTTTATGCAAATAGGTCTATTACAGTGGTTACATTCCCGCCCACCCTACCTTATTTTATTGGGAGTGCTACAGATCTTATAACAATCCAAAGGTTAATTAGATCAAGCATGATTATAAAAATTAGTGAAGTGTCTTTTCTTCATCCAAAGTTCCTTCAAAGGTTAAGCTAACACTCTCGTGGAACAGGCAGCACGACAAGGGAGGAAAATGTTAAAATCATCAAATGTTAATTTTAGTTGTTGTTGTTTCCATAACCTTCTTGCCTAGTAACTTAGAGACATGTGACATTTGAAAGCTCTTCAAGAGTGTGGTCCATGTATCTGATAATAGTTCATTCTTCATTCTATTCCAACCCAAACTGAAGGACTATCAGCCCAAGGAAAACCTAGGTTCCATGACCCAAGAGAGATAATGTCCTTCCCATCCTTATTCCTCTGAGATTTGGCATGCATTGGATTTTCAGTACAATGCAATGCTCCAAACCTAACCAACCCTGTGCCACCAAATTGGCCTCTGCACATAGCAACTCCACGGGACAGCACAGAACTGCTACTTAGAGGTGGATGAGACTGCAAATCATCACAGGAGCAGATTACCTTATCTTTCTCCCAAACAGTGGTGGGTGAGTTGGAAATAATGGCCTATCATACATCAGCCCAGTTCTCCACAGACTGCACCACCAGGGAGCCTTAGTACAACCGTGCATCTCTAAAATTAAATTAAATTACTTTTGAGAGGCAAACTTCCCATAATGGCATGATCGATGAAAGAATGTCTCAGTTAGACATTAGGTGAAGTCGTTGACTGGACTAATTCACAATGATACCCACCCCCTGCCATGGAATCAGTCTGAGTGGCAAGTGGTCTCATATTGGGTTTCCAAGGCTGTAAATATTTATGGGAGTAAATAGCCTCAACTTTCCCTCAGAGAGCAGCTAGAGAGTTTGAACAACTGACCTTGTCATTAGCATCCCAGTGCTTATTCTACAAGGCCACCAAGGCTCCTGTATTCATGACAGCCACCCCATTTTTGCTTGTAACTATATATACTGTTCAAATTGATTTCTACAGGCATCATCTGAAACTTATAATAGTCATCTAATAAGAAATTGCTTTGGGGAGATGTTCTTTTCATGTACCATCGCCTTTTGTCATGAGGCACTTCACAGACAGCTCAGTCCTTGACACCAACAAGATAGCTGGATATCATGGATTCTCAGAAATATTCGGTCTAATGCTTCCTGAATCTTTTGAAAGTAAATGCCTGGGGCTATTCATCATCTTGTAGATATGTTAGATTCATCCTGTCACATAGCTTAGAAAGACATGCTGTTATATTTCTCAGAAATTATTGTTGTTTAATATCTCACTTGTATCAACATCCTCTATGCTTTGTCCAGCTTAACAGAACCCACTTATCAAAATTTCCAATGGTGAGGAAATTACTTCTAAAATCCTATTCTACACGGTCCAATCCCAATGTCTTTTGTATCTATGAGCATGGCACTTTACAGCTTAAATGTGGTCTCACATAGATTACCTCATAGGGTACATGCGCTCTAAGATGTTCAATTATAAATACATTGTGAATTGTAGGGTCCCTCTGATCCCTCTCTGTATCTCCAGCTTAGTCCTGACCATCCTCAAATTATTGATGATCCCATGGATATTAGTTAAGTAATACGTATTGATACTCCATGTTATGAAGAAGACGATTTGACATTTTGAAAACACACATGATTTTTCTCTTGGAAAACGTGGTATTTCCAATAGGTACTTGCCATATACTAGTAAATTCAAAAAGCACACATACTATATGTGCTTTAAAACAGCTATAGTAGAATCCCATAAGTCACTTTTCAGAGCATTAACAGGTGAATGTTTTCAGTTTTCTTATTGACCTATAATCTAATGGGTAGAATTATGAATAAGTACCCCAGTGGATGATTGCAAAAGCAGATTCCTAGTCTTGCACCCAAACATACTGAATCTGAATTTCTGGAAGTAGAGTCGGGAAATATGAACTGTTAGTCACCCAGAAGGTTGTTAGAGAGCTCCAAAGGCTGAGAACTAAAGCCTTCCACTGAACCTGATTTTCCTAGGGTTTCTATTACAACCTTTAGAAACTGCAAGAACTCTTTAAGACAACTGGGATAGCATATAGGGTGTAATTCAAATTTAAAAGGGAAAAAAAATCAAAGAACAATGGGATTTAAATGATCATCAAAACAGCCTTCTGTGCAATGCCCTGTACTTGGCGCTCAGGAAGCTGTAGAAATTGATACAATTTCACAATAAATATTCAATCTGTCATGACGAACTCTGTCAATCTGAGAAAAGATAAATGTAGAGTTTAATTAGAAAATAGATGTCTCTGAATGTGAACTGAAAGCTGGAGAAAATGCATTTCTGTCTGCTTCATGAGATACTATTCAAGACATGTCATTGTAAGAATTTGAAAAGTATTATTCCAAAGAAGACAGAGTTCAATTCAGCAGCTTTGACTGTAGGAAGACCAAAAAAAAATAAAAGCAGAATGAAAGAAAGTGAAGTCACAGATGGCTGAACTCAAAATTTATCACATATCTTTAAAGTTAGCTCAAGGATGATAGTACAATTCCAATTTGCCTACCAACAAAAACGATAGACCAGGGGATCTAGGCAGAATTGGGTCTTTCATTTGATATAAACTGAAATAAGGCACTCGCCTAATCCATGGCACTCAGCTTGTGCCCCATCTTCATGAATTGGGCTCTGAGATTTTCTCATTACTC
This sequence comes from Nesogale talazaci, assembly GCA_004026705.1. Classification (NCBI taxonomy): domain Eukaryota; kingdom Metazoa; phylum Chordata; class Mammalia; order Afrosoricida; family Tenrecidae; genus Nesogale; species Nesogale talazaci. The sequence goes on from PVJH01000255.1 coordinate 58,528, forward strand.
AAAATGTCAAACTAGCTTGGAGTACAATGTATTGTCTTCAGGTCTTTCATGAGCTTAAAGCATTCCCATGATCTAGGAGAGCAATGCACTGACGTCAAGCTGGTTCTGAAAGGAAAGAATTGGGTCTGGGGGGGAGGTAACATAAAGTGCATGGCAAAGATTACTTGCTGAGTCTACAGTGTAAGGTTGGATCAGACCCTATCTGCTGGGGACATTAAGAAACAGACGTTTTGGAAGGCTGGGCCTGATAGATTTAAAAGTTTTTATTTCTTTAGTTCAGTGAGCTCCTATCATAATAACTCTTCTTACAAAGAAACATCAGAAACCCTGAACTGTCTCCATTAATCAGTGATTTATACATATAGATCATCATCTAGGCAGTTACTCCAGGCCTATTTGTATGGCAAGGGTTAGAGGTCATTGGGTGGCACAGTATGTCCTTAAAAGTTTGGACATTCAAACCCATTGCTTGGAAGACAGGTTTGGTGACCTACTTTTCCAATAGTTTTTAAAATCCTATGGAAGAGTTCGAGTCTGTACACGTGGTGCTGCCATAAGGCAGAATGGACTCTACTACGGCTAAGAGAAAAAGCAGAAATACGCAATAGCTCTCGAGACCTAAGCTCAGAAGGTGTATCATTTTCGCCATATACTATGAGCCAAAGGAAGTCCTAAGACCAGAATCAGATTCAAGGAAATTAGACTACATCTCTTTAGTAAGGAGAACTGCACAATCTCAAGGTAATGAGTATGCCTACAGGGAGGAATTAAGAATTGAAGTCATCCCTGAAAGTTACTGTCACAGGCAATATTGAGTTCTGACTCTTTATAGATTAAACACAGGAACTAGGGTAATAAGACGTACAAGACCTAATAAGAGTTCCCAAATCTGAAGAGCTTTTTCAGACACAAGTTGCCAAATTCCCTCTCTCTTCCCTGGAGTTCCCAGGTAATTGTATGGTGCTGGCCTAGGGACAACAATTTTGGGGCCATAGTTCTATGGGTTTGGACCTCATGGAACTAAAGTTCATGGAGCTTGCTGCAATACTAAGACAATAGAAGGAAATTCTGATTTGTGAGAAAAGCAAGTTAAAGTAAGGTAGGAGAATTTAAGTGAGCTTCCCACTGTGTTGTAGCTAATTATTTAAATATGACCCTTCTAGCAATAGTCGTCCATTCAGTGATATTTTAAATCCTAACCTCGACAACTATGGTGATAGTTTGTGTTAAAACAAGAACCAACATCTGATTTTAAGCAATTCCCTTAACTGGAACACGGCCAGATGCCTGCTTAATTGAGAAACTCAATAGACTGGGCTCACAGAACTGATTGAGACTAGGCCGGCCCCACATATGACACAAAGAAGTAATCAATACATTCCTACCTTAGCTTTGGACACCAGAAGACATAAGAAAGACACTTCCATCAAATTACTAGAGGTGGGCAAGATGCCATTTTTGTGACTAACTCTTTTCAACTGAGCAGGATTGATTAACTTGTGATGGGCATCAAACAGACATCACTTACTACTGCCATAGAAGCCTGCTGATTCAAGTAGCCATCTTGATGTGAGTCCTGGCATGAACCTTTCCTGGCCCAAGGAAGTGAGATCTTTCACTTTCAGTAATTTGAGGTCTCTGTAGCTGCTCTAAGCAGCTTTGGCAAAATTGCTTTCTTGCTTTAGATCCTATGTGAGGTTTGCCTCTGCCTGACCTCTGGCTTTAGGTACTTGAGCCAGCAGCCTATTGTTTGACCTGTTTTACCAATTTCCCCCCTCCCTGTAAATCAATAGCATCAATTTCATTTATTGAGAAGACTCCTCCAGCCCAATATCTGAACTTCAGATTGGGAAATCTCCAGTCACCACAACCCCCTGAATCATTCTCTTCCCACTGGTGAGTTCTGTGAAGCGTTACAGTGAATGATGGAACCCTGAGACCTAAAGGAAAACACCGAGGGGAGTGGTAGTGGCCAATATTAGGGATAATGGAGTCATAATTTTATGGCTAATGACCGAAAACAATTAAAACCGGATCAGGTCCAGCATGTTTTCGAGGGGGTAGTGACTGACAAAGTTTTAGCTCAGTGATTCGCAGCCTGAGGTTTGTGTCCCCTCTGGGGATCAAACAACCCTTTCACAGGAGTTGCCCGTTCAGCATAATAGTGATGAAATAGCAGCGGAAATAATTTTGGGGGTTTGGGGGTAACCACAGCATGAGGAACTGTATTAAAGGTTTGCAGCATTGGGAAGGTTGAGAACCACTGCTATACAGCATATATTATACCTTGACTTAGGTAGGGTCTATTATTTATTAAGAGAGCCAATGAGCTGTACTAAGCTATCTGTCATAACTGTCATTTTGCTACTGTTATGAATGAGGCAACCCCTGTGAAAGGCCATTCGATATCCAAAGGGGTCACAACCCAGAAGTTGAGAAGCACTAATCTACAATTATCTCTCCAATGCTCTCTGTTTAGTAACAGTAACCACTTTCCTCCCATCCCTCAACTGTGGCTAGAAGGAGCTCACTGGAGGCTTCTTTCCTCTGTAGTTCCCACAAATGTGTGCTTGACTTTCACTGTTATCCACAGCCTTCAGCAAACCAGAGTCTCGAAATAATGCTTCTGATACTATTCCCTTCTTTGACTTACAGAAGATTCTATACTTTACATTCCTTTCTCACTGATATTGGTGTGCTTCTATGTGGACTTAGATTGATGCACCTATAGGGACAACAAATAAAATAAGGGTTTCTTTGGCGTGGGTACAGGAGTGGTGTGGTGGTGGTCGTGTGGTAAAGTAGAGCCAATGTCAAAGAGTCCAGGAAGAAAAGAATGTTTGGAAACCGCTGCAGCAACTGTACAATAATGCTTGATGTGAGAAAACTACGTAATGATGTGATACATGTATTACTTCCCAATTTTTTTTAAAAAAGTGAAGAAAAGACCACAGGGAAGCAATGAGCTATTAATTTTAGGAGAGCAGAAAATGTCCTTAATTTTTTTTTGGGGGGGGAGGAGACAATGAAGATAATGTGATAAAATGTGAAACTACTGAATATTGAAACCTATGTAAAATTTAGCTTAGCCTGACAGAGTTCAGTGTTGAGCAGAAAGAAAGAGCCCATAAGCTATTTTTAGACAGTGGAAAGGAAATTATATTTATGGGAAAAAATAAGATGCTACTCTCTCAAAGTGTGCAGGCAAGTGTCGAAAATGAATCAGTACTTCCAGAAACTTACTTTTGGGGATATCTTGTACAACCACACAAAAAATTAAAATGAAAATATATGAATTCAATAGAAACACCCTTTGTTTCACTAAAGTCTTATATTTCAATCAGAATTAATACAATAGAGAAGGAATCAAAGAATAAAGTATGCTTTCAACTTTTTTGTTTTGTGTTCAACTTCTTAACCCTTTTCTTTATTATTCCCCAGTGCTGAGATTGAATCTTAAATAGGGAAAAAAAATTCTATAACCTAATCTAGACTAAATACAAATCTCCTATGCTAATAACAATTTGAATGTGGCATTTTACAAAGTTATTGAATAAAGCATATTTCAGTAACACAAGTTGAACAACACATTGATTATTAAGCAGTAGTTAAAGAGCTCTTGTAATGTTGTCCTGACATGTTGGGCTATTAACCCCAAGACCAGCAGTTCAAGACCACCAGCTTCTCAGTGGGACAAATAATATGCTTCCTACTCCTGTAAAGCTTTACAGGCTGAGAACCCACCCCGGCAGTTCTATTCTGTTCTATGGGATCACTAGGGATTGAAATGAATTATATGGTAGTATTTTTTAACTTAAGTGGTATTTATCTAATCATATCATTATGTACACTTTCAAAGCTAACATCTAAACTTTCAGAAGATATTGTCCTGGATATGGTGCAATGGCAGTGGGGTTTTTAAAAGATGCTTTTGTTTGTTTCATTATGGTAGGTACATGATGTCGTTAGCTTTGTCATCAATACTTCCTTAGACCACACAGCTACATTGATAATTTGAATTACAATTTGACTGAAATAATGAGAAGTGTACTATAATTTCATACTGAGCTAATTTTGTATATGTATCTATTTGAGTGTTTTTCCCTGTGAAGTTTCCCATCTGGACCTTCACCTAGGCCCACAAAGCGTGAAAATATCTCTTTCCCAAAGATTAGGAGAATTAGATTATTTGCTTAATAGTGGTTATCTTATCACCATACATCTAAATTCTTTTTTTTTGAGACTGCGGCATGAGTAGGGTTGATGTCTCCCAGTTCAGCAACTCATGGTGTCCGCTGCTCCTCTACACCCCCTGTCCATGTGCCCCCTCCTGCACCAGACCAGACATGTTTTCCAACTGTTTAGATGCTCTTATTTTAAATGAATATTAAAAACAACCTCACGTTGTAAACCTTTAGCTATAAAACATTATTTATTACAATTTCATAGCTAACTGGGCAGAAGCCTTCTAAAAGTTTTCTCCTTTTTCATTTTCATTAATGCTTCCCCTTCTTTTAAAAAAAAAGTGACTGATACAGTTTCACAAGGATCAAGGACCAGAAAACAGTAGCTACAACATGAGGATATTTCACAAAATCAGTGATGATAAAAGCACCAGAAGCCCAAAAACTAGAGTGCATGCTTGTAGCTCAGGCAGCCAAAACCACGGGGTTCAAAGTGTCTTTGTCAATGAGTAATAATGACATTTCAGGTTGGAGTGCATTACAAAACAACTTCCGAACTCTCCCAAACCAAAACAACAACAACAACAACAACAAAGAACAGCAACAATGAGTCTGAGTTGATTTTGACTCTCAATGATCCTATATAGGGTTTTTATTGAGATTTTGCAGGAAAACCTAACCTCATCTGTCTCCCACAGAGCATCTGGTGGGTTTGAACCACTGACCTTGGGGCTAGTAGTACAACACCACCTGTGCACTCCCAGGGCTCCTTTGGAATGAATTAGAAGGTTCAAAAAGTAAATTTGCTTTGAGCTTTAATCTTGTATGTACATTGATGCATGTGAGCTGGGCTTATGACAAGTGTTTTGTAGTTTTATATCATTTTGTTACTTATTGTTTCTCTTGGGTTTACCCGTTTGAGAAACACAGCAGGAGAATGTGCATACAGATAAAAACTGATGCAAGGGTCCACGAGGAGTGGGGGGATGTAGGCATGGGAGAGAGGATGAGGAGAGTGAGGTGATTTGGGGAGTGAACAATGAAGGCGGCGGAGGAGGGAGCACTAGAACAGAGTGTGACTAGACGAGTCATTTTAAAGGCAATTTAATCATGGGGGAATGAAGAAAACAAATGTTCTAAAATTGATTGTGGTAAAGATTGTATAATTATTTTGATATGAATGGATGATTGAATTATATGATATGTCGATTATGTGCCAATAAAACTATGAAAAATATGTTTGTTGATGTAGCTAACCACAGGGATATTTTTATACAAAATTCTCCTTTTCCACTGAACCACTGCACCAAAGTGTTATAGACAGTCATTTTGATATCACCCCCTCTGACAGTGTCACCTGGTGTGTTCTGAACTGCTACACCCCCCCCCCCGGGACATCACTATTGAATTGTCTTAATTAATTAATATTCTTTAGTTTACCTCTCCATGATCTAATATTCATCACAATGGCTACACAGAACTCACAGACAAAATTCATGACTAAAAAAATGGTTTATTACAGAAGTTAATATGTGGCAGTGCCACTGGGAAATGCTCAGGATAGTTGTTCATCGTGACATGTTAGAAAGGTCTCTCAGGTCCATTCATAATTACCCCAAAGACATACCTCCGTTGGACTCCTCAACCAGAAGGAATTCAGCTGAAACTTCGTGGATCAGCAAACCCAGTTCCCTGAATAAGTGCCCTGAGGCACCCAACTTCAATGAACCTCAGCATGAAGGCACCCAGCTCCATGTTCATGGGTCAGCAAGTTCCGCTTTCCCAATTATGTACCCTAAGGAACCCAACTCTGCAAGCCAGCCTCTTACACCAAAGCACTCAGCTATACTTGCTCTGTGCGCTGGACAGTCCACCACTCTCTTTCTCGTGCTGACGGCTGGTTCTGCTCCTGCTTTTCCTCTGATATCACCACTGTCTTCTGAATCCAGTAGGTTCACTGTGCAGGGATCTTAGGGTCCAGAAGACACAATCCACTCCTGACCCTTGCTGCTGCTGAAATCCCTCCTTCTTCTTCTCGTAGGGTTCATTTTATACACAACAGGTTGGCATTCTATGGAATTGTGTTCACAGCTATGTTTAGGTGAATGTTAGCAGTAGCTTCACTCAGTTTCTCATCAGATCCATACCTGAAAATGTTGTTTGGTGGCCAGTTGAGACTTTGCATAGAAGGGCCACATTAAACAATTCAATGTCCCTGCAGCTGTATTGAGAACAATGCAGAAAAGCTGTGTAGTCATACCTCTAATGAGAGCAAGAGGCAATATAGTTATTTATGAAACTATGTCTTAAAAATAAATGTGAGAGATGAATGGACATTAGGGGAAATGAGTAGCAAGAATGATACATCAATTGAGAAATAGGTGTACTGTGATCTTACATATCAGCATAAGAAGTTAACGAGGCAAAAGTGTAAATAAGAAAAACAAAATTAAATTTAGGCAAGTTTCTTAAATCTTTCCAAGTGATTTGACAATACAGGTCTTCAGATAAATAGACAATCTTACTTAAAGGATAAAGATAATGATATTTTTATCAGACTTTTCCAAAAGCTACTTTTCTTACTTCTCGACCTCAGCAACAAGAAATCCAGAAAGTGGTGGCATTAAGCTTTGTAATTAACACTGCCAATGTGTGGACAACCCGAAGTTGAATAATTAAAATAAAAGTCAGAGCTCCTGGCTAGTTTATTTTAACACTATTAGAATCATAGCTAAATGTATTTTTTCTTTGGAAAAGGACAAATTACCTATATGTAGCATATGGATTCTAAAGTGTCCTGCCTTTCTTTAAGGTTTCCAGGGCACAGTCAGCCGACATTCACCAGACTCTACGGACACTCTAAGGTCAGTGTGAAGAATAATGATTCTCATGAGTCTTCATTCCATAATCCATTTAAGTCTGGCCCACAGTGTGCCATACTTCTCCAGGAAGATTGGTTAGACTATTAGAAATGAGCTGACCCCAGGCACTTCCCTAGATATTTGACTGTACTGCAATAGCACCATCATTTACAACCTCTCAGGGCCTACTCCCAAGTTCATGTCCATGGTAGACCAGAGTCGCTAGCATTGCAAACACCTTCTGGTGGCCACCCACGACAGGATGAGACACTCTTGAACTCACAATGGATCCAACTGTGTGCTTTGACACAGGTGATTTAGCCTCTAACATCAGTGTTTAAAATTCTGGGCCATGTCAGAGATGAGTTGTTCCTGGGACCACTCAAAGAACACATATTAATGTGCAAATAATTTCAGGTTCAACTTTAATTTCTCACTGCCTTTTTGTGTAGTAGAAAAGCAACATGTAGCATTTTTTTTTTGCAAGGAATGGTGTGATGCTCATAAGCAGGACTTTTAAAGACAATTCCCAAATGCACTTGATTGGGAGGGACTTAGAAGCATCCTGTCCTAATGATAACAATAAAAGTTGTTGTTGTCTACTGACTGTGCTTTCTACTCTGTGGTGTGTGCTAACCTTGCAGCTGCTGTCCCCAGTTGACAGAGGCTGTTTCTGAAAGGCCAAGAAATCAGCTAAATTGGCTACGATTATTCCTCGTACATCGTTGAATGTAAGACCAAGAGTAACTTTCTCTCTTTCAAAGAGGTTTGTCTTGTTTTCCTTCAAACTGATAATGAAAAATGAAGGAGGAAGGAGAGAGTACAAGGGAGGGGACTAGAAGAAAGATGGAGAGAGAGAAAATGATTTTGTCTTCCTCCCTTTTCCCAGACAAGTTTGAAGGAAACTCTTCATGTGAAACCACAATTTTTTTGAAAGCAAGAATCTTTTCTTGCTCTCTGCAATTATCGGACATGGCTCAACTTATCAGGTCAATTACTTATTGTTGTGAAAAAAGTAATAAGAAGTCATCCAGAGACCTTCGCCATTACCATTCCACTCTGGAAGAAGAAAATGATTGACAGAGATGGGCTGGGAAGTTGGTCAGAAATGGGGATAGTCATTGCACTATAAGTTTTGGGTGTTGTATTGTGTAACATTAAGATGATTTCCACTAATAGGGACAGTTTATATCAGAGCAGAACTGTCCCCTAAGGTTTCCTAGACTGGAATCTTGACCATCTTTGCAGATGGGCACGCCTTTCCTTCCCTGAAGTCTTCCCAGTGGGCTCCAACTGCCCTATGAAATACTGTGTATGAAGTCTCACTGCATTTGTCAGACTCCTTGCTGCCAAGCTGATTTGGACCCAAGGGAACCTTGTAGGACAGAGGAGAAGAGCTCCACAGTGTGGTCTGAGGCTATTCTTCTTTGCATAAAGACACTGCCTCATTGTTCTTCCTCAGAATGCCAGGTGGGTTAGCACAGACGAATTTGGGGGTTAGCAGTCCAACACTTAATTCACTGTGCCACCAGAGATCCTTATGTTTCAGGCAAGGTACCCTTACTTAGTCTTCTAAAGGTGACTGATAAAGTTGTTAATGGATTACATACTTTCTTATGTGGCTATCAATCACACTAGCAAGGGATTTCATTATAACTTTACTGGCAATAGGTATATATGTGACTTTTTTTCTCTGTGATGACCTTCAAATGAGTAGTAATGCCTTGTCTCACATGTAATCAGAATTGATGAAAACCACTGAGACCAAACCCAGCTTCTTCAACACTACTTTGTGGTAGAGGATGCATGCTATGCTTTTCCATTTTATATATATATATATTTGCCCCTTTTCTTGCAGCTTCATGGTTAGCTTGAGATTTTTCTTCAGAAACATTTAACTTTCTAGTGCCCCAGGGAACTTTGAAACACCAATGCATTCCCACAAAACACACATATAGTCTATGTAATTGGACTGACTTCCATAAAATATTTTGCCTTTTTGTAGAATGGAGACAAACAGGCTCCTGGTAATCTTTTCTTAAGTAAGCACACTGAAGAATAAAATCTACAGGCTCCAGCTTGGAACTTAGAGTGCATTTCTCTGCTCCCTGGGTCTTGTCACACTAAGCCATTTCCCCTGTTGTATTAAAACAAGTAATAATGGAGTCTTATAGCAAAGTTTTCTTAGTCTGAACTTATCCTAGATATATGGATATGAGTTTCTCTCTTAAAGTATGCAGAGTTGTAGGCCTTACCTTTGGATTTCATGCAAGTATTTTGAAAATCCCAAAACAAGGTGGCTTAAATTGCAATAAGGAAAACAAAACTTTCCTCCCTGAATTCTACCCTAGGACTCCTTTAGTTTTGACTTTGTGTTCCCATTCTTCTTCAGTTCAGAGTTCTTTCTAATCTTTGCCCTAAAATCAGGTGTCTTCCTCTTTTGTGATCACCAGAACAAACAGCCCTAGGATCTCTAGGATCTGTTAAATCTTCTCCACAGTCGTGTTGCTGGGAAAAAAGGTCCAAAATTGTCTGTCACTGTTTCACCAAGATGATTACAGAAATTCTGAGTCTATTTCTGCACATGTAAGACATCAAGGAAATGGTAGGGTTTGCTGCCTACAAATGGCTTAGAAACTCCATTGAAACTCAAACTATTGATATGTCTTAAAGTATGTAGCAAAAAGCAGGTTTTTCAATGTTCCCAGGCAATAATGAACAGGTTTTGTCATAATCACAGAGAGCAACTGATAGTATAAACAAAGTGACAAAACAAAAAAGCAGATCTTCCCGTGTGCCCTATGAAGCAATCAGCTATATTTACATTTCTTCTGGGGTCACCCACCATCCCCTGAAGGCCCATACATATTGTTTATGTAAAAGGGGGATTCCTCTGAAACCCAATGCCCCATTGTTTATCTTCATGGAGCATGCACACTCGATTGTTTTTCTGAATGGCTTTGCTCACCTCCTTCCGGAGTTTGAACATCGTCACTGATTAAAATTAAAAGGATTTTTTGTTGTTTTACTGCTGAGACTGGACTGTTAGATTTGGGCATTCCAACAAACTAAGTCTTAAATTATGTTAGATTTCTCCTACTTTGATTAACAGCACACTATTTCCTTCACACACAAACACACACAGCCCTCTCCCCTTCAATTATTGTGCTACAACATTTGCTTGGACCAGATCCATTCAATGGTGCCCGGGTGGGTGTGGGGCAAACAGTTCAGCACTCAGCTGCTCACCCAGAGATTGCCAGTTCAACCCCCCTAGTCTCTTTGAAGGAGAAAGACCCGGCAAGCTCCCTCTGTGAAGATGATTACAGTCAAGAAACTCCTCTGGGGGGTGTTGTATTCTATCACACAGTGGGTGGGGGGTGTTGAGTTGGCATTGACTCTGTGGCACTCAACAACACTCATTGCCCACACCCCTCCCACAGAATTGATGTGATGGCATATTAGAGAATGCTGAGCTTAATATGTAGCTGGGAAACAGCAACACACACAAGTCAACTTGGAATTGTGCTATGGCATGCTCTAATCGTGTTAGTATTATTTTTTTAAGTGATCCTTGGTGAGTATGAAGTATTCTAACATTAAATTGTGCTTATTCCTTTTTTAAAAACACATTTTCTTTTCAAATTAAACCTCCAGTGTGTTTGAAGCTGAAGAAAAACTACAAATTGTTTTAAGTTGTATATGAATAAACAGTTCTTTCCATTGAGTAAGTGAAAGGGGGAACGCAGTTCATGGGGGTATAAGTTGTGGAATATTTTACTTAATAGAATTCACCAGGGAGAAAATAATGACTTTTTTCTTTTGCTCTTACCAACACCCTCAAATATGGAAACTCTATCTAATTTATAATTGAATACCTTCTTATCAGAGGAAGCCAGCCTCTGATACACACATTATGGGTTCGATAGGCGCAGTTGTACAGCGATAATTATTATTTATTATATTAATGTTATGGGGCGCATGAAAGAAAAAGAAATAATAAGAGTCAGACACATTTTATGGTAGCATTCTCACCTCCACCCTTGAAGTGGTCCATGTGGAGAGAGAGCAAGTGGGGGAAGGAATTACATGAGGGAGCAGGGGGAGGGAGTGTCTGGTGCCGACAGGGCTAGAAAGAGGCTGTAGAGAGAGCATCTTTATGTTCAAGCCTTATAAACCCTTTGGAGCCATCCAAGGCCCCTAATTCCAGGTAAGGATATATGTCACAGGAAAGGGTTGTGCTATATGCACAGGCTACAGGAGAGGGAGGTGTTTGGGGTCGCATGTGACAAAATCAGACCCCAGACTCCTGAATGTGACTCAACAGGTTAGACTAGAGATCATTAACAGCAGCATGTGAATCTGCCCACAGGCTTCAAAGGTAACAGTAGGGTAGGGTAGTTAGTAGGGTAGGGTAGTTAGCCCTATCTAATGGGAGAGGCACAAAGGTTTGATAGCCTGAGTCTTTTGGGAGAAATACCAACTTCTGACATCTACTGCAAATGCTGGTGACTGGTTACTAAAATTTGCTTAATATTTTTGAGTCATTGTAACTGTGGCACAGTCCTGACTTTGTCCCACACCTTCTATAGCTCTATGAAAATATTCCTATTATGCAAGCTATAAAAGGGTTTCTAATTTCCTAAATTTGAAATATTTTGTCCAAATTCCCTGAAAGGAAATATAATTTGCTAAGGAAACATATAAGGCTTTCGGATATTGCACTTTTTCTGCAAAGAATCCATCCAAACAGTGCAAAAGGAGTACTGTGCCACAGATGCACGGATTCTAGGAGGTGTTTAGTTTACATGTCTTTGGATCAGATACAAGCAGCAAAGAAGAGTGGACTAGTTGAAACTGGCCTGCTTGTGAAAACCTTTCCTTCTTCTTGGCTCAATTCTAGATACTCAACATCTTTTATTTAAAACAAAACCAAATATTGAATGTCAACACAATTTATATGCATTGTGCTTTTATACACACACATACACACATACACTCTATCTTATGTAACATCTATACAGTGGTTGTCAACCGGGGGGCTCCTGAGGTGAGCCCTTTGGAGGGTTCAATGACCCTTTCACAGACGTCACCCAATCCATAACAGTAGCAAAATGACAGTTATGAAGTAACAGCAAAAATAATTTTACGGTTGGGGGATCACCACAACATAAGAAACTGTATTAAAGGGTTGCAGCATTAGGAAGGTTGCGAACCACTACCCTAGTGGGTGATCTCACACAATTCCACTCTCATGCCTGTTGTTCTTGAAATGCTTCTGTCTCCCGGTCCTCTCAGGAGAGCAATGGCCTGCTCCCTTCAGTGCCTTCCAACGTAGAGAGGAGATGGTCTGCACTGCATGTTCCAGGACCCATGCTAACACATTCTCAGGCCATTCAAAGTGAGGATGCCCTCCTGGGGCTGACCAAAGACTTATCTAGCTTCTACAATTGTGTGTTCCACATGTAGCAAACCGGATTGGGCTGCACTAGATAGAGCATCAAATGGAGAACATCAATGGAGATGCTTCCTTTATTGGGGGCAGCTTATGGCCTTCCTGGAAAAAGGCATTTTATCAGAGACAAAGATGAGTAGTCCAAAAATGCCGGTTCTCACCCCAGATTACAGGATCCCTAGGTGGTGGGACTCCTTATGTGGAACCCACTAACTTTCCCCTCAAGACATTATTTCTCTTCTCACTGTAACCTTCCTCTTTCTGCACCCAGCCTTCTTCCTGAGGATGAAATAACCTGGCTTGACTGTGACCCGGGAGACTGGAAGACTGTTCAATCCTACTTTGCTTCAGTCCTTGACTTTTGTGATTTGATGCCAAGCTTCTGGAGCCCGAACAAAACAAAACAAAATAATGGTGATATCATGTGGGGCTTGGGTATCAGTCTGTGCTTTCAAAACACTAGATCTACAAATAGTTTAAACATCTGTTTAGAAAGTCAATTGATTCTTTTGTCATTTCAAAAATATGTGTGCCCTACCTACCCTGGGGTAAGTCATTAAATGCGCGGCTAATCCCATGAAGGCCTTTCTTTGAGTTAGTGGGAGTGGAAGAATCAACGGTGAGAGGAAAAAAGAGCATTGATGGATACCCGCTGTCATGAAGTCAATTCCAACTTGAAGCAATCCTAGAGGCCAGAGTAGAGTTTTTGAGACTAAATCTTTACAGGAAGGTCTGAGCCCTGGTGGCGTAAGTGGTTGAGTGCAGGACTGTGGCCCGTGGGCTTGGCGGTTCAAATCCAGCGGCGGCAGCTGTCAGGAGCAGCGCTGGCTAGCTCCCAAGACCACCAGAGGGCAGTGATGGCCTCCCCCCCAAAAAAAAGAATGAAATCTTTATAGAATAAAAATGGCCACATCTTTCTTTCATTGGGGTTGAACCACCAGCCTTGTAGTTAGCAGCTTAATGCTTAACCCACTGCACCACTGCACCACTATGTGTAGTTAGTATTGGCTCGCCCACTGTCCTTAAGTTGATTCTAACTAAGAAGGAACCTATGGTCTCTGTTCTGAGAACACAAATGCTTATGGGAGCAGGCAGCCTCATCTTTCTCCAGTTGATGAGTTTGAATCACTGACCTTCCAGTTAGAAGCCCTTTGCCTAGCCCACAGCACCAGCAGAGAGCACCTTAACATTGGATACCCCAAACCAAATGACTCCCCACATCATCACACTGACGGATCCACTCAAATGACCCTCTCGGCTAAAAGTTCAAACTAACTGAACTAATAATGATGACTGAGATTTGTGGAGAACCCATTTGTAACAGAGCAGAGTTTCTAGATAGAGTTTTTTGGTTTGGTTTTTTTGCCTATTAACTTTAAGGAAACGGATCACCGTGCTTTTTTTCTTTGCTTTCACTGGGTTGGTTGAAATGGCTAATCTTTAGTTGAGTCGTTGAGCAAAAGCTGCTTGTGCCACTTGAGGACCTTGATTCTTAAATAAACCCAAACCAAACCCATTGCCATAAGTCAAGTCCAACTCTTTTGGACCTTATAGGACAAAGGAGAATTGCCCTGCAGGTTTTCCAGACTGTTGTCAATATAGAAGTAGGCTGATACATCTTTTTATTATGCATTGGATGATGGTCTCAAGTCACCAACCAAGCACTTTATCCAATGAGTCAAGATCGTGAAATCTTTTTGCTGTTAGGTGCTTTGGAATTGGTTCCAACTCATAGTAAGCCTATGTACAACAATAAAACACTGAGTAATCCTGGGCCATCCTTGCCCTTGTTCTTAAATTTGAGCAAATTAACACAACCACTGTGCCAGGCCACCTGGTTGAAAGTCTTCTTTTCCTCTGTCCCTCCTTGAGTAATTGATGGTTGCTTCTGCATCAAGCCCCTGTCCTCATTTGAGTTGCTGATATTGACTGAGCTTCTCCATTGTCTCTTTGAATTCATTTGATTTCTGTGTATTCCATCTAAAGGAGTATATATAGTCGCCTTTTATATCATTGTAAAAGGTATTTTCAAAGAAGAGATGATCATTCTTGCAACATGCTATCATGTCATCTCCAACTTTGTTTCTGTCACCCAGGCTCCATTTCCCAACTACTCTTCCTTCCTCTTTGTTTTCAGCTTTTCCATTCTAATTGCCAATAATTATCAAGACATCACTAGCTTTCTTAGTGGATGTGTAAATTTGATTAATGATATTGTTTGCATTTCCTTGAAGGCTGATGGACATAATCCTATCACAGACAGCATTGTATTTCATATAGATTTTTGTAATATCCTATTTGGACAATAAATGCAATGCTGTTCCATTTGATTAAATTGTTCACAGCTTAGTAAACCATATGATTTTCTGATTCAAAATGACCTATCAATTACAATTTCTGATTATTAATTGATGTGTGCAGTTATTTCTCCTTTAGAGTCATGCCCCATCAGCAAGTGAAGGCCCTGAAGGCTTTACTCCCACAGGTTTTACCGTGTCCGCATCACTACAGTAGACTCTAATTTGAGAAGGCAGCTCTTGCACATCATATTTTGAGTGATTCTGATTTGAAAGGCTCATCTGGCATTATCTCTGATGATGTCCTGCGTGTTTTCTTGAGGTCTTTCATATCTGACAGTGTCTTCATTCTGCCCATGAGATTTCCTGTGCCTAACTCCTCCAAAGTGGATAGCCCATTCCTTCTTATTCTGGAATCCCCTGCTGAAGCCTGTTCGTTTTACATGACCACGAAGGCATTTGGAATACCTGTGACATAGCTTCTAGCATCACAGCAACACACAAGCCACCACAGTATGACAAACTGCAGGACAAGTTGTGGAAGATTCTGAAACAGTCACCTATAAATTTATCAATAGTCAGGGGCAATGAGGCAGGATGTTTCAACTCAAGATTTATCCCCTCTGCCTGCTCAATCAGAGGGTTAGCATAAATGAGAATTGACTCGATGAGAGGGAATTTTGAGAGTTTTGGCTTGCACAGTGGTGGGGCTCATGAAAGTATCAAAACTATATAACCAGTAAATGTTAACAGCAAGGAAACAATACTTGAATCATAATAGCATAAGAGAACTAGAGACAACAATATAATGTGCCACAGTAATTTGCTGTTTTCAGTATTGCCTTCAATCATATGTCCTTGCTACTAAGCATGCGATGTCACTGCTTACTCCTTTCTTCCTAACACCATTTTTAAAATAATAACTTCTGTTAAAAAAGACTACCTGAGTAACTCTACCTCTTAAAGCCTAGAGCAATTTAAATACGTCACTGTCTCGTCTCCAAAATCTTTATTCTAACACAATATCCCAGTGAATTTTGAAGGAAGAAGTTTCAAATATTTTGTGGAAAAACTCTATTATCTTTTATCTTTTTATTTTTTTCCATAACTCCCTCATATTCACAGCCCATTTGACCTATCTGTAGGGGGTTATTTGAGCACTAGCTCAAAATTTGCTCATGTCTCTTTATTGCCACAACATTGGAAACGTTTTGGGTTAAAGGTGTTAATCATAAAGTTAAACCAAACAATCAAAAGTAATAAATATGTAAACAGTTGGGTTTAAAAGCATGTTATATGTTAAGTACCAAATTCACAGTAGTGGCTGCCTAAAGGGAGGGCAGTGTGGAAGAGACAAGGAAGGGGTAGTGGATGGTAAGTTAATCTTCACGGTCTTTTGTCTGGATGAGGTGGGGGGGTATCTGTATGTTCATTATATAATAAAAAACAAGGAACAACGAAATACAAGTCATAATAGCACATCATAAATGAATAATGGTGTTTAGTCCTGTTCAACTGAGTTGCCCAGAAAATTAGTTCAGTGATAACTGAATAGCAACGTGAGATAATAGCTATAAATGCAAAGTAAAAAAAAAAGATATCAAAAAATAATCTTAACATTGATTTAAGTGGAATTCAGGTCCTAAGTTAAAAGAGACCAAATAAATAAATAAATAAAAGAGAGACAACCAAAAAAACACTTTAATGGTAGATTTTACAGTGAGGTAGTATATACAAATATCTATTTAAATTTCATAAAGTAAATTATACATTCATAAAGCAAAAAATACAAACCAACATAATAAAAAGATAGACTAAAATGAGAGATAAAAGATAGGCAATATTACCTTACATTTTTTCAGGAATGCCAGATCCAGTAGATGAAAATAATCTTTTAAGAAATACTATTTATAAATAGACTATTCAATAAAGGTACATTAAATATTGGAAGACTGAATTAGGAGATAATAGTTCATTACAAATACACATGAATCACTTACAACATTATCAATATATTAGCCACAAAGAAAACTTGTTTTTGTTGATAAGTGCTGCCCAGTCAGATCCAACTCAAGATAGTTTATTATGATTCACCTAATCAGATGCCTTGGTATACTCAATAAAACACAAGTAAATTTCTTTCCCTTTCAGTCAAGCCCTACCTGACCTCAGCAACGATATCCCTTGTTCCACATCCTCTTTAGGATCTGGCTTAAATCTCTGGTAGCTCCCTGTCAGTGCATGACTTCAACTGTTGTTGGATGGCCATTAGTTAAATGTATTTATATGTGTAATATTAATGATATATTTCTATAATTTTCACATTCTGTTGGATCATCTTTATTTGGAATGGATACAAATATGGTTCTATTTCAAACAGCCAACCATGTAGTTGTTTTCTAATTTCCTACCATAAATAAATGAGTGCCTCTAGTGCTTCATCATCTTATTGAAACATTTCGATGGGTATTCCAACAATTGCTGGAGCCTTGTTTGTTGTGGTTAATGCTTTCATGGCAGCTGGAATTTCTTTCTTCAGTATCATTGGTTGTCCCTCATATGAAACCTCATGAAATGGAAGAATGTTGATTGTTTTTTGGCATAGTGACTCTGCACATTGTTTCCATTTTCTTTAGGTGCTTCCTGCACCACTCAATATTTTGCTCATAGAATCCTACGCAATATCCTCTTAATTGCTCTTATGGGTAAGCCCATTATTATAGCCACTTAGCCAATTCATCTCATCAAGGGCCATACTCTTTTTCACTGCCCCTCCACTTTACCAAGCATGATGTTCTTCTCCAGGGACTGATCTCTCCTGACAATTTATCCAAAGTATGTGAGACTAGATCTCACTGTACTTGCCTCTAAGGACTATTCTGGTTGCATTTTTTCCAAGAAAGATCTCATTGATGTGCTCACCTTTCCAATAAGATCACTGAGGAAAGGTGGGGGCATGAGCAAGAGTGGTGTAGAAAGCTGATGGTGTCTGGCTAACAAAGATATAGTGTCTGAGGTCTTAAAGGATTGAAGGTAAACAAGTGTCCACCTACCTCAGGTTCAACAAAGTCCACTGGGGGGTGCACACCAGCTTGTGTGATCATGAGGTGTGGATGGAATTGGGTGTCAGGTATCAAAAACAAAAATCATATTGTTGTGTGACCATCCTCCTGATATGATCACTACAAACAAATGGGTGCATAAGCAAATGTCTTGGAGAAAGCAGATGGTGTCCCCAGGTACCAAAAGATAAAGTGTCTGGGACTTTAAAGGCTTGAAGGTAAATAAGCAGCCATCTAGCAAAGAAGCAGCAAAGCCCACATGGAAGAAGCACACCAGCCTGTGTGATCACGAGGTATAGAAGGGATCAGACATCAAGGAACAGAAATCACATCATTGTGAATGAGGGAGTGTGCGGAGTGGGGACCCAGGTTTCATTTGTGAGCAACTGGACATCCCCTTGCAGGGGGCATTATGGAAAGGAGGTGAGCTGGTCAGAGTGTAGTGTAGCAACTATGAAGCACACAACTTTCCTCTTGTTCTTCTATGCTTCCTCTTCCCAATTGTCATGGTCTCAATTCTGCCTAACAAATATGGCTGGATTGGAGGATGCACACTGGTACAGATGGGGACCGGAAGTACAAGTAGTCCAGGGAAGATGAACCCCTTGGGAACAGTGGTGAGAATGGTGATATGGGGTGGGGGTGGAAGGTGGAGGGATGGTGTATGGAGGGGAGTAGCCAATTACAAGAATCTATGTATAGCCTCCTCTCTGGATGATGGACAGTGGAGGAGTGGGTGAGGGAAGATGTCAGGCAGTATAAGATATGACAAATTATCAAGGGTTCAGGAGGGAGGGGGATGTTGAAAGGGAGGGGGAAATGAGAAGTTTATGTCAAGGATTCAAGTAGGAAGCAAATGGTTTGAGAATGATGAGAGCAACAAATGTGCAAAAGTGCTTGACACAATAGATGAATGCATGGATTGTGATAAGAATTGTGGGAACCCCCAGTAAAATGCTTTTTTAAATTTTTAATCATTTTAGTGGGGACTCATACATGGCTTATCACAATCCATACACACACATACTGTGCCAAGCACATTCTTATGCCTGTTGCCATCCTCATTCTCTAAGCATCCACTTTTCCATTGGAGTCCTTGACATAAATCAACTCCTCATCTTTTCCTCTCTCTCCCCGCTCCCCCCTCCACTGCCAACAAAAGGAAGCTTGTTATGAAAATAACCAATCTGACTATAAAAGACAACAACTGAAGACAAATGGGTGCATAAGCAAATGTGGTGGAGAAAGCTGATGGTGCCCGGCTATCAAAAGACGTGTGTCTGTGATTTTAAAGACTTTAAGGTGAATAAGCGGCCATCTAGCTAAGAACTAAGCCCACATGGAAGAAGCACAACAGCCTGTATGACCATGAGGTGTCAACGGGATCCGGTATCAAGCATCAAAGATCTAAAAAATATATCATTATAAATGAGGGGGAGTTCAGATTTGGGACCCAAAGCCCATCAATAAGTGAAGAGACATCCTCTTATGGAGGGGTTGTAGTGAGGAGATGAGCTCGTCTAAGTGCAGTGTAGTAGCAATGAAATGTTCTCAAATGCTTCCTCCCACTGATCATCATTATCCCAATGCTGCCAGACAGATTTGGCTAGACCACAATGGAGTCAAAAATGTGGAAATTTAGGATAGATAATCCCTTGAGACTAGTGGGGAGTGGTGACACTGGGAGGGTGGAGGGATGGTGGACTAGAAAAGGGGAACAAATTTCTTGGATCTACATGTGACCTCTTCTCTGGGGTGTGGACAAGGGGAGCTGGGGTGAGTGAAGTGACAGATTAGGTAGTGTAAGATATGAAGAGGTAATAACAATTTGTAAATTATTGGAAGTTCATGGGGGAGGAGAAGGGGGAGGGGAAATATGGGGAGTTGGAATTAAAAAAATTAAAGAACTAGAGGAAAGAGGGGAAAAGGAGCTTATACTGGAGGAGTTCAAGTAGATAATGTAGATGAATGTAGCAACATGTGTACAAATATGCTTGCTATGAATGATGTATTAAATGTTGTAAAAGCCCTCAAAAAAATCTATATTAAAAAAAGACCACATACCTCAAAGTAGTTTTTGGAGCTCTGAGCTGGAGCTAGGATCCCTTGGTAGTCAGTGCTGCTACTGCCTAGTACAAGACATCTAGGATCAACATTACACAGAGCATGAAGTTCATCAGTGAAATATCTGTGCTTCCCAAGATCCTGCTGTGTTGCCTGAGGTGGCAAGGACCGTGTTGCCACAACAGATTACAGAGTCTCATTTTGAGCATTCTTTTCAGAACCTTTCCAATGCCTGGCAACCAGAACAGATCCCAGTGAAGGTGGGGGCAGGGTGACATGACAGTGCCTTCTAATGTTCCTCCGTCTTGACCCATGAACTCAGTGTTCACACCACTTAAGCCTCTCTCTGTGGCTTAGGCTCTGAGAGTCAAAGGAGATGGCATTAAATAATGCATGTTGATAAAAATGAAACATAATATTATATAAAAATATCTTTATTCTTTTAACAGTCCATGATACTTTCAACAGTCTTTGCCAACACCCTACTTCAAACGCACTGTTTTATTTCCTTCTTCATTTCATGTACACCTTTCACATGCATAGGATACTTGATGGTCTATGCCATGACTAACTTCCTGGCCTCGTTTTAGCTACCGATATTGACCTTGTCCTGTCTTTCCCCACAGAGATATTAATTTTGGTATGTGCATACCATCTGAAGAAGAATGGCAGACTTATCCAAGACTTTAGATGTAAGGATAGAATTATAAATGCTGTTAAGTCTAATCAAGCTGGAAATCCAATTTGAGAAACCCATATTTATGATCTTGTTTCTGTAGAATCACTCCTGATACCAACTGTGCTATGCAGAGTTCTCTAGAGAAACAAAACCAGGACACTTATGATTATATATATATTGATAGATACATACAGCATGAAGGAATATAACAACTAATTTGTCCACAAAGCAGTACAGAGGGTTCATTTCAACTCACTTCCATGAAAGAGTTTTTTGGGGGTGGGAGGAAATCACTGCCCTTGGGTGGTGGAAGTAGGAGGCCCAGCCTTGCTCCTACAGAGCTGCTGCTGGATTTAAACCTTCAAACCAGTGGGCCACAGTTCCTCGCACAACCACTATGCCACCAGGGCTCAGCCCTCGAAAACTACCTCTGTGGGTTTCGGAGACTGTAACTCTTTTTTTTTTCCATGAAAGAGTTAATATACTCGGAGTCCTTAACTCATGAGGGCTGTTGGGTCCGTGGTCAAGGAAGCCGACAGCTGAATCTTCCATAGAGCAATGTAGGCTGTCAGGCTACAGGCAGCAAACAGCAGGGTGGGTCACCAACAGTCAGACAGAATGCAGGACCAGACAGTGCCAAGCTCAACTGATGTATACATCAGCAGTATGGCGAAGCAGGTCTCAAAGGAACCTCAAGCTCTAGTGACATGGTCCATGGATTGGGTGTCCCTCAGGTAATGTAACTTTCATATAGAGGCAGAGAACTAGCTAAGGCAGTCATATACTGATCCAATTACCAGAGAGCAAGAGAGACATGACTGGGGCCTACTGATCCATCTAACTCTTGGTACTCCAATCAAACTTCAAACTTACTAATCCCAGGTTGGCACAATAAACCTACCTATCGCAAGGGCCATCCTCTTTTTTGCTGGCCCTCCTCTTTACCAAGTATGATGTTCTTTTCCAGGGACTGATCTCTCCTGACAACTTGTCCATCCTTGCCTCTAAGGAGTACTTTTCTTTCTTTCTTTCTTCTTTGTTTCTTTCTTTTCCTTCCTTCCTTCCTTCCTTCCTAATCATTTTATTGGGGCCTTGTGCAATTCTTCACAATCCACACATGCATCCATTGTGTCAAGCACATTTATACATTCGTTGCCATCATCATTCCCAAATATTTGCTTTTTACTTGAGCACTTGGTATCAGCTTCTCAGTTTTCTTCCAAGAGAGATCTCTTTGTTATTTTGATAGTCCATGGTACTTTCAATAGTCCTTGCCAACACTATATTTCAAATGCATTGATTTTTTTCCTTTTTCATCATTTCCTGTACAACTTTCATATGCATAGGAAGTTTGATGGTCTATTCCATAGTCCACCCCCTGGCCTGGTTTTAGGTACTGATATTAAGCTCATCTTTTCACACAGAGATATTTATTTTGATTTCTGTGTATAATATCTGGAGTAGTCTACATGTCTTTTGTAATTTGGGGAAAATAAAATAAAAATATTTGCACTGACAAAGCCAGTAATTTTGCAAAATTCAATTATGCAATTTCCAACTTCATTTTCCTGACCAAGTCCATATTATTCAAATACTATCCCTTCCCCTTTGTTTCCAACTTTTGCATTCCAATGACCAATTATTATCAGTACACCTTGATTGCATGTGTGATCCATTTCAGACTGAAGACATAGGTAGATTTCTTTAGTTTCTATATCACTAGCATTAGTGGTTGGTTTATAAATTTGAATAATAATTGTACTGATTGAATTTCCTTGTATTCAGATAGATATTTTATCACATATAGTATTGTAATTTAAGATAAATCTTCAAGTGCTCTTTTTGACTTAAAATCATTCCCTTTGAATCTGCCATTCCTGGCATAGTAAGTCACATGATATCCTGATTCAAAATGGTCGATATGCATACCTTTCAGCTCACTAATGCCTAGAATATTGATCTTTGTGTTCCATTTAATTTTTGACAACTCCCAATTTTCCTAGATCCATGCTTTACACATTCTGAGAACCATTTGTTAGTCAATACTTGTAGCTAGCTATTTCTCCGCATTTGTAGTTGTGTTGTATCAGCAAACGATAGTCTTGAAGGTTTTATTTCTGCAGGTTTTACTGCATCCATATCTTTATTGCCAATTCTACTTTGAGAAAGCAGATCTCTTTCTCAATCATATTTTGCTCTGCTGCTATTCATTAGGTTGTTAGGATCTGACAATGTTTTGATTATATTCATAAAGTTTACATCGACTGATTGCTCCAACATGGACAACCTATGCTTTCCTATTCTGGAAGTTCTGCTGAAACTTGTTCATTCTGGGCAACCCTAATGGTATGTGAAATACCAATGATATTGCTTCCAGTCACAGCAAAACACGAGTCCTCGGAATATGAGAAACAGATGGACATGTGGTCAAAGAAAGAGCAAAATGTAAAACTAGAAATAATATATAAATAATACAGCAATCCCGTTATGAGATGCAATCTAGAAATTAATAGCAAAACCAAAAAAAAATCAGAAGCACTTACCTACTAAAATTTGGAAATATTTTCATGTATTTGTTGAATCAACAAGGAATATCTAGAATGTAATGATAAAATTATATATCAAGATTTATGAGACATAATGAAGGAGAATACAAATAAATGACCTAAGTATTTGACTTATTTCATTTTATTTTATTTTAATATAAGTTTTATTGGGTGCTCTTACAGCTCTTGTAACATTCCATATATCATTCGTATTAAGCACACTTGTACACATGTTGCCACATTCATTTCCAAATATTTTCTACTTGAGCCCCCAGTACAAGCTCCTCTTTTCCCCTTTTCCTCTAGTTCTTTTTTTTTAATTCCAACCCCCCATATTTCCCCACCCTGTTCTCCTCCCCCACGAACTCCTAATAATTTACAAATTGTTATTACCTCTTCATATTGTAAACTGTTCAATGTGTCACTTCACACACAAACACACACACACACATACCTGCTGTCTGCACCCCAGAGAGGAGGTCACATGTAGATCCCTGAAATTAGTTCCCCCTTTCTACTCGACCATCCCTCTACCCTCCCAGTGTCAACACTCCCCCCACTAGTCCCAAGGGATCATCTATCCTAAATTCTCCATGTTTCCGACTCCAATGTATATCCCCTGGTCTAGCTGAATCTGTCTGGTAGAATTGGGATCATGATAGTCGATGGGAGGAAGCATTTGAGAACCAGAGGAAAATTGCACATTTAAGACATGGGATGAGAAAAACAAGAGAGAGAGAGAGAGTCAACAAGGATAGGAAAAAAATAAGAGCAGATATTGAGAATTAGCATGAACAATTAAAAATGATGTCTTCATTAAGAATATGTTAATAGATAACTTTAAGTTAAATACATCAGAAAGAGAGAAGGCAGATAAGCAAACTAAGAAATACGGCAAGAAATTAAAAGAATCAAGGAAATCATTTTACCAAACTACAAAAATTTAGATATATGCATAATATATATGTATTTATTGGTCTTTACCATCTTAAGCTAACATTATTGTATCTCAATAATGGTAGAATGAATCATTTTATTGGGGGTCCATACAACTCTCATCACAATCCATAACATCTTCAATTGTATGCAAGCCACATTTACACACCCATTGCCATCATCACTCTCAAAACATTTTCCCTCCCTCCAGGCCCCCAGTATCAGCTCCCTATATTACCCTTCCTCCCCCCCTTCCCCTTGAACCCTTAGTAATTTACAAATTGTTATTTTTTCATACTGTACACTATACAATGTGTCCCAACACTCGCTTCCCTGTGTCCGTGTCCCAGAGAGGAGGCTACGTGTAGATCCCTTAAGTTGGTTCTCCCTTTCTATTCCTCCGTTCCTCCACCCTCCTGGCATTACCATTGCTATTACTAGTCTTGATGGATCAACTATCCTAAGTTTCCCATGTTTCCAACTTCACTGTACATCTTCTGGTCTAGCTGGATTTATGTGGTAGAATTGGGGTCATGATAGTGGGTGAGAGGCAGCATGGAAACTAGAGGAATGTTGCATATTTCATTGCTCCTACCCTGTATATTAACTGGCTCATCTCCTCCTTGTAACTCCTCTGCAAGAGGGTGTCACCTCACCTATTGATGGGCTTTGGGTCCCCAATCTGTACTCCCCCTCATTAATAATAATATCATTTTAGCTCATTGATGCCTGACACTGGATCCCTTCACCACCTCATGATCACACAGGCTGGTATGCTTCTTCCGTGTGGACTTTATTGCTTCTGAGCTGAATGGCCACTTGTTTACTGAAGCCTTTAAGACCCCAGATGCTATATCTTTTGGTAGCCAGGCACCATCATCTTTCTTCACCACATTAGCTTATGCACACATTTGTCCTCGGCGATCATATCAGGAAAGTGAGCATGCAATGTTATGCTTTTGAGTTCTTGAAGTCTGATATCTAATCCCTTTGACACCTCATGATTCCACAAGCTACTGTGCTTCTTCCATGTGGGCTTAGTTGCTTCTGAGATAGATGGCTGCTTGTTTATTTTCAATTCTTTAAGACCCCAGATGCTCCATCTTTTGATAGCCGGGCACCATCAGCTTTCTTCGCCTCCTTTGCTTATGCACACTTTTGCCTTCAGTGATCATGTCGGAAAGGTGAGCATCTTGGAATGCCAATTTAAGAGAAAAAAGTGTTCTTGAACCGAGGAGATACTTGAGTGGAGGTCCAATGCCCATCTGTTGTCCTACTACTAACCCTATAACTATACACATTAATCTCTTTCCCAATCCTTACTTAATCGGGGGGGAGGTGAAAGGGGAGTTTTGTTTTTTTTTTAAAGATGAGCTTGTACCAAGGGCTCAAGTAGAAAATGTTTGGAAATGTATGTAGCAGTATGTGTGCAAATGTGCTTCATACAAATGATGTACTCAATGTTGTAGTAGCTGTAAGAGCCCCCAATAAAATTATTAAAAAAATAATGGTAGAATGGTAGCAATTTTATATGATTACATATAGGGAAATGTGTTTGTTTATATACATATACTTGTGCATATGCAATTTCAGAATAGCAATATCAATTTCATTACTATCAACAAGCTTATTGGCTTGCGTTTAAAATGACCTTGTGTTCTTTTTGTCTTTAGAATACAGTTCACTAGAGATATTCAAGTCAAAATATTGTGTTTCAAAGTTAATTGGGGAAAAATTTCCTATCTCTGTGGTTATGCTAGCAGCCTGATATACAGGGAGTTTGTTTCAATTTCTCTTTTATTTTTATAAATTTCTTTTATTAGCTTTTTCATTCAATTTTGTTATTGAATTTACATGGTTCCTAAACCAGAATTATAAACTATTGTGTATTCAGAGAGGTTTACATTTCCTCTCTATTTCTTTCCCTGGCTAATGTGTCTGCCTCTTACAAACATCCTCATTATTGATTAACAAGTGTTGAAATATGTATAATTCTTTCAAGATCATCTGCAACATTTCTACAATGAACAAACCTTTGATTTCCTTCCATTCCCTTTCTCCTTTTCTTCATCTCCCTTTTCTCCCTCACTCTATCCTTCCCTTTTCTTCTTTTATTTACACATTCTGAAAATCATTTCACATAAGAATACCACTATAACAATTAAACTTTTTCTTCTCTCCTTCCCTTCCAGAGAGGACTCTGTAGCTACACCATGTTTATTTACATTGTGCACTTTCCGTGGGTTTGGGAGTGGGTGCAGTCCTTCTTACTCTTTCAAAGGGTGGTACAAAAAGATCCTGGTATTAGGGTGGCCAGCCCTCCAGATGTCCCCAGGATTATTGGTTGCCAGAGACACAGAGCTTGCAGTACTGACACCAACAAACTAAGACAAGTTATTCACTTCACCAGAAGCCCTTATCTTTTGAGAAAAATCACTGCCGTCCAGCCAATGCTCACTCTTAGAGACCTACTGTGAGTTTTCAAGAATGCAACTGTTTACAGAAGAACAAAGTCCAATTTTTCTCCTGTGGAGCTCCTCTCGGTTTTGAAGCACCGACTTTGTGAATCACAGACCAACATATAACTACTACATCTCTTATCACAGCTTCTGACTTTTTCAAAGAGGATTGATAGTTATGCTTTTGCATATAAATCTATAAATCCACCTTTCTCTCTGTCTTTTCTATTTGCGTTTGCTTTTGAAGTGTAATTTAAAAAAATAATTAATCTTGAAATTCTTTTATTATGTATTTTCTAGATCACTTTTGTTTTTGATGCTACTTTGTACATGAAATCATTCTGAGGGCTAGGGAGATAAAATTGGGAAGATCAGTAGAGGTACAGATAGGGTGAATCTATATACTAATCTGCTGAACATTACCAATTTATACACATTATTTCAGCATACTTATTAAGAGCATACCGGTTCACTCTCAATATTGCCTTAGTTTGACATTGAAATGATGCAATTACCGTAAATAACGAGGAAACTCATTCACCGTGCATGACCTGCTGATCTTTTAAATACCAGTGACCAGTAAGTTTCTAGCATAACAGAAACACACAAGCCACCACATTTCAACAAATTAAAGCACTTGTAATGAGGATCAAGGACCACCGCTTTCAGTACAAATTATAAATCAATGTCAGAAAGACCAACATCCTCACAACTAGACCAATAGGCAACATTATGACACATGGAGACATGGTTGAAATTGTTGAGAATATTGTCTTGCTTTACCCACAATCAATGCTCATAGATGCATTGCATCAGACAAATATGTTTCATAAGACCTTTTTAAATTATTAGAAAGCAAGAATGTTACTTTGAAGATTGAAGTTACTTTCGCCCAATCCAGGATATTTTCAATTGCCTCATGTGCTGGAAAAAGTTGGATATTAAATAATGAAGACTGAAGAAAAATCGATGCATTTGAACTCTAGTGTTGGCAAGAATATTAAAAGTACAATGGATTGCCAAAAGATTGAACCGATCTGTCTTGAAAGAAACACAGACAGCATGCTCATTAAAGGTAAGGATAGGGTGATGGTGTCTTTCATACTTTGGACATGTTATCAGAAGGGACCAGTCCCTGGAGAAGGATATCATACTTGGAAAAGTAGAGGGAAAGGGAAATGAGGAAGACCCTTGACAAAACAGATTGACACAGTGGCTGGAACAAGGGGCTGAACATAAGAACAACTGTAAGGAAGACCCAGGACCGGGAATGTTTTGTTATGTGATACACAGTGTGGCTATGAGTTGGAATCAAGCTGAGTGCACCTAACAACAACAAAAAAACAAAAACAAAATTAAAATTATTGAAACTGGATAAGAAAGGGTGAGCGCTCATGAATCATTATCAAATCGAATTTTCTGGGTTAAAATTATTAGGTTTCTCAGCTGGGAAATGCCTTGATTTTTGGTTTTACATGAGAAATAATTCACAACGAAGCCTGGTCTGTTATCCAAGTGGGTTTTAATAAAGGACAGAAGTTTCAGGTTATGCAGTCACTGAACACGGGCAACTCTCAGGACTGCACACCCACCTGAGGCCTGAGAGAGAGAGATCACCTGGGTATGACTGAGTAGAAGGTAGAGAAGCACGGAGAGGTGGGTCAAAGGTATTGGTTGACCACATTAGCTGAATTAAGTCCACCTGGCCTAGTTTGGGCCCACCCAGTTATACTGCCTATCTGGATCAGGGGCCTGAATTTTAGCTTGGCCAGTTAGTCTTTTTGACTGACTAAAGACTGGCTAGATTCTCTTCCAATCTCCTGTAGGAAGCCTTCAGGCATGTGGAGGGACAACCCCAGTCCCTGTTTTGCTACCTTACAAAAGGTGGAGGGAAGTGAGAAGAGAAGGCGTCCATTAAGAGACTATAGAAATAGGAGGTGCCAGAAGTAATCAAAGCCTGATGGCAAAGTGACTCAAGCCAACTGACTAGTTTAAAAAAGATTTTTTTGTTAGAATTTTGCCAGACATGAGTAGCTTCCATCCACTTCAGATTTAAATTGCTGTCACGCTGTTTGTATCTATGTGAGTGTAAGAGTGAGTCCCATATTGCCCTATTGATGATTGATGAAATCCATAGACTCTCAGAAATGGGAGGGTCATCACTGTTTATCCCTCCCCTGCATCCTTAGTTCTAGCGGCTACATTACAACTAGAGTAAAGGCTAAGAACAAACGGCCAGACATGAAAACATTCCATATTAAAGAGATGGAACTTCTCCATGTAAGTTCAAGCAGTTCCAACCTTTTTAGTCACTCTGACAAAGATGCCTGCAGGAAAGATTCACTTAAGACAGACAAGTACATTCTTGTGGCCAGGTTCAGGCAACCTTGGGAGTCCGACCACATAATGTATATTCCAGGCAGCAAACTTGGCCAAATTGAGTCTTGAGGGAAGTTAGGCATTCTGAGGGTTGGACCAGTTCATGTGGGGCTAGAGAGCTTTGTTTATCTTTTCCCACTCACTGCCATCCTGATAATGATGACTCCCTGGGCGTGGTGGAGACAGTAACTTTCACCGGAGTAGAAAGTCCAGATTTTCGACCTCTTCTTTTCTAGGTAGCATATGTGTGCGTGTGCATGAATGTGTGTGTAACCATCCCTTTTATTAATGAAAAAAAACGAGTAAGTATTTCAGACCAACTAAAAATTACCAACTTTTCTTGTGCTGCTCTCAGAGGAGACAACTGAAGCCAAAACAGGAAACCATAATCCAACTAGACCTTCAAATGCTAACCAATCACGGCTGATGTGTGAATGTCTAATGGGGGTATTTCACAGTTAACCAGTCACTCTGCCAATGTATTCTAAAGTAAATTAAGACCACACACAGCAAATCCACACCAAGTGGCCAGCTCTTTCTAGCTGACCTCAAGAACCCTGGGGAGAGAGCAGGGGGAGGCCTTAAGCCAAAATGAAATTGATCTAGGTGGGTAACAAAGAGCCATAATGGCATCATAATGAAGCACTCAGCTGCTCCGCTGGAGGAAAACCCATGAAGGTCACAGTGTGGAAAACCCTAAGGGGGCAGTGCCACTCTGTCATATGGAGTTGCAATGAGTCGGAAGAGACTGGAGAGTCCACAGCAATCAACTCTAGCAGGTAGGTGACAGATTAGCCCTGATGACTCAGTGATAAGATGCTCAACTGCGACACAAAAGGTTGTCAATTGGAACCCAAACTGCAGGCTCCACAGGAAAAAAAAGCTGTCTGTTCCCTGACAGATTTCAGGAGAAGAAATCACAAGAGGCAGCCTTATTCTGTCACATACAGTCACTGGGAGTCAAAAATCCCTCAAAAGAAATGAATGACAAAAATTAGGGAGGGATCCATCTGTTTGAGTGTGTCCAGGAAGTCCTACCATACAGAAAGATGTCCTCTGGCACATCCTTCCAATTTCAATAGTAGCTTCTTGATAAGCATATACAGTGATCATTTTTGGAGATTTTGAAAATTTTTGTTGCTGATTTTCATCTTGAGTATGCATATTAGGTCTTCTTTGATTGCTACTGATGCTAGATATGTTTGTTCATGTTGATACTCTTTGTGATTCTACTTATCTAAATAACTATTTGAACTTCTATCTTCTGCTGCTGAAAATAGGAGGAATCTCTGAAAAAATATAAAAAATTTCTATTTCATACCAGACATAACTTGAGATGTGACCGTTTTATTAATTTATCTCCCCTACTATAGCATGCTGTGAAATTTTCACACTCCATTTAACTTCCATAGGCATCTGTTCACATGTAAATAACTCCCAGGATACCTAACTTTCTTTGATGATTTACCCCAATTTAAAACTAATTATTTTACATTCTTTATTGTGAGACTTACTTACATGAAAAGATGGTCTGCCTGATTTTAATTTGAAATTTGCATAACCTGTAATTTAACACAGAGTGGTGTCCTACATAATTTTTGAGAAAACAGAATGGTTCTTAATGGCTATTAGCTTGGTAGTGATTTGGACAATGGCTCTCTAGACTGAATTTGTGACTTCGATTTTGATCTGGGGATTTTAGGTGGGACCAAGTTCCAGCAACAACTCTTATGGGAATGAAGCTGGGGTCCAGAAGGCAGAGTTGCTTTGCTAGGAGAAAGGAAATTATACTTTTAGCATGGTTGCCTCAGGGGAAATGGCAAAGATGTTGAGGAGGCAATGGAATATAATAGGAAAGAAAACCTACAAGCCTCAGAATTTAGAGTGAGAATTAGAAGACCGTTGCCACTATTTATTAACTGCTTAACCTTGGGCGATTCACTTAGCTTCTTTGAGTCTTCTGGTCCTTTTATGCAAGGAGAGGATAATTACACCTTTCCAAGCTGTAGGATGGTTGCGAGGTCCAGCGAGATTTAAATGTGACATTCCTTCTTTGCCATTTTAGCCATCAATTGACCTCAACCCTGGCATTGGGCATGTGGGAAAGAGAAGATTAAGTCATGCATACACCCTCACCAGAAGAAAAGAAGGCATCTGATAATTCTGTGTCTTTATGTAAACAATGTGTGCATTATCTGGGCTTTGTAAACCATTTAATGCTCCTGAGTGCTAGATTCCTACGCGAGAAATGTGCATTACATGTGTGTACACAATATTGATGTAGGCACTTAATGGGCATTTCCCAAGAACATTTACCTTTTAAAATATTTTCCCCAACTTGGGCAAGCCAGTGGTGGCGGGAGTGGGGTGCGGGTGGGGAATGGTGGGCACATGGGGCTGGGGCTTCCAGTTATTTTGTACTCAGCGTGACTCAATACAGCAGAGTAGAACTGGCCTATAAGGTTTGCTAGGCTGTAATTTTAATGGGAGCTGATTGCCTAGGCTTTTTCCCTGCCTGAATGGCATTTGAGTTCATTTCTTTAAATTCTACCAGAAATAGGGACATTTTGGAACATGGATGGGCAAATGTGTGCTTCCTATTATACCACAAAATCACAGTGAACTCAAATGCATTGCCTTGACTTTCTGTAGCAGAAGTCATGCTCTTATGTTTCTGTGCATTGCGGGTTGACACTGACTCATGGAGATCCAGCTGATTCTGCCTCCTTATGGCCAATGCATGTTAGTGTGGGCTCTGGGTTTTCAATGGAAGCTTTTTTCTGAAAGCACATTATCAGACTTTTCTTCTGAGGTGCCCTGGGTGGACTTGAACCTTCAACCTGTTAGTTTCCAGCTGAGGGCATTAACTCTTTGTATCACCCGGGGACTTCAAGGGCCTATCTGGTAAAGAGTTTAGGGTTTATCGGCTACGCAGCCTTTGTCACATTTCGTCAGCTAAGCCAACTTAGCGTTAAAGCAGACATACACTGTATAAATGAATGGGCCTTCCTGTGTACCATGATGAAGATTATTTAATTTTTAAAATAGTCTGCTGGCCATATTTGACCTGTGACCTTCATTTTCTAACCTTAACAGTATTCCATCCTCTCCCATTTCTTTATTTTCTCTTCTCAATCACCCCTCACCAACATGTTCTATGGGAAAAGAGATATTAAACCCTATGACTTTACCTTTAGGTCCCACATTTCTTGCATTTGGCCTCAAACAATGTGCAGAATTTTCTTGGCCTTCTGGGCCCTGTCCTACAAGCCACTAACCAAATGATCAGCTCCAATCGCAAATAAATCTATTCCTCCAACTTCAGTTTTAGTGAAAGCACATGGTCTTAGAGTCAAGGGTGGGGACCACTTGGATACCCTGCCTGGAATTATTCAGTAGCTCCATTCTTTCACTACTTAACATGAAGGTATCTACACTTTTGTGCTTTCTGTGCATCTGAAGCTTTGAACTTGACCCAAACTAGCTGAGAACCAACTGTCTGCAGAATTCTGTGGGAAAGCCAAATGCAACACACATCCCCTGGAGGGTCTAATAGCCTAGTTGGGGAAGGAAAAGGCATGCATGTAAGGAAAATATAAACAACATTTACAAAGTAAAACGTCAGACAAGTCCATCTTTCTAAAGTACACGCTGAGCGTATCAAGGCTTATTAGAAACTCTCTGGAGGATTGATCAGAGTGAGGTTAGAGGTCCCACAGCAAGCACATCAGGATGGCATTTCTTTTCCAGGTAAGCACTAAGAGGCTGGCCATGTGAAACTGTCCTGAAGCTCCTCAAAAGAAAGACTTGGTGAGCTGCTTCTTAATGTCACAGCCCTAAAGCACACTGTTCTTTTCTAAAATATGGGGGACCTCCAGGAATTGAAATTGATTCCATGGCAACAGGTTTTGGTAGTTCTCACTCGTTTATATGTTTAATTCCTCCCAAGGAAATAGACAAGCTCACATCACCACATTGAAGGAGAACCAGGAACAGGTTTCCTGAGGGTATTTCCCCTGCCCCCTCCAAAGGCCTCCGCCAGGCCGGAGATAATCTGTTTTAACATCACAATGGATGCCTGTTTGTAAGTGTCCTTAGAGAAATACTGGCTTAAACAGCTGCCCCTTTCCCCTTACTGAGAGAGGCTGTACATCCTTCTCTCAGGGACAGGAGTGCCCTTTCCCTCCCTTACTTGCAGGACAAGCTAGAGATGAAATCCAGGAATGGGATCATAAGCTAAGGCGACTGAAAATTTACCTAAATATACTTTTGTTTTACTTCTGTCAAAATCCCGTAGTGATATATGTGTTTTTTTTCCCTTTCCATTTCCTCTGTTTTCTACCCTCCCTGAATAATATAAAAGAAAATAGGCCAGGGAAAGGGGGTCTACAGTCTGAAGAAAGGTTGCCTTTGAACATTCCACTGCAGCCCAGGCGAGCCTGATTTTAAAAATAAGACTTCAATAATTCTAATTGGACATTCTTTTATCTGAACCCATAACGCAAAAACAGAAGAAAAAGAGAAATTTCTCAGGAGAAAAGAATGTCCATCCACTTCCTTGGCTAACAATGCTTCTCTTAAGTCCAAGGGTGTTGAAAAAGAAAGTAAAAGATTGGGTCAATAGTGGCATCTTACCTACTAACAAAAGTCATCCAGAATTCAATTGGATCACGATGTTAGTTGGCTGACCAACACAGAGACCATTTTAGAGCCAAGAATTCCACCTGGCCTATTTACCCGCACACAGTTTAGATTTCAATGTCATTCTGTGATTGTGAAAATTTATAGATGGTATTGGGAATATCATTGGAAACTTTTCATTCATTTTCAAAACGTTATTTTGGTTCTGGTGGGTACAAATGCATCCTCATATACAAACATAAGAAAGGAAATGTATTGAGAAAGGCATAGCCTGTGCAATTTGGAGATGAAAGCTTTAAGTTCAAGCA
Organism: Nesogale talazaci; assembly: GCA_004026705.1. Classification (NCBI taxonomy): domain Eukaryota; kingdom Metazoa; phylum Chordata; class Mammalia; order Afrosoricida; family Tenrecidae; genus Nesogale; species Nesogale talazaci. The sequence continues at coordinate 92,399 of PVJH01000255.1, forward strand.
TGTAAACTTTTATCATAGAGAATAGTCTCACTGCCATCCAGTCAATGCTAATGCTACTCGACTGCCGCCCCACCCCCCTTTATGGGTTTCTGAGGCTAACTGCTTATTGGAGTAGAAAGTCCAGTCTTTTCTCCCGTGTAGTTGCTAGTGGTTTTAAACTGCTGACCAGGATCACAGCTTGGGGCTACAACCACCCTGCCACCAGCACTCTTTATAAAAGAGAATAATACATTTAAAAAAACTCACCCAATTACCTAAATTGATGTTTTCACAGGATCCCGACACAGAAAGTTTCAGGATTTGTGGATTGGTTGAAATTTTAACACATTAAACATAGGATATTTTAAAATCAAGAAGTTAAAACTCAAGCAACCAAATCAATGTGAAGGCGTGGGGAAGTAGAGGAGATCCAAAACACATCTGCAGATTAACTCATTAAAGACCACGTAAACTTGGGATCAGTCCACCATGCGCTAAGAGGCAATGCATGAAGGAAATAGAAGAATCCAGCAAGCTCCTCTTCCTTTGTTTTTTTGGGGGGTGAACTTAAGATTTGATTTTGAATTTGTTCTCTGTCCCAGCAATAATGTATAGCATATTCAATTTTGGGTGCTGACCATAATTTATTAGAATCCTGCATTGATATCATTGTGACTTCTTGTGAAGCTTCAATTTTGTATGCGGTGTTTTAGGAACTTACAAAAAGACTAAGACCTGAGACGTCACTGACATTACAAAGGAGGCTGTCTGAGAGATTTGTGTGTCTGCTGACTAATACATATTTACCTACAAATATTTGATGTCTGTTGAATTCATTCTCAAACGTGCTCTTTTTTCAAAAAGATCCTGATAGTGATATTGTAAAGGGAAAACCTATTGCCTTCACCTGCTCCCCTTTAACTAAGTCTGAGCTTAGAGCTAATGAAGTTGATTTGGATCAGTTATACTACTCAGTGTTCTCCTCTATAAGCTAGTCCTAATTATAATACTTACCTGATTAGTGATTGTGTTAGTCTGGGTAGACTAGAGGAACAAATTTCATAGACACACATATAGATATAAGGAAAATGTTTATATACAAGAGGAACAGGACATTGAGCCCAGTTCAGTTCAAAGTCATAAGTCTGATATCAACCCATATGCCCGAAATCAGTATATAAAATCTCCTTCTGACTCACGAAGTCACAGGTCAGTGGGGGCAGAATCCCGCTGCTGGCAGGGGTCTCCACATGGCTCCTCGCTTCCAAGGCTCAGGGTCCATTAACAGCGGAAGCAAATCGCTGGCAGAGGTCTCCATGTGACCACCCCAGCTTCAGAGGTCTGACTCCATTAGGGCAAAGCCTTGTGGTCTCTCTGCCGGCTTCTCCAGCTTCTCGGACGCTGCCATCTTGTCTTGTCCATGATTCATCATCTCTGAGACTAACTCCTAACCACTGGGAAAGATAGCTTCTCATCTTCAGGAGGAAAATATGGCAAGATTTTCCAGAAGTCTCAGGAGAAAGCCATTCCCACACAGAGGCTTCATTGGCTACTCAATGGCTATCTCCAGATAACAGGCTAGACTCCACCCCTACATTACAATCATAAAATTAGCATAAGCACATGACTGCCACAGTGATTAAGAGGACTTGATAAGTTAATTTCTTTAACCCAAGTGATTTAAAAGGTGTCCATCACCTGGTAAACATCATAGTATTAAGAGTCTCTGACATGCAGATAAGATGGATCTTGTCTGCTGAAAGCCTAGAGGCCTTGAAGCACTTACTAATGAAGATCAAATACTGCAGACTTCAGGTCAGATTGCAAAGAAGCAAACAAAACCAAAATATTTACAACTAGACCAACAGACAGCAAGATACATGGGGGAAACATTGAAATAGTTAAGGTATTTCATTTTACTTGGATCCACAATCAATGTTTATGGAAACAGCAGCCAAGAAACCAAATACCATTTAGCAGGACTTCTTGAAGATGTTTTGGGGGAACAAAGATGTCACTTTGAAGGCAAGTCAAGGTATTCTCAATCACCTGTTGGATGAAAAAGATGGATAATGAATAAGGAAGACCATAAAATAATTTCAATGATATGGACAGTCACAAATATTGAAAGTAACGTCAGATGTCAGAAGAGCAAATACATCTGTTTTGGAGGAAGTCTATCCAGAATGCTCCTTGAAGTGAGAAGGGCTGGACATGGTGGTGCACCTCTGTAGTACCAGCTACTCGGGAGGCTGAAGCTGCAGCATTTCTTGAGTTCAGGAGTTCTGGGCTGTGGTGCGCTATGCTGATCTGGTTTCCACACTAAGTTCGACATCAATATGGTGAACTCCAGGGAGTGGGGGACCACCAGGTTGCCTAAGGAGGGGTGAACCAACACAGATCAGAAATAGAGCTTGTCAAAACAACCATGCTGATCTGAAGTGAGGAGGTGAAGGAAGAGGTGGGGGTAGAAATGGGGAAATGATCATAATGATCGACATATAACCTCTTCCCAGGGGGATGAACAACAGAAAAGTGGGTGAAAGGAGATAGTGGTCAGTATAAGACATGAAAAAAATATCAAGAGTTTATGAGAGAGGGAGGAAAATGAGCTGATACCAAAGGCTCAAGTAGAAAGAAAATTGTTTTAAAATGATGCTGGAAACATGTACAAATATGCTTGACACAATGGATGGATGGATGGATGGTGATAAGAGCTGTAAGAGCCTCCAATAAAATGATTTTAAAAAAAGAAGAAGAGTGGGAAAAGTGAGGATGGCAAGCCCTCACATAGTTTGGACATTGTCTCAGGAGATAGTGGTTTCTGGACAAGGACATTCCACTTGGTAAAGCAGGTGAGTAAACTAGAGAAGAACCCAATGAGGCAGACTGACATGATAATGATGTCAACAACAAAGGGCTCAAACATCATCCTTGTTAGGATACTGCTGGACAGGGCACTAGTTAGTTTGTGTGTGTGTGTGTGTGTGTGTGTGTGTGTACCATGGCTCTGAGTTAGCCTGACTGGACACCCCACAATAATACCGGTTGATGGTCGAATTTTGATCATCAGTAAGTGATCTGTTATGTGAATGAAGAAGGACTAAGGTGCAATATATCTTGGGTCCCCCACCAGAGGGGTACACTCTGCAGATTACCCACCATCTCTGATATCTGTGTTAAAATAAGAAGTGCTTTCCAGGTTCATGTTGTTTCCTTAATGGGCAAAATGCCCATTTTCTGCTTTATTGGGGACTACGTTCACAGAACTGGCTGAGACTAAACTTGGCCCACCATATACAGTAGAACCCTGGACCACAACACTAATCCATTCGAGAAGGTGCATAGAGATATGATACAGTTGAGTTCTGAATCATTTTTTTTCTCAAAAGAAAGAACTGAAAATGGGTTAATCTGCTCTGAACCACCAAGTTTTTACCCCAACCATGTCTTTTTATACAAAATTTTACACAGAATTTACAAAGTAAATAAGGTGAGAGTTAAATAATATAATTTAAAGCAGAAACACACAGTAAAATATTTTTTAACACTGTGGCCCATACCTTGAGATTGATGAGGGTCTGGATCTGTGGACACTGAGGGGAGAGGAGGTGTGGAAGACAGTCGTTGTTTGCAAGAGGAAGCCCCTTCCTTAAATATCGACAGATAGCTGTTTTTTTCAGGAGAATTTTCCCCTTGTTTGCCTTTTTTCACTGGGACCTGACTGACTTTCTCTAAAAAAATATATGTCTAATGTCTGTTGTTGGCATTTCTTTAACTGTTTTCTAAAAGGGTTTACTAAATTATCATCAACAATAATGATAATACAATTAGCTAGTTCCTTGAAGATTCTCTCAAAAAACTTTTTCTTGGGATCCCTGTTTTTGATCTAAAACAGTACATAAAGCCACAATCCTAAGAAATTATAGCAAAACGGTTGGAACACAGCCACAAAAGGTTTAAAAAATGTGGTACTAACAATGCAAAATAATGCCACGTGATGGAAACAACAACTGCATTTGTTTACAAAAATCACCTGCATCAGGTTGGGTTCTGATGTTTTACTGTAGCTCAGATACAAAAATTTCTGCACATTGTTCCTTGAAATCCTCTAGCCAAACGTTCAATGCCAGGTAGTAAAAACCACACCTCCATCAAAGCCTCAGAGATGGCTAAATGCCTTCTTCGTGACCCACTATCCTTTCCCAATGAGCATGTGCAGACTAGTGCTAATGAACACCAATCAGATACTGGTTACTGGCCTAAAAGGACCTTTGGCCCAGGTTTCAGAGAGCCATATTGGTGCTGTGATTTCCAATATATGCTTTTGCTTGGCCAACCTGGGTATGATCGCAGAAATTCTCTAGACTACTCCCTGGACTGCGATGTGGGACTGACCAGCTTTCACAGCAGTGTGAGCCACGTTCTTGACATTATGTAAGATTTTATGATAAATAGCAGAACTCTGGGATGTGACGGAGAATACTGGGGGAGGGGAGGCATGATGGTTGATATCAGAGATGATGGAGTGATGGATTGTCTTCTAACATTTGGACATTTGGGATATCTTTAACTTGCATTTCACTGGGACCAACTTGTACTAATCTTTCTACAAGAAATTATTTTTGCAAATGGTTATGCACTTGGCTGCTAATGAAAAGGCAACAATTCAAACCACCAATGGAGAAAGATGTGATTCTCTACTCCTGTTCATATTAAGGCCCTGGAAACATTAAGGTCCCACTCTGGGCTTCCCGATAGGATCATTATGAGTCAGAACCAACTTTCTGGCAATGGGTTTGGATTCATCTTTCAGAAGCAGAGACCTTTCTTGGAGCTGCTGGTGGATTAGATGCTTGGTGGAGTGCTTAATAATTGTACAATCTGTACTTCTTAGGCAAGCCATAGAAGTATTTCTAAGACATGACCATTAGATTATAAAACATGGTTGGTAAACTGTCTAGGACCCCTCAGCTCTTCCTATGGCGGTCTACCCAAGTCAGATTTCCAACTTCCAGTATCTGCATCACTTTAGACTAGAAAACTAGAAGCCCTGGAGTATTCCCACACTTCCTGCTACCCTCAAATTTTCTTCAATTCTGAAATAGTATCTGGAATTGAAAGGGAATGAAAAAAATCTCCATAAAATTCTTGAACCCCTCTTGTTTACTCAACACTTTTAGACCTGTATTGTGTGACCTCTATTTTGAGGAAGGAGTCCTGGTACTACCATAGGATGTAGCATTCATCAGTAATTCCATTAAAGAAAAATCATTGCTGAAGACAAAGGTGTGCATAAGCAATTGTGGTGAAGAAATCTGATGGTTCCCGGCTTTCAAAAGTTATAGTGTCTTGGGTATTAAAGCCTTGAAGGTAAACAAGCAGCCATCTAGCTCAGAAGCAACAAAGTCCACATGGATGAAGCACACCAGCCTGTGTGAGATCATGAGGTGTTGAAGGGATCAGGTATAAATGAGAGGGAGTACAGATTGGGGACCCAAAGCAGTGATGAGACATCCTCTTACAGAAGGGTCACGGGGCGGAGACGAGCCAGTCACGGTACAGTGTAGCTATGATGAAACATACAATTTTCCTCTCATTCTTCAATGCTTCTTTTCCCCCATCCCCTGCTTTCTTGATCCTGATTCTACCTTACAATCCAGCTAGACCAGACACTGGTACAGAGAGGAGCCAGAAACATAGGACATTCAGAAGAGATGATCCCTACAGGACCAGTGGTGAGATTGGTGATACCGGGAGAATGAATGTATGGTTGGGTAGAAAGGGGGAACCGCTTATAAAGATCCACATATAACCTCCTCCCTGGGGTATGGACAATAGGGAAGTGGGTGAAGGGACACATCGGACAATGTAAGATATGACAAAATGATAATACTTTGTAAGTTATCAAGGGTTCATGAGGGAGGGAGGGACGGACGGAGGGAGGAGTGGGTAGGAAGTGGGGAAAAGAAGCTGATAGGAAGGGCTCAAGTAGAAAGCAAATTTTTTGAGGATGAGAGCAACAAATGTACAAATGTGACTTGACATGCAATGGATGGATGGATGGATGGGTTGTGATAAGAGTTGAGTGAGCTCCCGGTAAAATGATTTAAAGAAAAGAAAGAAAGAAAGAAAGAAAAAGAAAAATGCAGCAAGCTGTCTTCTCCCATCCCGGTTTTCATTTGGAAATGCTATGGAGTTCTCCACTCTGCCCTCTAGGTTCTCCGTGAGTCAGACTCGACTCTGCGGCAGTGGGTCCTGCTTATAGAAGCTCTTTCTGGCCCTGCTTTCCCAAGTGATAGCCATGCAATGTAGCCCAGTGTCTCCCTAATTTACTTTTCACATACTACTTCCCTGCCCTAACAGCCTTCAAAGACACTGAGAACACACATATCTTGAACACCATTTCCATTACTAGGCCATTGTCCTTTCTCCTTTCTGTAAATTGCACAAAGTAAAGAAAATTTCCATACCCCCATGAGTTTGTCTCAGTCCCTAACAGGAAGACACGGGTGAACAAGTGAAGAAAGCAGAATGGTTTGGGTTGTATCAAGAATTCACTCCTGTGAGTCCCACGTTTAAGACATTTGTCCAATATTCACTAAAGACAAAGAAATAGCAACCACAAAGGACAATTTACACAGTATCTGAGATCTGCATATTTAAGACAGAAAACCTTTCACTCTGTTCTCAACTTTCAAAAGGCACAGATCAATTAAAACAAAGAAAACCCAGACAAACCCCAAACTCGTTGCCATCGAGTTGATTCTGACTGCCAGGGGCCTGGGAGGACAGAGTGCAGCTGTGCCATGGTGTTTCTGAGACTGTGCATCTGTACAGTGGAGTGACTGATGGGTTTGAATCTCCAAACTTGTTTTAGCAACGCAATGCTTAACTCACACCTCTCTGCAGTTTGCCTGCCAAGCTGGAGTTGAGCTGTGAGGTGACATGGTGATTGTAAACAGAACCCTTCTTACCGATATACAATTTCAGCAAAACAAATTTAGATAGGGAGATGGAAACAAGCAAGATTATCAAACACAATTTCAGACGTTTTAGGTGAGATACACTCGCTATATCATAATGTCTCTCCATATGCTTGAGTCTTCATATAGAGAAATTGCAATGCTCTCAATTAAAAAAAAAACCTCAAATAATAGAAGGCAAGTCAGAATTTTTTCTTGAAATAACTGACGACTCATCTCATCAAATGTTGCAAGGACATATTTATATTTGGCATGCCCTATAAATAACTGCTGGTATTTTTGCCACAGCCATTTTTCATTCACTTCGACATTTTCCTACATATATTCTTCTCATGTTCAGTTTCACTTAAGCTAAAGAGCCATTTTAAGATTTGCACTAAGCTATGCTTATTGATTCAGTCTGTGTTTTAAATTCTCTTGGTAACCCATTGTGAAATAAGTTAGGCCTGGCTGCTTTGACACAGCTAATTTTTACACAAACTTATGTGTCACAAACAAAGGTTACTTCCTTTTGCCTAATATTATGCATATTTGCAACGGTTAAACACTTGACTGTTAACTGAAAGGTCACCAGTTTGAATCCACCAATGACTTCATTGGAGAAAGACTCAAAGATCCGCTCCCAGAAAAGATTACAGTCAAGGAAAATCCCAGGGCACAGTTCAATTCCAAGTACTCAGGAAACTCAGGAATTAACAGTCCACACAAGCAACTGAAGAATGGGTTTGGAACGTGTAAACCCTGTAGGGAAAAAAAGTACAGTTTCTAGGTTAGTCACTCACACTTACAGAGACGAATCAAATGGATTGTCCATACTTTGGAAACTGGTGATATGGACAGAAAACTGTAAAATAAATATTGAGACCTTGGAGTCTGGGAAGAGTACATCAAAGAGGTATGAGGGAAACACTAGATGAGGAATACAGGAAATGGTGATATTAATTCTGGTAATTCCATGCAGAGAGTGATAATTAAACAAGATGCAAATGCCTCCCAGAGGACAGGAAAAGTCCAAGGTAAGGAAGAGTGGCAAGAAAGGTATAGGCTGATGTGCCAGTGAATGCTTGCGAACTATGCATTTCCTTCCCCAAGCCCCTGCCCATTCCTAGCCAGGTAATTCAGTATACTATTTTTATGTTTGTATTATAGCTATACTCTTTAAAATATATACATTGCCAATATAGTGGTATTGTAGCTACAATTTTTTCATTGGGATATCATTGCCTAATACTGTATGCATATAGTTTTCTGAATGTACATTGATACCTTTCCATGAGGACAATCACTCAGTAAATGCGTATTGAAACCAAACATGAAGGATCAAATTAATGTGAAGAACTGGGTGGAGAAATAGAAAGTTTGATAACACATCCAGACGTCTTTGAATGCTAGGCCAACATCAGCTTTATACTAACAAGATATTTTGATCATAGCTTTTGTTTAGGCACCAGGCCCTGCCCAGGAGTTATCTTCCTGACAACTCTATAAGGTGGACATTGACCATTTTGTAGTTTGTGGAGCGCCATCTTTAGAGCACAAATCTGGGGACATGTCCAGAACTTACTTTGTGTCAGGCACTATCCTAAGAGCTGGAGATAAACCAGCTGGGATGACTTGCCACAGTTCACACTTTCTGAACGTATGTTCTGGTTGAGTGAGACTCTCTATAAACAAGATCATGGAAAGTAAGAAAACGCATATGCGGTGATTAATGATTGGAAGAAAAGCAAATCAAAGGGATAGATTTGGGAGTGATTACAGGTGATAAAAGAGTAAGAATGCCCTTGACTCAAGAAATTGGCATCTTTCCACAAGGAAGGGAATGATGAAATGTATGCGCTTTGGCAAGAGAATTCGTGATAAGCTGCAGGATTATTATACATCAGTATTGATCCAGAGTTACTATCTGTCAATTTGTAGTAGTGTATTGGCTTGAGTACTTTGCTGGGAGCTGTGCCACCCATGGTGCTATTCATGTGGATATGTTTGAGTGCAGTTTTCAGACTATGACAGACTAGACAGAAAAGCATAGTGATCTAGTTAAAAAAAACTGGTTAGTGAAAACCTTATTGATCATCACAGTGCTAGATACCATGAGTCCCCAGGTTAGAAGGTCTCAAATCCACACTAGCCATAACAATACATTTGAGAATACCAATAATCATGAGACTGGCATAGGATTGAGCAGCATTTTACTCCATTGTACATAGGCTTGTCATGAGTTAGAGTTGACTCCAGGACAACTAAAAATAACATTGATTAAGTAAGAAGAAATGCTCATAAAAAAGATGCTTTGATGATAAGCAGTAGCTCTAAGAAATCAGTAATGTTTTTTCAATTGACTTGGTATGATGAGCAGGGAGGAGGGTGGAAGTAATGATCATGAGAATGAGGACGACATTAATGTTAATAACAATACTAGCATGTCTACAATATTTTAAAATTTTTAAAAATTTTTTTAAGGCATCACTGCCCCTAGGTGGTGGGAGTAGGAGGCCCAGCCTTTGCTCCTGGGAGGCGGAATCAAACCTCCATCCCAGTGGGCCGCAGTCCTGCACACAACCACCACGCCACCAGGGCTCAGCCCCTACAACATTTCTTTCAGTGCAGGCTCAAAGGTACATATGTCTCTCTGATGGAAAACTTTTTAAAAAATCACTATAAATATGCTTTTGCAAAATGTGCAACTCTCCTCACAATGTATCTAATATGGTTTTAGATGATATTTAAGATCGTTTTAAATTACAATTGGAAGGACATTAAGGAATACAACCACATAAAGGAGAAAAAATACTGTTTACATTTTTATATTCTTTCAGTCCCTCTATGTCAAGAGGAAATTCTCAATTTGAGCTATTTTGATGTTTGCTAATCTCCTTTAAATAGTGAACAGACCTTATGTTTAGAGCCTTCACAAGCCAACATTAGAACTTAAAAGTTCATTTATTTATTTTTACAGTAGCCCTCAATTTATGGCCAATGATATGAATTTAACATTTATGGTGGTGATCCAGCCCTAGATTTTTGTAATAAATTTATTGAGGTGAAAGTCTGGAGGAGTGAGTGGATTTAAAAAAAAAACTATTTAATAATTGTACAACTCTTAGATATGACTGGATTGTTCAATTGTGTGATATGTGAATGAAATGCCAATCAAACCGTTAAAAAGATAAATCTATTAAGGGAATGATACTATGGTTCACATGGGTGTGCAATGAAAATGTTGTAGGCAATATTTAAAAGACTGGCATTTGAAAGCACTACAAAAAGTTGGAGTGGTCCTGAAACTTAGTGAAAGTTCAGAGGCTTTAATGCACCCTCCCCATGCCACTTTTAAAAAACAAAGAAGCAAAAAAAAAGTTATGAGGCCATTTAAGGAGTTCCAGAAGACTGGCTAAGATACTAGATGAGATTCTGTTTTATGCACATTGAAGTTGGATGCTAGCAAAATATCCTAAACAAGCCCACTGAAATATTCAAGAGTAAAGCTCAGAGCCTAGATCTGGATTAGAGTTGTATGAGTCCATTTGGACGTTGTTATTTTCTAGTGCTGTGTAACATTTTGCCACAAATTTAGCAGCCTGAAATTAAACTCCTGCAGATTTATTACCTTACGGGTACTGTAAATCAGATATCCAAATGGGCTCTGCCAGGTTCCCCACTTGGTATCTCAGAAAACTGAGATCAAAGCTGGGCTCTTTATCCAGCCACTCCAGGGCAGCGTCCACTCCAACATCATTCATGTAGTTGTAGTTATACACACTACATTCATGCTGACTTGTCAGCCAGGGATTGCTCTCAGCGACTAGAGCTGCTCTCAGCCCCGTGCCCTATGACGCCTTCCATCTCAAAGCTCGCAAAGAGGTCAATTGATCCAAGCCATGTTTTCATTCACCTCAGATATGTATGAGAAAGCTGTGCAAGGCCTAAGGAAGATGGGAGAATTGATGCATTTACATAATGGTATTGGCTAATAGTACTGACTACAGCATGGACTGACAGAGAATAAGTGAATCTGTCTTAGAAGAAGTACTGCCATATGCTCTTTAAAAGTGAGGTCAGTGAAACACAAAGATGTGTGCTTTGGGCATGCTATCAGGAGGGACCAGCCCATGGAATAGGAAGACGACACACAGTGTCTGCAATAATGGACTACAGCATTGCAACAATTGTGGGGATGGCGCAGGAGTGGGCAGTTGTGTTATCATGTTGTGCATCTGGTTGTTATGGATCAGAAATGAATAGAGCATGCCCAACATCAGCAACTGTTTGCTAGGGATGGATGTGGCACTTAACTCCAAAAACTAAGATTTCTAGTTCAACTCAACCTAAATTTTTAGAAATGGGTAACACCAATGTGTAATTGAGAGTAGTAGTGAGAAAGTCAACTTCAACTTCAGATGCCACCCTAAGAATCTATATTCTACTTAAGGAGAATACAACATCTTTTAATGGCTATTGATCATATAATATCTTGAATTTTGAACAAAGGGCAAAATCTATAGGATATTATCTCTAAGATCTTCTTGAGCCATTTCACCATTCAAATAAGCAGGGATTCTAAGAGACACATGAACATAATTTTCACCCCCTTTTCACCAATCGGTAAAGTCTCTGGGCCTGGCACTCTATTATATGGTATTATTTCTTGGTAGGTCAGACACTGTGTCAGTCTTCATATATGTGTTAGGAGTGACACAGCAGGCAGAAAAACCAGACTCATAGTAGAATTATATAAGGCCTACAGTTAGAGCATTGGATATGTTATCAGCAGGGTCCAGTCCCTGAAGAAAGTCATGATGCTTGATAAAGTAAGGGGACAGTGAGAAAGATGAAAGCCCTCAATAAGATGGATTGACAAAATGGTTGGAACAATGGCTTCAAACATGAGAACAATTGTGAGGAGATGGTACAGGGCCTGGCAAGGTTCTGTTCTGTCATGCACAGCACCGGAACAGATTCACTGGCACCTAACCAGCACCACAACAACATTAAGAACTGCTCCCCTGCTCCTTAGGTGGAATCATTTGTATTAGACTGGAAAAATAGTTCTAGGAATTTCTAATCTCTGGAGTCTGTAAATGTTGCTTTATATGGAAAATATTTGCAGATACAGCAACGTTTGCATTGTCTTGAAGGAGCCTTGGTGATGAAGTGGTTATGTATTGGACTGCTAATGGCAAGGTCAGCAGTTCAAAACTAACAGCTACTCTTTAGAAGAAAGATGGGGCTTTTCTAGTCCTGCTAAGAGTTAGAGTCTTGGAAAACCACAGAGGCAATCTATTCTGTCCCTTATGGGCACTATGAGTCAGAATCACTGAATGACTGGCTATTTTTGACCTAAATTTGATCACAAATGTCCTTATGAGAGAGATCTGATACAGAAGAGAAGGCAATGTGGACGTGAAGGCAGAAATGGGAATGATGTAACCACAAATCAAGAAATGCTGCAAATGTGACTCCAAAGTGGGTAGCTAAGTGTGCAAAGAAAGTTAAGTCCAGTGCCAGAGCCAAGTCTCTATTTGAGGTGCATTGAGAAAGAGCTGGCAAAAGTCTAGGGCAATGTTAATGAGGCTCAATGTTATGGGTGAAAGTCATTTTTTTTCAGCCATTCAATGTCTCTGAGTTCATAAATAGTGGAGGATTTAAATTAGAGAAGAAAAATATCACAAAATACCCTCTATTGAGTTTGCTCAATAGTAGACATTATAAAACAAAAGAGATAGTAAAAGGCAGTACCAAATATTAATGTCTTTTACCTCATGCATAATTTTCTTCTTTTTATAAAGATTCACGCAACTATCAAGCTATTCAGAGGTTTTAAACACACGTATGAATTTATTTTGTTCTGACTTTCCCAACTAAAAGAACTAAGCAATTTTCAATTCAGTAGTTATAAATCTTTCTATAAAACCATGCACACTTTTTTTTTTATTTCCATTTGCCACCCTCTTTGCCACTTTCGGAGTGAATTATTAGAACAATGTTATAAGCCTCTTGGTATTTGGTATCTGTGGTAGAAAATACTGACACAATCATTTTTTAAAAAGCTTTCATTTTTGTCTAGGTTTGCTCTCTTGTTCAACCTTTGTTCATCTCCATTCCCCCTGACTTCTTAAAGGTACAAGTTGCTAGCATAGGCTTTTCTTCTTTCTCTTTTGAGCTGTTGCTTTATTGCCTTTTCGGAAGACATGGCATAGATTAGAGAGATGCCCTAATGCTGTAAGGTTATTGAATAAAAATCTTAATGTTTGCCTAGATTAACTTAAATTCTGCGTTCCAATGTTTGATTATTGCTTGTTTTCAATAGGCATGGGAAGAAAGCTAAGTTTTCCATTTTCTTAAGTAACACAAAGGTTGATGCTTTTAATACTCACGGTCACTTATCTTTAATACCCCACAGAAATTGTTAACACTTAAAAGATGCTTCACTGTTAAAATGCACTTACTGTTTAATTGGGTCATTTATGGATTCACCCAGCCAATTTTTTTTCTTTTATATTAGTATCAAATACATGACCTAAGACAGGCCTGGCAATGTCCCCATTTCTTTACTTCCATCTACTTAAGATCTGAAAAAGAAAAAGAGCTATTGTATTTGTTGTTCTTTCCAAAATTGCTTTCTACTTAATATTAAGGACTTAAAGTTGATGTCAATAGTTTTTTGAGTAAAACTCTTCTAGGGACTTTGTCTAGCCTGCATGGCCTTTGTTTACCTTGTCTGGTGCCATCAGTTTGGTTCGGACTCATAGAGACCCTATGCATACTTGAAGGGAACGCCCACCACCGGTCCTGGACCATTCTCACCATTGTTTTCTGTTGGACCCCCTTGTGGCAGCCACTGTGTCAGTCTGCCTTGTCCAAGATTTCTTATTTTCTGCTGCCTCTCTACCTTACCAAGGACGATGTCTTTCTCCAGAGACTGGTCTCTCCGGATAACATGCCCAATGCATGTGAATAGTTAATGGGCTTTAACTTCAGGGACATTATATGAAACTCTCTACTGAATTATGGGGAAAGAGAATACACCACTCATATTTTGAGCACCACCTGGATGTAGGCTCTTTTATGATCCTCCACCTGAGTTGATTTTCAGAGTTTCTTGCATGAGCAAAGAACAGTCTTCTTCCAAAATTACAACTGAGGTGAAAGTGAAGTTGCTAATTATAACCATTACTATCTAGAATTTACTGAATTCGTAGTGAGTCTAACATTATACTTTCCTTAACCCATGATCTTATTTTAGCCTCAAAACAACCCTGACTTGAAGGTGTTAATATCTTCATTTACTTGATGAGAAAACTCGACTCAGAAAGTCAAGGTACTTCTACATGTCACGGAGCAAGGAAGTGACAAACTTGATATTGAAACTAAGTCTGTACCTGAAGTACATTATCTCTCCAACTATTCTCTGGGAGCCAAGAAATATTGACTTAATTTCATAGTGACATAAGTGATTACAATTAGATCCATTTTTTGAAAGCACGTTATAAATAGGAGGAAGGAGCAGAAAAGTACAAGATACCTGGACACAAGGTGGAATTTCAAATACACCCAAAATAAATGATCTGGAGAAATGAAGGTTACTGAAACAAAGGCGATCTAAAGTCACCCAATTTCATAATTTTGCTAAAGGCTAACTCTGGAAGCAGAGACTATTAAAACTAAAAATATGTATCAAGGCTAAAAATAATCCTATTATTTGACAGAGTAAATCCAAATCTAATACATAGTTCTTTATGCATAATTCAAAACTCCAATCCATAAAAAATAAAGTGATCTCAACCGAGATGCTTCACTATTAAAAATGAAATTAAAAACCAAATGGATCAAACATTGTGAAATGGTTAAGTTCGTGACAGGAAAATCACTTCAATGGAAGATTCACCATGTGTTTTGAAGGCACGTTCAGTAAACTCATAAATGCATTTGAGATCAAGTTAAAGAAAAAAAATCCCCCTCCTCCCAATTTGATAGAGAGAGAGGAGCCCTGGTGGTGGAATGGTTATGCAAGAGACTGCTAACTGCACAGGCAGCAGTTTGAAACCACACGCCTTTCTTTGGGAGAAAGAAATGCAAAGGTTTCCAGCCATCCTCCATGAGTCGTAATCACCTCGATGGCTGTGGGTTAGGCTTGGGGATCCAGCCTGTCCGTATCAGCTTTCTGGTGCATCTGCAGGTTGGAACAAAGCAGAATGTCTTCTCATATTAACTTCATGGATGGATGGATTTGCTTACTTACAGATGCCCCCCACTCTACAAAAGTTCCATTCATACTAGCTCATTTTTATGAAAAAAAAAAACTACATTTGTTTTGATCTTCACTAACCAAAAGAAATCCAAAGAGAGTTTTCTCTTTTACAAAAAAAAAAAGAAAAAATGAAAAGCCAAAGGAGGATCAGAGTCGGTTTTGTCACAATGCCTCTCAAAGAAACAGGGCGCACCACTCAGTAACCAGCCATGGGATCTTTGCCCTGCGTCTGCGAACACTCGATGTTCCTGCTGCTTGAGGTTTCATGTGTTATTGCCATGCTTGGGTAGGTTAGCCTTTGCATCTCGGAACCATACAAACATTTCCCTAGACCTTCATGGTAATCACACCTTCACTTGAAATAGTTTCTGTTACAAAAGTTTCTGTAGGAATGTTGTACTTTCTGAAAGTGAGGGAAACCCGCACTTACTGCTTCATTGCCTGTGCCGTACATTTGCATGGTTCAAAATTCCAAAGATAGGAGAGCTTATGCAGCGTGAACTATCTCTCTCCTGCATTCTTCCCATCAGCCAACTAGCTTCTCTCTCCTAGGTAGCCAACCTTAGCGGTTTCGTGTACTCCCTAGAGACCTTTTGTATACACCAGGAAATATGCATACTTAAAATTCCATTTTGAATATTAAAACATTCACTGTGTGCTCAACTTCCTGGCATGCACAGTGAAAAATACTCTGCACTTTACCTTCCCAACAGCTCAGGAGGCAGGCTTTTCAACTGGCCTGGTTTTGCAGATGAGGAGACTGAGACATACAGTCACCGGACCTCTGAGATCTCAACTGATAGTCATGCCTAGAGCACCCAACTTCTACAGGTAAACTGAGTCCTTAAAGATTACATAACCCACCTACGAGAAAAACAAGCATCCTCTATCCAGAGAGAATACTAGGTGCACTTGTTTGTTTGTTAGTAAAGAGGAGTGCAATTGTAGAACCTGAACATTTCAGACTGGAAACTTTTTTACCTCAAGGCAGAGTTGGATATTAAGGTAAAGTGACAAGATTTTAAGAGGAATAACATTGACTGAGGGGTGTGTGTGTTCTTAAAAATTCGGCCTATATGGAGCAACAAAAATTTTCATAGAATGCAAATATAATATTGTAATATATTTATTTGAATTTTAAAATGCCATGGGATGTTGTTAAGTTGTTAAAAAGTGGGACATCTGGTCACTTTATCTTAAGGCCATGTTACCATAGCTAAATACTGGGTGTCCCAGAATGGGGTTTTGAAAAACAAACAAGTGTATAGCAAATGGATTTCTCTACAGATAATGGGAGGGGTATTTGCCCAAAAGATCATTCATCTTCTCCGTTCCTGAATTCTTGCCCCACTGCCTTTTGAATTCAGATTCTTCCCTTCTCTTCTGGCCTTAGGCTTGGGTCTCTTCTTCCCTCTGCCCTAGTTGGTCAGTGTCCACTTCTCCCCTTGCTTTCTCCTGGGTCTTTGCCAATCAACCCAAAGACCTTAGCTTCACTTAGCTGTCACACTTCTTTTTCTAGAAATTTGCTAAAAAATGTCACCGGGGGAAAGGCAAATATTTGAAATGCATAGATGTCTTATGCATCAACCCCCAAAGAATGAAATTGACTTGGAATGAACTCTGTATTAAAACCACGTGAAGAAGATGAGGCTAATTACTCCTTTAAAATTGTGTAGCCTCAGAAGCTTCATATAGTGCCATGATGAGATGGAATTATCTGGATGGCAGTGGGTCTCTGAGTGGGTCAAAGAGCACAAAGAGCAATCAGAAACTTGCACTAAACTCTACCTCACAAACGGACAAGCAAACAAACAGAAACCCACTGCCAGTGAGTCAGTTCTAACTCATCGGGGCCCTGTTTAGTGTTTCTGAGGTTATAACTCTTCAACAGAGCAGACAGCCCCATCTTTCTCCTGCAAACCCTCAATAATTAAATAAATAATATTTGCATTTGTAAAACAATTTTATTGGGGGCTGGAATAGCTCTTATCACCATCCATCCATCCATTCTATCAAGCACATTTGGACTTTTGTTGCCGTCGTCATGCCATTTTCAAATATTTTCTTTCTTTTTGAGCCCTCGATAATTTTTAAATTATTTTTTTTCTTTCTGCACACTGACCAATGTCTCCCTTCAACCACTTTTTTGATGCCTGACTCCCGGGAGGGAATTATATGTAGTGATTGGTTGCACCTTTTTCCACCCTCCTTCCACTTACCCTCCTGGTGTTATTTCTTTCATTATTGGTCCTGGGGGTGTATCTGTCCTGCATTCCCCGTTTTTCCAGCTTTTATCTGCACCTGTGTACATGCTCTGGTCTAACTGGATTTGTAAGGTAGAATTGGGATCATGATAGTAGGGGGGAGTGGTGGTGGGAAATATTAAAGGACTAGAGGAACATTGTACATTTCCTGGGTTATATTTAATTTTTTAGTGTCAAAATTTTTCAAATGTGCACACATGTCAGGGCACGGAGGAAATAAAACAAACTCTAAGGCGCACGGTTAAATAACTGTCTCTTCTCAAAATTATGCTAAAATGAGATGACTCTCATTAATATTTTAGTGCTTATTTAGATAAAATAGTTGGACTGTAATATGGACAGTATTCACAAATAATGTATGATAGCCAAATGGTGCATAGCCAAATGCTTAAGTTAAAACATAGCTTCTACTATGGTAACAGATTTGGGAAAGAAATTAAGCCATTTGTTACTTAAGATATTTTACATAGAGTAAACTTGGTGTGTGCACATGCTTGATTAGGGTTGTGGTAAAACATGCCCTTTAGACATTGCTGGGTGCTGTTAAACGTGATCAAATCTTTTGAAAAGACAAGTCGTGTACTATCAGAGGGCATTCCTGAAACCCAGAGAGTTACAGCTCTTCCGCAATTAGAGTATTACATATAAGGTGCCTTTCAAACAGGTAGATTCTGAGTTTACCTGAAATAATGATACAAGACCTCAATGATGAATAACCAAGATGAGCGAAACTAGTGAATATTCAAAAAGAAGGGGTCAGAGATAGAATGCCTCCCTCCCATCTTTCAGGGAGTTAAGACTGTACTTGTCCTTTGCCTGGGCTACAGCTATTTTTTTTTAGGGGAGGAGAAGTCTGGATTTAAACAGAAAGCGACAGACTTGCTCTGGAAAGCGGGCTCCTGTGGGGCCTGCCTACAAATTCGATCAGGTCATAAATTCACCATCTCTGAGAATTTGTTGTTTTCTTCTGCAAATCAAAGATCTGAGATAAACTGACTTTTGTCTCACAGATCATTTTAAAGCGTTTTGGAAATAAAAGCCACATGGATGTAAGCTATAATCATAGTTCACATTAGTAGGATTCCGAAGGTTTTAAGATAAGAAGTTAGACGAGAATTTAATTGAGGGTTGAGAGCGTTCAGTTAAAGCAGGGACCACAATGTTCAGAAAGAATCCCAAGGAAGAAGAGGGCCAGGCGCAAAGTTCCTTTCATCCATTTCTGTTTGTAGGAAGGGGAGCTTCTGGGGCCTCCCAGAGTCACCTGCCTGCAGGGAAATCAAAAGAAAAGGGGCAAGGAGCACAAATACAAAGAGGAGGGAAGTGTGGACCATGAGGGAAAAGGGAGGAGGAGGACATAGAGAAGAGGACAAGTGTGAGAAATCCTGTGATACTTTTTGTGGCAGCAAAACTGGTGTCAGTATGCATGGGCTTTGGCAATGACTTGGACCAAGAAGCCATCAGGTTCATGAGGATGAGGAAACCATTGCATGTGTGTAGGGGAGAGTAGAGCCTATCTAGAAGTACTATTTTTTATATTCCTTTTTGCTCTGACATGGGCCTTGTCCATACAGCTAGACAGTTACAGCTTGTGTTTAGATATCTAAAGACATAAAATAAATATTGTTTAGAAACCCTGTGCTCTTGGGGCACCGAGAAAACTGAAAGAAAGAACTGCATTTATGGTAAATTCTTTTTCACCCCTTTCATTTGAAATTAACTTTTGTGCCACCAAAGAATTTGCACCAGTTTCCACTTTACTTTTCATGCTTCTTGTCACCATTCAGACCAGTGTTTAGATCTGATGAGTTAGGAATTTGCAGGATTTTTTAAGTCTGTGAGTCTTCTCTGTTTTTAATTTTAAGTTATTGTAATTGTTTTCATTTTAGCTCATCTATTTTAGAATTGTTTCTCCCTTTTACTTGTGGAATATATAACATAGAAAAAAGAACAGGGCTGAGCCCCGGTGGTGAAGTGGTTGTGCGCGGGACTGCGGCCCACTGGGATGGAGGTTCGATTCCAGCTCCCAGGAGCAAAGGCTGGGCCTCCTACTCCCACCACCTGAGGGCAGTGATGCCTAAAAAAAATTTTAAAAAATAAAAAAAGAAAGAAAGAAGAACATACTGGGCTGAGCCCCGGTGGTGTAGTGGTTGTGCACGGGACTGAGGCCCACTGGGATGGAGGTTTGATTCCAGCTCCACGGAGCAAAGGCTGGGCCTCCTACTCCCACCACCTGAAGGCAGTGATGCCCCTCCCCCCAAAAAAGAAAGAAGAACATACTACATATGTGCTTGCATAGCTCATTGCAGCAGAGCAGTGACAGTATTCCAGTAATACCCCTCTCCCTCCTCATCTTCCTCTTAGTTCTTTATTTTTCTGTCTTATTTTTCTTTTCCTACTTTCCATCCCTCACGAATCCCTACCCCCGCCATAGTTTTCAAAGTCTTTACTGTTGGTGTGAAAGCCTTAGTTTTTATTGTTCTTTTTTCCTCTATAATAATTGTATAATTCAATACGTATGTTTATGAGAATGACTGACTTTTATGAGCATAATGTCTTCCAGTCTTGCTCATGTTATGAGGTGCTTGACAGATTCAACATTGTTTTTAAAGGATGCATGATGCTCCCTAGTGTGCATATTCTAGACTTTGTTTATCCATTCTTCTACAGACAGGCACATTCTACTATAGAAATTGCTGTGACACATATGAGTGTGCAAACATCTCCTTGTGTTTTCTTCTTTATTTCTTTAGGGCATATACCAAGTGGAGAGTTTGCATAATCATATGGTATTTGTATTTGCATTCGTACGGAAACCCTATCCCCCTTTCCCATAGTGGGTGTACACTTCTGCAATCCCACCAGCACATCCTCACCAGTATTTGTTATTTCCTGTTGGCTTGTTCTTTGGACTTTTTTTGCTAAGACTTTCCATGTGAGGTGGTATTTCATTTTTTGTTTTCATCTGTATTTCACTTAGAGTTAATCAATGCTTGCACTTCTTGATTATTGGCTGTCTGGATGTTATCTTTAGTAAATTGTCTACTCATGTCTCCTGCCCATTTTTATTGGACTATTTGTACTTTTATTATTAAGATATTGTCAATTTCTTTTTTTAAAGATATTGTCAATTTCTGTTGATTTTTGAAACTATCCCTTTATCTGATATATCATGGCCACATATTTGTCCCCAATCTGTAGGTTCTCTTCTTACCCTTTGATTCTTTTTGTTCAACATTTTCTTCATTTTCTACTTTTTAAAGAATTTAGTTGGGATTTATTACATATATTATATCATTCCATATTTCAATCATGTCAAGTAGAATAGTTGAATAAATAGTTGAATAAGCTAATGAGCTTGGAGATAATTTGAATAATTTAAAGATCAGATTGAAATAGTCCTCTAAAAAGTAGAAGAAAAATACTCGTGTCTATAGCAATCAAAACACGATAAATAGAAGGTGGACACAAAAGTGTGAACATCCGATAATGGAACTCACAGTGAGAAAGAGTAATAAGAGTGGAAAAGAGAAAAATATTTGGAAACACAATGGAGCAATTAAACCGTGAAACAGTTTAAATTAACAGTGTCTAGAGAGTACCAAAAAGGAAACTTTGGAAAGCCCACACTGGCACCTATTATAATGAAATTGAAGAATGCAAAGCCAAAGACGAAATTCTAACTGAAATACTTGGAAAGTTTGTTAAGAAATGATCTCTGGAGGCTGAGCCCTGGTGGTGCAATGATTGTGCATGGGACTGCGGCCCACTGGGATGGAGGTTCAATTACAGCTCCACGAAGCAAAGGTTGGGCCTCCTACTCCCACCACCTGAGGGCAGTGATGCCAAAAAAAAAATGATCTCTGGAATCTCGGTAGCCTAGCACAGTGAAGGCCTGTTTCATACTCACAGAAAGAGCAAGTATGTTGGGTTCTCAAAGAAGTGAGACTGGTGAAACATGTGCAAGAAGGATTTTTAGGTCAAGAGAGCAGTCCACACAGCCACCAAAGCAAGCAAGCCCAGTCCAGCTGAAGTCCATGCGTCAAATGCTCAGCTGGAAGTCCTTCCTAACTCATGCAGTTGCTGAGGTCAATGAACCAAGGAGCAGAAAGACAAATCAGTATGCAGGCTGGTATATATTGAGTCAAGTGAGTGCAAGCTTGCCAGGCTACATGGCAGACTTTCAATAGTTCCCAGGTTCAACAGACAGCATGGTGGACTACTGAACTAAGTCTCAAGAAGCCAGATGCAAGTTGTTCAAGATTATATATATATAAATAAAGCCACAGCTCCAAGAAGATACCATCAAGCCCTAAGGCAGATCTCATTTGGCTGTTGTTATAAATTATATTAGGCCGTTATGGGGGAGGCCTTAAAACTACCGTCAATTGTGACCCAGTCAAGGTGTTACAAAACCTAACTATCACGCCAAGACTGAAGTTCCTGGTTGTACAGCTCTCATCTTATCACCTGGCTCTACCATCTTGCATTCCTTTCATTCAAGTCATACACCGAAAGAAAACATTGAAATAAAGAGAGAGGGGAGTAGACTCTTCTTAACAGGTTAAGGATTAAGTCTGAAAGATATATGTAAGACATTCTTTCAACAAAATGCTGTGGTCAAAAGGAATGACAAAATGATTAAACACTAAAGGAAATGGGCTGAGGCCCGGTGGCATAGTGGTTGTATGTGGGACTGTGGCCCACTGAGACGGAGGTTCAGTTCAAGCAGTGGGGCTGGGCCTCCCACTCCCACCAGCGGAGAGCAGTGATGTCCAAAAAAAATGCTGTGGTCAAACCTAGATGCCAAAACCAAGGAATCCTAGTCCTCCTCCCCAAATATTCAAGGAGGAAATAAAAATATTTGGCAGACCATAGTATTGCCTCCATCATAAGAACATTGTACCATACTTCTTCTCCTCAAGCTATTGACTATCTTGTTATCTGACATTTGCACTTAAGATAACAGTCAAAAACTCAGTACCCAACTATATTTGTGCACTAACAATGTACTTCAGGAAGTAATCAGCACTAAGGTGTGAGACCAGAGTAATGCTGATTCGGAGGATTAAGGGTATGCGTGAACTTAGCTGGGTCATGATTCTCCGTGGTTTGGTATTTCTGTAATGACGTGATTTGACTGTAGTCTAATGATGTAGGCATTCTCCATTTCGTGATTTGATGTGCTCATCTTCCATTATTGCATGACACTGATTTGAAAATTTATTATTAATTTGGAGTTAACACCTATATCATATCATTCCATTGTTCAATCATTTCAAGCAGAATTGTACAGTTGTTCACCAGTCATTTTCCAAGCATTCTTTTTTCTTACTGGAATCCTTGTTATCATCTCATTTTTACTCCACTACCACCAAAACCCTTGTTCTATTTGCTGTCCCTATAGGTTCATCCATCTTGGGTTTTCATTTACTGAAAATCACAACTTCAAAAAATTGACTCCCAATGACATAACACCTCTGAGAGGCACTCTAATATGATAAAAATAAAATAAAATAAAAGTATGGAAAATGTTGAAAACCAAATCAGGTCCAGCAAGCATCAAAGTGGGATCATGTGATAAGGTTTAACTGTGCAAGACAGAATTATGCCTTTGATCTTCTATACGCATCTCTTCCATGTGCTCTGTTTAGTAACTACTATCTCTCCATCTGTCAGTGGTGGATGGAGGACATTCTATGGAGTCTTATTTCCTATGCAGTTCTCACAAATGTATCTTGGGCTCCCACTGCCATCCCTAGTCTTCTACAAACTGGATTCTCACAATTTACTCTGTGATAATAATCCTTCCTTTGATTTACAACCCTTGGGTGACTGATGGTAGTGAGCTTCTTCCATGTGGACTTAATTGGCATCTCACTTAGAGGGCTTCTTGTTTGGAGACAAACCTTTAAGGAGCCAGACACTATTTTATCTTATAAGTGGGCATCATCTAATTTCTTCATCACATTTTGCTATAACACCCATATCTTCTGTGCTCCCTTCCTGATGGCAAGCACTGAGCAGGGCCATGAAGTAAGAACTAATTGTTTTAAGTTGGAGCTAGAATTTAGTGTGATTCCAAAACCTCTTGTTGGATCTATGGGTTTTTCTTTCTCCTTTTCCCCAATTTGTGATTAATTAGGAGCTAATACATATACCATCTCATTCTATAATTCAATCAATGTCAAGCAGAATTGTGCAGTTGATTACTCAATCAGTTCCAAACATACGTTTTATTCCTGGACTCCCTGACAGTGTCTCTTTTGCCATCACCTCTTGTACTTCCCCGGGCCCCACCCCCCAAAAAAACCCTTTATTCACTTTGTGTCCATCAATCCTGGGTTTAATTTACAAAAAAAACATATAACCCAACTTCAAGAGGGTGACCCCCAATGACTTAATGCCTCTGAGATACATCCTAATATGAACAAACAAAAGATAAAATGAAACGGAATGTCTATCACAGGCTTGCTGAAATAATCCATATCTTAATACCTCATATAGGGAGGGCATTGATGTGACAAGACCATGTTTTTCCATGGTTTGATACCATGATTTTTCTGTCTTAAGTCCTCGGGTGACAGGTGCATCCCGGATAGAGCACAGTTGCCCCAGTGGAGTTTCTATATGGGATCTCTGTTAGTCTGGGTAGACTAGAGAAACAACTTCACAAACATGCATATGTGAATAAGAAAGGGGCTTAAATGCAAGAGGAAATGAACATTGAGAAAATATCCCAACCTAGTCCAGATCAAGTCTACAAGTTCATATGTCTGAAAATGATCCACCAAATCCTCTTCAGACTCATGAAACACATGCAATGATGCTGAAAACAGGAAGATCCCAGTTCAGTGGGCAGAAAGTCCTTGCATCCAGTGGTGGTGTAAGAATCTCAATGCTAGCAGGGGTCTCCACACGACTGCTCTAGCAACCCAGGGCTACATCAGGATAAGTCCATGTGGCTTCTCCTTAGGGATGTCTTGCAGGGAGCCTGCCTTGTCAGTCAAGTGTCTCCAAGGGAATGAGTGTCTTCTGCTTCCAAGAAGGAAGTACCAGATTTTCAAGAATTCTCAGAGAAAACCATACCCACACAGGGATCTCACTGACTATCTCCAGATTGACAGGATAGACTCCACCCCTGCACTCTTAATCCTCAAATTGACACCAGATTAGGTGACTGCCATGCGAGCTCACTGATGCAGCCTCCGGAGCATGCTGTGCACCTTGATGATCCAGGATTCAGTGTCCCAGCATTCCACGCCACCCGACCTGGAACCATAGGATACACCGAGAAGCCTATGTCATGTGACCCATTCAGTTCAGAACATCAAAGACACTCGGCACCCCTATTTTCTCCCAAAGCATTTTCAGTCATTCTTTTCCCCAGCTGGAAGTCAATCCTCCCTCTTTTCTTACCAGCAATCATGCATTCGCGCTCTTCCAGATATGTTTGGTTCCTTTCTCCTATGTTGCGTTTCCCAGCCCTATCCCTCATGCCTATGATAGCATTGTCTACTTATCCTGGAGGGACCTCATCATAGATTTGCATGGCAGCCACTCAATAGACAGCATCCCTTTTCCCTCCCTTGATCATTTGATCCCAGCCATCTGGAGGTGCCCTCCAGCCAAGAGAAAACTTCAAAATACTTACCTAGAGTCCTTGGTTCATTGGCACCAGTCTGGCTCTTTATCAGGCTGTCTAACACCTCTCTGCCCTTGCCCCCAAACAGTAGATTGGATATCCTACAAGCCTGAGCTTGTGCCCATTCTTCTTCTTGTCCCTACAGTAGTAGATTCAGATAGTATTTGTCCATTTGTGCATAGCACTGATTGTTGAAAAAGGTCTTTGACTTTTGAACCTAACCAGGTTGGTAAATGAGAAACCAGTGTAATTTAATTTTAATATTCAATTTTGAAGGTATTGTTTATATTCTGATATTTTATAATCTCCTAGTTAATCATACTTGCTATACTATAATTTTATTCTTGTATATTATAATCTCCCTCTGACATTAAACACACACAAATTGAAAATAGGTAACTAGCTATTAAAGGAATATATAAGACTTCTCCATCCCCTGTGTGATTTTCTGTTTTTTTTTTTTTTGTTGTTGCTTTTTTGGGGCATCACTCCCTGTGTGATTTTCATAAACTTTTTTTCTCAGTATAGACATTAGTTGAGAATGCCATATTAGTATTTACATAATGTTAACAGACTTTTCAATTGTACTATTCTTAAGTGTGGAAAAAGTTTAGATATTAATAGTTTTGCTCTGAGAGCTGTCATTTCATCATGTTTCTCTTCATTCAACAGCAGCATAATGATTCACTTAGACTCTTGTAAGAAAAAAGATACACAGGGAAAAAAGGTACACAGAACCAGGAGTAAAGAACTCTGATGGGAAAACAGTGCACTAGAGATTTTTTTGCTGAACTTTCTTATTCTTAGGGTTACAGCTGGGCATATGCATATTTTAGGGATATCAAGACAAAGAGACAACATAGATGTCAACATAGATAACATATAGAAAACAATAAGATGTTTATGTAGCAACTAAGAGTAGTGATTAAGGGTGTACAATTTCCCAAGGTGCCACAATGAGACACTGAGTAATATAGTACAATCCATTAAAAGTCTGTACCCTGCTTGGCTCCTGTAACATGGCCATGATAATAGTACCTACTTCTGAGGATTATGGGAATTAGCACATATTAGATGCCCCCAACAGTGTCTGTCACATAATAAGTACAGAATAAATGCTAGCTATTATCATTTCACAAGAGAATTCAACAAAGCTTTGATTGACACTAAAAAGTCAAAGACATGATTCTCTTAATTATCTAGTTCCTTTTCCATGTTAAATTAATTGTTTCAAAAAGACACCTACATCTATTTCCTGAAGACATCTTTAAAAATAAACAAATCTTTCCTTGGTGTAACTATTCCATGGGAAAAACCCCACATTTTAATATGATAACATATATTTGATTTATACAGATATCTGCCAGCAATTTATTAATTTGTATTGCTTGTTTTTGATAATATTGTATTCTTGGTGTGAGGATGAGCCATTACCCCTTTTCTGATATTAAAACAAAGTTTTTTAAATTACTGTTGAAATATAGGTATACAAAAGTGCACATATTCTAAGCACACATGTCATTAAATTTTCGAAGTATAAATATGCTCACATTACTATGACCTGGATCAAGAAACAGACCCAATGTTCCCCTGCTGTTTCCATCTAGTCAGTCACTACTCTCTCCCTTGGAAATTACTGTGCACACATTTACAGTACAACTTAGATAGACTTACAAATATTGCCATACAGTGTACTCAAAAACCTCCAACTCACTGCTATCAAGGTGATGCACACTCACGGTGACCCTATAGGAAAGGTTAGAGCTGCCCCTGTGGGTTTCTGCTTACAAAGTCTGGTCTTTCTCCTTAGGAGTGGTTGGTGGTTTTGAACTGCTGACCTTGAAGATCACGCCCAATCGGTAACCACTGCATCGTTAGGGCTCCTCCTGTCTTCCAAGAGGTGGTCTTTTATGTCTAGCTTCCCTCGCTCAATATTATGTTTTGTGGCATCCATTAATACTGTTTCATAGTCCTTACTATTTTATTATTCATATGGTCTTTGATTGTTCATTCTCATTCCACTATGGCAACCCAAGGAATGGCTGTACAAAACCTTATTCATCTATTCTAATGTGGATGAATATATGGGTAATTTGTAGTTTAGGACCTTTTCCTTTTGGAAGAAACAGCTGTGAACTTTTTAGTTCCTGTTTCTGTATTAGGCTGGATTGTCTAGAGGAACAAATCCAATCACGGTCATATATATGTATATATATAAACTATTAATTTTATATCAAGCAGCTATCCCTAACCTGTCCAACTCAAACCATAGATCTGATGTTCCCCAATGCCTGCCTCAGATGTACATCGCTGCAAGTTGAAGATATAAAAATATATGTGTGATGCAGGGAGATCACAGGTCTGTTAGGGGCAGAGTCCTGTGCATCCAATATTGGTGGGAGTGTGGCAGGGTGCAAACAGATCCCAGGGACAGCAACCCCCATGGGGCATCCTAGGACAGACAGAGGATCCCAAGGAGGAAGACGAAGGGGCAGAGAGAGGTTCCCAGTGTCTTTGCTTTAAATATCATAAAGATATATCGTAAGCTTTATACTAGATAATACAGATATATAATAAAGATATAACTATACAGTTTGATGTCTAAATGAAATCAAGGTTATTATTATTACATACAAATATTACTTTATAAACATTAGACATCAAAGAGATCTAATTTTATATAATCAAGATATCTAAACCAGATGTTTTTATTACATCTATATATAACTAACATTGTGTTCTGTAATATATTATACTAAAAGATAATTGTTCCACTTACACATCAGATAAGTATAATTATGTACCTTTATTATGTGTAAAGCTAAGGTATTACATGTATAATTTATATTATATATGATAAATATAATATAATAATATATATTCAACTCATTAAATGCATAGTTATATATCTATTTTTCATATAAGATCAAAATGCTTTCATTCTATATAATATGTATTTATGTAATAAATATGACAATGATAGTAATATAATAGTCTTTTATTTCATTTTTGTTTCAAAGATGTATAAAATGAAGATTTTTGTCATATACATTGAGAAACAGTAAATGTAACATAAGTAATATGATCGAAACATTATTGATTCCATTCATACATCAGAGATGCATACTTATAGATGTTTGCTATATATAAAACCATGATGTGTTATTATATACAATATGTAATATTATGTCAAAAACATCCTTGATTCCATTTATCATCAAAGACACTGAAATTAAACAAAATAGGCATCTTTCAAGCCAACACGCTTTCCAACCCACTCTGATAGTTGCACCTGTTAAAACAGCTCAGGAACGAGGGTGGCATATTAACTTATTTTTTTTTTAACAGGAGGATATTGAGACTCAGGAAAAGTAAGAGATTTTCTCAAAGCCATACAGTGATAGGGTCTTTCAGGATTCAAAAGAGGTCTTATTATAGCAGATAACTCTTAAGCCCTCAACTTATCTTTTAAAAGAAAAGCCTCACAGACAGTATGGCTGTGTCATGTCAAAGGAGCAATCCGACCATTGCCTTGCTGTGTGAGTTTAAATAACAATGTCGTTTGGCCGAGTGAGACTTAATTTCTTCTGTCTACAATAAAGATATCATTCAAAGTTATCTCAGGAGCCCCCTTCTAAAATTGATTTTAAACACTTGTGAGTTCTACTACCAGCAACAATGACATTACTTTCTCAATCCAAGGACATTCGTCCACCCAGACGTTGCTCTTTAATTCTCCTCTTCATTCTTTCTGTGATTTTTTACTTTGCTCACGCTTCAAGGTCACTGAAGTAGCTCCTTCTCCGTTTCATCTTTTCAGATTCCGTAGACTGAATTCAGCTCACTCTGGCTGTCCTGATCACAATGACTATCCTCTACTGATGTGTCTCTCTGCCGGGAGAACCGACCTCCATCATTGTGTGGGAAATAGAGCATGTGCCTGATGGAGGAACTGCTGGTGTGCATGGCTCTGCCTTGACAAACCATAAGACTGCCAGTTCTAGGCTCCCTCCCCCTACTCCCTACTCCCCTACCCACCCCCAAAAGTGCCTGGAAATGAAGGCCTGGTGATTCTGCTTCTGAAAAGACACAGCCCTGAAACCCAGAGAGAGCACAGGTGTCCTCCCACACGTGAGGGTGCCTGGAGTTGGAATTCACTCAGCAGGAACTGGATTTTTGTTGTAGTTGTCTTTTGTTGGTTTCTGTAGTCAGAGCACTAAAAGCAGGTGTGAAATTGTTAGCCTTTAGGTGGACAGCCTTAAAACCTATAGAGCACCAACCTGGAGCTTGCAAGCACCTTGAGACATCACAGGGAATAACTTTTCCTTAGGAGAATGTGAGTGGGATGCAGCTCCACCCTAGGAACCTGGAGGTCTTCCTGCACAGGAGCCCACCCTCCCAGACTCCGTAAGTCTGAGCACAGAGAATTTGTCCGCATACACTCTCTTCCAGCTTCCGGGCTGTCAACCGCAGGGTGATCAATGTGGAACCACGTTGCAGAAGAAAGAGGAGGGGGTTTCCCTCACATAAAAGAGTTTCAGGCTCAGAAATCCCCAGGGGCAATTCTATCCTGTCTTATAAGGTCCGACTCTGAGTCCGAACCTACTCCATGACAGTGAGATTTGGTTTTCTTGCTCCTAGTCCTAAGAAGATGGAGAAGGATTGTAAGCACTTTGCATGCCCTACTCTCTCTCCAGGAGGTCCTTGTTAGAGAGGGTGGAAGGACTGCCCTTTAGAATCAGGGCACCCAAGGAGGGTGGTCATTTGGGGCTGGCCACAATGGGGTGGAATCTGACAGTGTTTTCAACTTTGAAAGGGTCGATTTGACACTTTTCTTGTTCTATTTTCACTTGGAAAATAGTATCCATCTAGTAAATTTACGAAGCACTAAGTTTGAAACTAGTTTAGGTTCTGAAACATTAGCTGGCATTAGTGCTCTTTCTTCAGCAACCTATTCGATATGCTTCCACAGCCGGGCAATTTCCTTTCATTCCCCCCATACCTGGGAAAGTTTGAATTTTGCCTTACTTTCTCCAATCACTCAATGCACGAAATGTTATTGGCATTTTACCTGCTTCCACTACACTATCAACTTTTTGATGTGCCCTATTTGAACTGCCAAGCCTTTTTTTTTTGGCATCACTCCCTCTGGTGGGAGTGGGAGTGGGAGGCCCAGCCTTCCTCCTGGAGAGCTGCTGCTGGATTTGAACAGCCAAGCCAGTCAGCCGCAGTCCCGCACTTAACCACTATGCCACCGGGGCTCAGCGATGTGCCCTATTTGAAGTCGACAAAATTGTCCCAAGTCATGTGTCCTGATGACAGTGCAGTCCAGATGATTCCAACCTACAGCAACACTGGAGGAATAGACTAGAACGACCTTGATGGGGCTTCAAATCCTCATCTTTAAGGAAGTTGGGGGCTACTTCATTCGCCCACTGGGCAACTGTGAGTCTCTATACCTCCAACCTTTTAGTCATCAGCTTTAACCTCCGTGCCACTAGAGCTGCTTTGGGTTTCCCAAAACTTGGCATCGATGTGTGCAAAAAGCAGTAAGTGGTCTGTTTCAGGAAATGCATACGTAGAGATCAGACATTGTCCAAGGAATAAGACTTTTTATTTCTGGGTTCTCATCAGATTTCAATAAAACCTAAATTTTAGGAGAGCAGGGTTGCCATCGAGCAAGCTCTACAGTGATGCCAGCAGTACCTTGAACTGGGCTGCCCCCTACTAGGCTTTCAATGCCCATTTCCGGACTCAATTACAGTGTTAATATTTTTACCCACCTGAAATGTTGTTCTGTGGTTTTATTTAAACTCCTTGCCAGCATGGAATGACTTCTGCATTCTCTCCTGGAAGTGGGTGAATTTCCATGGTGAGCAATTCCTCTATATACAGTTTGCGAATCATTTTGGGAACCTTCCAAATGAAAGGCACTGTATAAATATCCCCTCCCACCAGCAGCCAGCCGGCTTGCCACTGGGGATCCATTTGCATCGCTTATGGACATAGTGTTTCATTTGGGGCATTGCTTTTATTTTTATGACCATAAAAGAAATATTCACAGTATGAACAATAATGTAAACTGCATTCAAGAAGACAGATATTTGTATATTTCTATGATTCAAAACTTAGAAATCGCAAAGAAAAGCTGGCATGGCATTTTTTTCCCTGTTGCTGTTTGCTTTTCAACTGCATTCTTTGTTATCCCTCAACTTTCTCGTGGAATTTCGCTGAAATGCTGAAGTCTTTGTCTCTCATTGGCAGCTATGGTGGTGGGTCTGATGAATGTTGCTGGCAAAAGGCCTGACAATGATAGGTGCCTGATTTTGCATTTATTATGTCTGTCCTAAGAACAGCTTTTTCTGTAGTGTTATGTATGTGTGTGTGTGTGTGTGTGTGTGTAGGCCTCTTTAAGGAGAGTGAGAAAAGGAAGGAACCACAGGTAAAATTCCTTCTAAATAACTTAGCATGATAATAGGGTCTGCTGACAAAAGGAAGAGACTTTTACCAAGTTGGTCCTTTCTCCTGGGCAACCGAAGGGGGGTGATTTCAAAGTTATAGAGCAGTTCAGCTTTGAATTCAGATCATACATGATCATACATAATTGCCAAAAAAGTCAAATCAACCCTTTTTACATTTTGTATTTTCCGACCCAGTCACCTGCATTAGAAAAAGCCACAAAAAGGTAGCTCTTTAATTTCTATATTTCCATGATCAATCGAATTTACACCAAAATGAAACACCTGGAGGAGCTAGCTGCTCACAATGAGCTGAGCATTTTTGTGTAGTAAAGTATCTAAAAAGCTAGATGGGATGTCATTCTTGGTCACTTTATTGAAGAATGATCCCAAAGGCGTCAAATGAAAGGCAGCCTTCCAGTGGTTATAGGTGGAAACACTAAGGCTTTAAGACTTTGGATTTCCTGTGTGCACAGTTCTCTTCCATAAATAGCACACTTGCTATTTCCACCTTTTGTTGTACTAAAACAAGGAAAGTGATTTTTAACATGTTATAGCATTATAGGACAGTAATGTTGGGAAACAGGTCTCTCTGGTTATTTGTGGCTTATAAAAGTAGATGGTACGGAATCCTCCATCTCCTTAGAATATTATTGTAGCTAAACTCTAATTCCATACTGCCAGTAATACCGTTTGTTTCATTAAAATGAATTCCTGATGTAAACTATCTTGGCATTCTCCCTTTTTATTACCAGAAAATAAAGCAGCAGTTTTTCTTCAATAGAGAAAAGCTGGGAGCATGGAATTGATCTGCAGCCAGTTTTTACTACAGACTCCAGAATGCATTGCGTCGATAGCCTACATTCCCCATACTGCAGCACCAAATTTATTGTTAACCGCTCAGATACTGGAAAAGAAAAAAAGAGGGCAGGACAGAACATTTGAGAGAACTCTGTAACACGCAAGGACTCTCTGCTTGGATACCAAATGATGACTTTTTTGCAATATTTGCAGATTGGGTTGCTTTTACCTTTAGTGAGGAAAAAAAAACATCGCACAAAGCGACATATCCACAGACGGTTTTCTCATTAGTCTCAATGTGTGAAGGCTGACACTTCCATGTCAGAGTCTTTTGTTGTGGAGAAGTTTAGTTGGTTTTCAGCCCCTTTGGAGGGAAGTCAGTTTTATTCAGGTTAAAAAATAAAATCACGAAACATTCTTGAATGCTCTAAACATCTGCAAATAAGAACTCCGTGAAGTAATTAAAATTCTTAATTAGATGCACCTTGCAGCTGCTGTTCGTCTTAATTGGCAATAATGCAGCTATATTTTGTACTGACACCTCTCTTCAGAAGAGTTCGAGAGAGAGCTGAAGGGAGGCGAGGGGAAAGCGTTCCCACACAGTTCAAGACAGTGCGCACAAAGAGGATCCCATGGCAACAAACAGGCCTACAGTTGGCTCTGGAAGATCCAGGAATAGATAATGCTTCACCTCGGATTCCAACAAACATTTCCCTCTCTGGATCCGAAGGGAAGGCATTTGAAATCACCCCTTGGCATGATCTTTCAGGCTGGTCTCCAAGTGTCGGGGTGCTCTCTGGAGCCTTTGTGAACTTGGTGTCACCTGGACTCTGTGTTGAGTCGCCAAGTGATGTGCGGAAGCAGTGAAAAGAGAGCACT
Organism: Nesogale talazaci; assembly: GCA_004026705.1. Lineage (NCBI taxonomy): Eukaryota > Metazoa > Chordata > Mammalia > Afrosoricida > Tenrecidae > Nesogale > Nesogale talazaci. The sequence goes on from PVJH01000255.1 coordinate 125,659, forward strand.
CGACCTGGGCACAATGTGGATCGACATGGCAACCAGTTCAGCTTAGCCTTTTTATTTTACAGACCAAGAAAGCGAGGGCATGAGAAACTCCAGTGGGTTCCTTGCATTAAGATGGCTCTTTTTTTTTTGGGGGGGGGGAGGGGGGCATCACTGCACTCCGGTGGTGGGAGTAGGAGGCCCAGCCCCACTGCTGGAATTGAACCTCTGTCCCAGTGGGCCGAAGTCCCGCGCACAACCACTACACCACCGCGGCTCAGCCCCTAAGATGGCTCTTTAGGAATCGACTGGAGGGTAATTAACAGGAGTAGAAATCAGACTAAAATCTAGGCTCACAGAGTCAAGGATTTGGCCTTCTTCAATTTCCTCATAGCAATGACGCTTGTGAGCTGTGCCCTGCAGCCAGACAACTTTGAAGTCTAGTTCTGCACACAGAGCTCCCTGCTGTCCAGGTAATTGCGACTCCGCGGAATGCTGTAGGACCGAGTGTCGCTGCCCGTGTCACGCTTCACGGGAGGAGAAAGTCTCATCTGACTCAGGTGGAGCCGCGGGGGGGCTTCGGGATTGCTTATCTTGCCATTAGCAGCTCAATGTGTAAGCTGTGCCACCAGGAGTCAGCTACCACAGGGGTCCTCTCTTAGCTGAGGGGATAGGATATATCTTATTTCTGGTCCCCAGAGAAGCCTGGGTTATGCATCGGGTATGGTGGAAAGAGCAGGGTGAGGAGAACCCCTTACACATGGATTCACCTCGATAAATCACCTCTAAGAAAACCGACTTTCTGGCTACAAGCTTGGTCAGGTCGCTTCAAGCCCAGCCAGAGGTGCCGTGAGTCAGCTCTACTGGTGACGTGTTAGGGATTTCTTTCTAGACAGCACCTTGTTCTGTTTTGCTTTTGTTTGTTGCTTACTTGCTTAAGGGAAACCACTTCAGATTTGCCTACCAACTCTCCTTAACTCTATCTTTCCTCACTTTCTATGGGAAAGTTCTGGCCTCAAATTGAAGGAGGATGTGCTTCTCCAGGTGGTGTGCTGATTGTATTTGTTCTCTTTGATTTTTAACTCCCTTTATCCTTTCCATTACAAAAGCCCATGCAACACACAGTAGAGTGCCTTAAGGCTTTTAGAAAGGGGATTAATTGCAGTCCTGGTCTGGGAGAAGTGGAAGGGTGGGGAGGGGAAGAAGAGGTGATGCTTGAGAAATGTTTCTCTGCCTTCCATCTCCTGGGACCCAGATGGCATTGTGGGTGACCCACCGGGCTACTATCCATAAAGGCAGCAGTGGGAGAAGAAGGCTTTCTTCTATCTAGACTCAGGCAGTTGTGCAGGGTAAGGTCCCTATGAGTCAGAATGGACTGACTGGAGTGAGGTTGCCTTACCCTGTTCTCCCTGCAGTGCCACTAGCACTTCCTTAGAGGCTTGTCTCTCCCAGTGAGGTCCAAGGAACAACATTGCTGCATGGGGGAAACTTCTTAAGGAGCCCTGGTGGCGCAGTGCTTGGGTGCTGGGCTCCTAACTGCAAGGTAGCAGTTAAAACCCATTAGCTGTACAGAGAGGAAGATGAGAAGCCCCAGATGGGGTGCTATGTGTCCAATGGACCAGGTGGCAGCGGCTTTGCAGTTTGGGGGAAATTTAAAAACAGAGGCTCTCAGGTTTTCCCTCAACCTCTAGAATGAGTATTCACCTTACAACCAAAAGGCCCCGGGGGGGGGGCAGTGGGGGGAGTGTGGTTACCTTACAGTTTGAGAAGCACAGCGGGGAGCCTAGGAGTGTAAAAAAACGATCCCAAGGGAAAAGAGTAAAGACCTTCCTGAGCAAATAAGCAGATCGATTTTCCCCAGTAAGGGACTGTGTTTCCTCTTCTTCCTTTCCCACCAAGCTCCCTCGCAGAATCCTGCAGCGAACTCGTAAGCTGGGAGCTCAGGCGCCCGGCGCCCAGAGGAAGGAGGAGAGGAGAATCCTCTTCAAGCCCCTGGACTCTCGTCCCCACCCCGCTCCCGCCCCCACGAGCGTTCCCAAAGCATCCATTCCCAGGCTCAACTCTGGGAAGAGGTTGCTCTTCGCCTATCTGACCAACCCGAGCTGTGAGCGGCCGCTCCGAGGCTGACTTCCCTGCTCTCGCAGTTTCCATACCAATAGGGAAAGAAGCACTTTGCAAAAACTGATCTTTGGAAATAAGTGGATCCATGCCACCCGAGGTTTGGGGTAGCCCCCTCCCCTCCCAGCACCACTGGCCTTCTCTTGGAAATCTGCCTTCAAGTGAGGGTGCCAGTGGCCGAGTATGTGTATGTCTGTATGTGTGACTGTGTTGTGCGCGCGCGCGCGTGTAATATTGCGCGCAGTGACCGATCTGCTCCAAAGACAGGAGATGGAAAGGAGGCTATCAGGGGTGCTGGCAGCCTAGACATCGCTCTCGGTACCTTCCTGCTGCTTAGAGAACTGGAACCCGATTCGAAGGTGGCTAAAGCCAGCCGGGGTAAGCGCCCAAATTCGTAGGTCTACATTTGCCTGAAAATACAGGTTCCCAAGAGGCGAGGCCTCCCAGAGTCCCTTCCAAAAGATTCCCCAGCTACCCTCTTTCCTGTTCGGGCTGCTGAAAACTCAAACTCGCCAAGCGGTGGCTGTCTGTGGATTGGCTAGTACTAAAATATCCATTGGGTGGCAGTAACACTATCCTCTTTATGACTTGCAGCAAACCAGAGAATGCATTCAATCAAATGAACCGATCTTGTAGAAACACTGGAATCATTTATGCATTGCAGTTTTTCTTTCTGGTTTTCGCTCCTTCTTCCCTCGGATGTTTTGCTTGGACTGTGGCGTTTAATCAGGATCGCAGGCTTTCCGTGGCTTGCTTGCGGGTACGCTCTGGATTAGCATTGCTAAAGGCAAACGCAAAGCCGCTTTTTTTCTCCGTACTCTTTTTTTTTTTTTGAAAAATTCATTTTTTGGGGGCTGCTGAGAAAGCTAGGACCCAGGAGACACCCTTCCAAACAGCAGGGGTTGTGTGCTTTCACATAGCAGTACAGTACAAGGAAAACCCCATCGGATCGGCTATTGCGGGATACTTGTGAAATATACATAGAATTCTTTCTTATGGCTGCATCTCGGATCGGGAAATTTTACTTGGGGACCTGGAGGATTTGAAAGGCTACATATATTCAGAAGATTTGCAAGCAAGACTCCGATTCTTGTCATAGAGCTTACAGACTTCCCCAGTTATTTGCCGTTTTCTTTCATTTTTTTTAATTAAAATTTTCCCTCTTTTTCTGCTCTTTCAGCCTCTCCATTGATATCTACCTCTTCTTTTGCTCCTCGTCTTTCCCCCCACCTCTCTGCTCTGCACCTGGATTGTGTCTTTACCAAACAATCGGGCACTTTGAGAACTAACTGGAGACGGTCTTGTACGAAAGATCTATATGGAATTATCTGTTTTGATGGTGAACTTGGCAATTGTGAATGGGTATCTTGTTCCCGATATTAATTGCTAGGAAACATAAGAAAAAGAACATAGGAGTAAAACGTGGATTTTTTCCCCTGAATTACGCATTGTGATGACCAGCAGTTACCTTACAGACTGATATCCTGAGGCGAACCATTTGGAAGACAGTTGTGGGTAAGGTCATTTTATATATACAAACCCATCAGTGGTGTGTGCAAACTTGGCTGTCTGTAATGGGTATGGGTGACTTGGATGATTGCTGCATCGCATTGATGGTTGTGAGGTGGCCGTTATTGGCACTGAATGGAATAACTGCAGTTGTGTGTGTGTGTGTGTGTGCATGTGTGTGTGTGTGTGCGTGCGCGCGTCTGTTGTCTGAGTGTAATTGAAGATAAAGCAAAGCCTCATTTTACCCTAACCCCAATGATTTTGATCTGGAAGTGTGTCTTGAATTAATTCTGGGGAGATACCCTTTGTTTGGATGCAATTGGTGACTCCTGTGTTCTGGAAGGGAGAGCAGCAGTGGCAGGAACACTTTGTGAGGAGCTCTGAGTGAAATGAAGTGAGCTCCTCTTGATTCATTAAAAGAAAGATGTTTTCCACTCAGTGCAGCAGTCTGCTGCATTTCACAGCCGCAATGGGACCACGGACATCCTACTTGTCAAGTTCTTAAAGTTTAAGATGATAATCATTGTTAATTTTCCTCCAGCTTGTGATTATTGAAGCTTACTAAGAACCCCGGGCCACTTCTAAAAAGAATTCTCCAGATTATTGTTCCTCCTGGGAAAAAAGAGGGGGGGGATAGATATGAAAAGGGTGACTAAAATAGAGAAGAATCACACAGCATTACTTTAAACATCACTAGAGAGCTTTCTTTCTCAAGTTCAAGTGCCCAATAAGGTTATTATATACCTAATACACTAAATAGCTGAATCTGCGACCCACGTGCAGGGAGTTGAAGGTCTGGAATCGGAGACCATCCTTTTCTTGCAATGCAGCCAGCTTGGGAGATGCAGTCAATTACACACCTGCCTTAACCTTAAGTTGAAGATGTGTCCTATCTGCTAAACCTATTTTACCCTTTCGGTAAAAAAAGTTAGAGACTAGAGCACTGAGATTTCTTAAGCATATCCTACCTGGGAAATGAGGGTAAAAAATCAATATTGATGACGTGGTTCAGTGCACTGTACTGCAATGCTAAAGTCCCATATTCAGTAACTATGATGAGTGAATGGAGCAGTTACATGTGTTATCAATCTCACCTGGTATATCGATCCCAAGTGGAAGGGAGAAGCTATTTGGCTATGTAGGAAGATAGATGGAAGTCGTGCATAATCGGTGCTTATGTAACTTCATTACATCAGCGAGCCTCAGTCAACGATAGTGAGATGAAATGATTGTTTAGGGAGAGACTCCATCACCCTGTTAACTTTTGAAGCCTCAGAGGAGCTAGCAGAGAATGTGGGGAGACAGAACAGCTCAGAGGGTCCTGTAAACCTTGATTTCCCTGGCAGATTGAGCAGGACTCTTCTCACAGTGAGTTTCTCAGGGACAGCAGATCACTTAAGCTTCAGGACTGGCCAGGGACAATTTTAGCCACACCCTTGGAGAGTCAAAAGGAGTCTGCAAGGTTTCACAAGTGCCCCATTGAGTAAATGGGACTGGTGAGGATTCCAGTCAAGGTCATAGTTCTTTCTGCACTGTAGGACTGAAATCTGTGACCCCCAAGTGCATGGAAAGTTAAATCCATTACAATGAAACCTGTGAACCAAATGACTGTTTAGAGTCCTCTCTTTGCGTTTTTCCCAGGTAGAGCTAGTTGCTGATTTCAGGCTGGTGGTTCCCTCATAAAAATGATGATTGCTTCCACAGTGTGTTAGAAATGAGGGTTTTGTAGCTCTAGCTTTTCCATGACAACCTCTTTCTGGGCCATTTTAACCCCCTGGGGGGGAAAGAAAAGTAAAAACCTTCCACAGTAATATCCTGTTAAATTAAAAAATACTAATAAAATGAAGAAGGAGAAATGGCAACAAATTCATTATGAATGCAAATCCCAGAATTAAAGAGCAATCTATTTTCAAGTGTTACTTCTTGAGTGGATTAAAAAACGTGTTGCCACCGCACTCGACTTCCCCCACTCAGATGAGATCAATGTACAGAAGATGTGCTACTGCAGAAGGAAATGCTATTTCTTCGGTGTTTCCTTCAGGGCTGGGAGTTTTAAAAGAAGATACACATCAGCTGCTTTTTGGCCTTCTGCTCTTTGAGGACCCTTTTTCCTTTTCTTTTACCTCTCCCCCCTCCCTCTCCCCATTCATTGAGTATGTCTTTCCTTCAAATGAAACTCCACTGAAATCCTGACCCTGTTGAGTCATCTTATGACATCCTTTGCCTGTTTCCTCATTCTTTTTATATTTATGATGCAAAGGAGGCGGAGTGATTTTTCTAGTTGGGAAATGAGGGGAAGCTTTCTTTCCTCATATTCCATTTCCTAACAGCTGCCTGGAGTCAGGAGCTAGGTGTAAATACCTCATTTTACGTGGACTAGACCTGCTTACCTCCCCACCCCCCACATCAGAGGTATGGATTGATGTAGTGACATTTTGGATTCTGACCATTTGAAGTGACTTTTTTTTGCAGGACATGCTCCAAATTTGGCATATCTTATGCCAGTGAATGTAGAAGTTTGGTGTTCATATTGTGTAGGAAATTGGATGTGAAGTTAAACTCCTGATTCCTTCCTTCAGGGGTCAGAGTAACACTACAGCTGCTTCTAGACTATTAGTCTTAAAATATGGGCAGAAATATTGTCAGCCATGATCTTTCCCTACCCCTTATTTTAATGTTTTATAAATGACCCTTTCAGTTTTTCTCTGCCTTCAACCACACATTTGTGAACCAAGCAGGGCATATTCTAGAGGTTTCCTAAGCTCAGAAGGGGGTGGAAATTATAGTAGAGGAGAAGTGTATTTTTTAAAAGACATAGACTGTGAAATATACCTACTCTTGGAATTTCCATCATCTTTTACTTGGATTCCGCATTTATTCACATTAGATCCAAGAGACCTGGGCAATTTACGGGCACTTTCTAACCTGTTACTTTCTTTAGGAAGATTATGTAACCATGGCAGGTTATGACATTTTCTTAAGTCTCCTTAAAATCAACAATAATATAAAAGCTTTGCTTAATAGAAAAGCACTTAAAACATGGAGGCAGTGAGTAATTTAACTTATACACTCTAGTCCTCTATTTTATTGCCATTTTGACTGCCCAAGTCATGTAGTTAGATGGGAAGATATTGGTGAGATGAAAAGAAAGAAAAACCCACCTTAAATATACATATGGAAGCTACTAGTTTTATCTCTTTAACCAGTTGCTTCAGCAAAGTCAGAAGATTTAGCTGACAAGTTATCAATATTTCTAAAAGTGGAGGTAAATTTAGATGGAATTTTTCTGGCATTTGCAATGTAGGTGATCAATTCCGTATCAAATGACTAATAGATGAAACATTCTTAGGAAAAACGAAATTGGAGCATTAATAGAAGATTTATATTTCAGAGTCATACAGTCTGCTATACGCTCAAGTGGCTGGGCTATACTTGGTCTGAAAACAGATAGGAATCTGGGGTGTTTGACAAATCTTCCGTTTTGTTAAAAGCAAACTTCTCTAATTTGTGACAATGAGAGCATCCTAGTGTTGATTAAGACGATTTAAAAGTAACAAGTTCACTGGTGATGCTCGAGTTATAAAGCATTAATTAAAACGGCACCATTTGGGCAGCTATAGATCGGATTGTGTCAGCACTTTTATTATTAAATTCAAATGCTATTTCCATTAGTTATCAGGAATCTCTAAAAGGAAGACTCGCTCTCTGAAAAAGCAAGGCATTGCAGAATGCTGGGCTGCATCAGAGGGCCAGAGTGGTGAACCTGGACATCTGATTTCACTTCTTCTTGCTCCAGACAATCATTAAAAAGAAAATAGCTGGGTGTTGCTTTAAAAAAAATGGAGATGATACGTGCCTAAAGCTTTGGTTGCTAGCTGTCATTCTATTCTGTTATTTCATAATACGGGGATGTGAGATTCCTGGTGATTTATTGCTTAAACATTCTGCTGCTAAGGAAAAGGTCAGCAGTTCAAAACCACCAGCCACTCTACCAGAGAAAGACCACGCTTTCTATTCTCATCAAGAGTTAGGGTCTCGGAACCCCACATGGACAGCTCTACCCTGCCCTACAGAGTCTCGGTGAGTCTGAATCAACTAGAGTGCAGTGAGTTTTTAATTATTTTAAGTAATGACAAAGAGATAGCTGGTTTTGAATAGCATTCAAATTGGTAACAAAGGGCTTTGTGTGTTGGTGTTGTTTGTGTGTGTGTGTTTTCATCTGATTGTTTTTTAATTTAATGCTTCTTTGTACAAAAGTTTCTTTTGCTTGTACCAAGAACAAATGCATGTACACATACAAACTAGAATTGGGTCAATTGACCAAAAAGCGACTCTCATCTGGCATTTTATTAATGAAAGTCCAGTAGGTATAGATATGGGTATCACATAAAAAAGAGGAAATAAGCTTACACATAGGCCAAGTTCTGTTGTGAAATTTCCTAGTTGCAATAATTACTAATGTTCTTTAGGGGGAGGCAGTCCCCTATGTGTCACAATGAACACTGCAGTTCTTTTAATGTTCTTGTGTCATAACATAAATATATTCACAGATAAGAAAAGGAGGTAGATAGAGTTATGGTTCTTCTTACCAGTTTTTAAGTGACTGGACAAGCATATGGACAAGAAAGATTTTATAATTTGGTCACAGTAGAATCGAAAAGTGAAAAAGTTATCCTGCAAAAGCTAGGTAAAATATAATATATGGACTTCAAAGAAAGTACTTGCATGCTGTAGACCCACCTCCTCTTCCTACCTGCCTTGGCCTTTGCTTTCTTTGCTTGGGATGAGTTTGATTATGTGTACATATATAGTCCCAACTCCATTGATGCCTAGAAATTGCAAGGATTTCCTTGGCTTCCATATTAAAAATAAATCCATATTTCTTATGCTCTAGCAGATTCATCAAGGAATATTATAAGAATGTAGACAGACTTGTTTATTTGATAAATTCTGCTAATCCCCTTATCGACATGCTTTTTAAATTTAACCCAGAGAATGCCATCCTACTGCACATAATATTCCATCACAGACCAATCACATGACTCAATGAACATACCTTTGTTGCTTATCTATCCTGGCCATCAACTTACAATGAAAAAGCCTTGATTGTATTTTCCCCCTTTCAGCTCTTCTGCATACAAACAATATTGATATTCAAGTACCCAAACTCTAAGACTCCTAAGGTTTTCAATTCAGAGGAGGGGCGATTGTCATGGTGGTCTTTCAGACCATACAATTGAAAATTGCCAATAAGAGAATTGTAGATAAAGCAAAGAAAGCAGAGAACTTCAACATTTTACCTTTAATAATGGTTTCCCAGTGCTGTATTACATTAAATAAGTATTTTTATGATAACCTTTTCAAATTTGCTGTACTGACTGCAGTCATATATATGAAGTCCAGAAAATGACACTAAATGAGCTATTTGTTTCTACATGAATTACATATCTATGAATATACATCTGAGGATAACATTGATTTTATTTTATAATAATTCCTATGTCAGAAAATCGTGTGTGGAGTTTGGAATCATTGAAACAATGAAATACACTGTGAATTGTGTTCATACAGTCATACATTTTCAATCTTTGAGCATAGTTTAAATATTGCCTCTGACATTTTATGTTAATTGTAATTCTAATAAATCATGATATGAATAATCATAAAATAATTCATAATGGTTTATAACTTGCTTGAAGTGAGTTCATTGGCAGATTTTTACCTTATTTACCTTTACAACATAGTGCAGCGATGCCTTAGGATAGTGGATTTTGTCATTTTTTGGTATAAAGTTCCCAGTGCTACTTTTGATATTAGTTGAGTCAGAACATGCATAATAAATATGAAAATAAATATGATCGTTCATTTTAAATGATTGTGGATGCATCTAGTCACAACAGAATCTATTTTCCTCTTTGAAATCCATTGTTGATTCTATTTACATAGAAAAGTTGGTATATATTTGAATTCTAGAACCTTGGTAACAACTCCTGTTGGTCCTTGTACATTAAAGGCTCATATATCTAGAGGCAAGGAGGTAAAACACTTGCATTGCATATGGGCAGGAATCATGCTTATTTCACTTAAAAATGAAAGAAAAATAAATATGAGAGTGTGTTTGGATGGAAAAAGTAGACTTTGGGATGGATGGACTTGGAATATATACTTTTCTTAGAACATACATAAAAAGGTCAAATATAGGTAAATTCCATATCAACAGATAGGACACAGTTGTTACAATTTAAAATTGTTTGGCTTTTTTGTGCCACAGAGCCCATTTTGACCCTGAGAGACTCTCACCATGGTTATCATGGAACCCACGGTTGCAGCTGCAAGTCACCCCACCATATTGAGGGTCGTTCTCTTCTTCACACCCCTCTCCTTCACCGAGCATGATGGCTCTTTCCAGGGACTGGTCTCTTCTAACAACATATCTAATGATCAAACCACAAAAAAGTACCATAGATATTTGCATTCTAAATGAAATGAATTGTTCTAGAAATGGCCAAGATGAGTGGGGCGGTCTCATAAGAAGTTAGTGTAATTATATACAGTGTAAGAGTAAACAATGTCTAATTATGGTGATGTTGACACATAAGGAACTCTATAAGACAAGGTAGAACTGCAACTGGGTAGCTCTTCACAGGAGTAGCCAGTTCCATTTCTCCCGGGGCAGTGGGTGGTTTCAAACTGCTGACCTTGCAGTTAGCAGCCCAACCTGGAACCACTATGCCATCAGTGCTCCAACTGTGTCATGTTAGCCCACAGAAAACGATGAATCAGAGAAATGAAAGTAAGTTACCTGGTTCTCACAGCTCATTGGTTTTCCCATGATGTATGACTCCTGTGTTTCTTATAAGAGGCAAGTCCTTAGTTGGATGGTTTAGTTATGCTGCAATAAACCTTGGCATGTGGCATTTTTTACAGTAGTGCAGTCTGAGGAAGATTTTTCAAAACTGCCTGTGGCAGCACATCAATAGGGAACTCCCTGATTGTCAATCCCAAATTCAGGAGTTCTAGCATGAGACAGAGCATTGCTGATGTCAGGTGAATCTTGGCAGAAGGCTGAGACTACCAGCCTATTTACCTGTGATTTATTGATTATACAAAGATATTCAACCGTGCAGATCATCCAAAATTATGGATGACATTTTGAAGAATGGGAATTCCAAAACACTGACTTGTGCTCCAGTGGAAACTGTATCTTGACCAATAGACAGTCTTTGAACTGTGCTGAGAAACTGTGTTGTTTAAAATCAGGAAAAGTGTGCATCAGGTTGTGTCCTTTCAGCATATTTATTCAGCATGCTCAGCAAATAATCCAAGAAGCTCAACCTCCTAGAGAAAGCCTCACCAGCAACATGTGATACACAGTTCACCCAACCTTGCTGGCTGGAGACCAGGAAGACTTGACGCACTTCCAGGGGAAGATCCAAGACTCCAGGCTACAATGTGGATCACACCTCAACACAAGACATAAAACCTCACAAGTGGATCTAAAAGCAACCATCGTGATAAACAGAAAATATTGACATTGTCAAGGATTTCGTTTAATTTGCATCTCCGACCAATACACTTGAAAGCAGCAGTCACGAAATCAAAGACCTACAGGACACTACAAAGGCCTGCTACAAAAGATCTTTTTCAGGCTTTAGAAAGCAAAACTGTCACCCTGAAGATTGAGGTGCACCTGACCCATGCCGTGATAGTTTCTGTCATGTGTGGAAGCTAGGCATTGAGTAAAGAAGTCTGGAGGAGACTTGGTGCCCTTGAAGTACAGTTTGGTGAAGAACATTGACTGTTTCATGGGCTGCCAGGAGAACAAACTAATCTGTTTTGGGTGAAGTACATCTAGAACACTCTTTGGAAGCAAAGACGGGAAGGCATCATCTCATGTACTTTGGTCATGATGTCACAGGCGAACAACCCCTCAAACTGGATGCCAGGCTTGGTCAAACAGAGTATCATCTAAAAAGAGGGAAATTCTAAAGGAGATGGATTAGCACAGCGGCTGCTACCGTGGGCTCCAACATGACAACCCTTGAGAGGACAGCACAGGATCTAGACATGTTTCCTTCTGCCGTACATGTGGTCACTGTGGAGTGATATCCACATGACAGCACGAAACTCAAACAACAGTAGGCAGAAAGCAGATGCTCTGGTCCAGGCGAAGGTTATCATAGCCACCCCTTGGACTCTAGCTCACTTCATGGACGGACTCGTTAGCACTCATATGACTCCCCTACTTTGAATCGGTACAGGTTCATTTTCTTCCTCTTCTGCACACTGTGCCATTCCTGACCTCAGTTGATCCCTGAAGACACTTAAAATATGGGGAGAGTTGGGGAAAATAGGTTACCCGTGGGGCCTCCTTGCCTTTGCTGTAGTGTCCTTTCCCTCCATTAGCTTTGTGCCTTCCCACCTGGAGTGAAGTGCTCTTCTTTGCTCACATCCCCATGTCACCAGGGCCTCCTGTCTGCCAGGACTGTCACACTGTGGCCATGCCCCTTTTGCCTCCAAGGGCGGCATCCATCCAAGGGTTGGACCCAAATCGCTTTGAGCCACCTTTGATCCCACATTGAAGCGATTGCTTTCAAAATGATATTTCTTCCTGGCAAGTGTCACTTTGCTTGCATAGAAAATAATGGGACTCTTGGAGAAGCATGGAGACAGGCGAGTTTTCTCAGGTGTGGCAAGCACAACCTAGGTTTTCTGATCCACATGCACACAGCCAGGCACTCCCCTCCAAGGCATTCAACATATGAATCAGGGTTCATATGCTGAAAGGCAACATTTAGAATAATGATATAGTCTTTTTACTTGGGAGAAGATAGGCCCTTGCCTTGATTTTCTAATTCAGAAAATGATGGTCAGCCCCAACATTTTAGATAACATGTATGTAGGGTCTGGGAAGGACAGACTTTTATTCAGGTTTGATCTTACACTGGCTTCCAGTCTACTGGGGAGCTCGTTGTCTAAGAATGGCCCTGGTTATATGAATGCTGAGGTTCCCAGTTTACCTAACTTCATTTCAGAAGAGACACAGCAGGGAAATCGAGACTATCGAGTGGCTTGGAATAAGGATCCCGGGGGGGGGGGGTGGTGTTAGCTATGCATTAGACCACTACTACAAGATCAGCAGTTTGAAGCCTTTAGGGACTCTGAGCATGAAAGACGAGGGCTTTGTTTTAGTGTCTAGTGATAGTCTCAGAAACCCACAGGGGCCAGTTCTGCCCAGTTCGACATGGTTGCTCTGACTTGGCATTGACTTGTTGGCAGTCATTTTTTTATTTGCTCGGGGTTTGGGGAAAGCAGGGAGGGGTTGTGACATAGAATAGTATCAATTATTCGGTGCATAGAGAGCTTCCTTTGACCAAGGGAGAACACCATGAATGTTACAAATGAATCTATTGACTTTCAGTGTTTATTTGAACTGTCCTAGTAAAGCTCTTCCTGTAAGCCCTGTGAAGGAACTCCTGCCTAGTCCTCAAGGAATCTCTGGGGGATTGGGATTTGGCTGCTCTCCTTTGTCAAAGTTCTCCTGTCACTTACTGTCAGGGTGTTGACTCAGTCTCAGCACCACCCTCTAGGGCAGCACAGAGTAGGGCAGTTCCGGGGGGGTTCTGAGACTGGAGATGTTTATGAGAACGGGTTTGTGTATCTTTCTCTTCTACAGTGGTTTATGGGGTTGAATTGCCAACCATCCAGTCCCCAGGTCAGTGCACCACGAGTGCTCCTTGTGCTTCCTGTAGAGGGCCCATAATACCAGTGACAGGCAGGCCACACATGTCATATCCGTCAGTGTGCCGGTTTCAGTTATTGAAAGGTTTAATGCCAGGAATCCAGTCTCTGTAGGCACCAGGACTGTCCATAATACATAGCAGGTGAGCAGTAACAGCCCAGCGGTCTTAGATCTGTGTTCTCGAAAACCCAGGTCGCACTGTAAACCAAGAGCAAAACTGCTCATGGGAGGAAGTCACAAAGAAAACTCAAGTAAGAAAGAAGATCAATAGTTATTGTGCTTTGCAGATATTGCTTTTTTGTTGTTGTATTCTTAGGAAATTGAAGGGTTGTGATAACCCTGCACCCAGTAACTCTATTGATGTCCCTATTTCCCCAGGGCATGTGCTCCCTGGTGTCTCTGTAATATTTTGATAATTCTTAATAGTCGTCAATGTGTTTCATAATACTTCATAAATGGTATATGTTTATTAGCCACATTAAATTAAGTTACTATAAACCAAAATAACCAACCATTAACCAATTCCAACTCATAGCAGCCCGATAGGACAGAGTTGACCTGCCCTTGTGTGTTTCTGAGAAGGTAACTCTTTATGCTTCATCTTTCTCCTGCAGAATGACTGGTGGTTTTGAACTACCGACCTTGTGGTAAGAAGCCCAAAGCAAAGCAATTATTGCCACTAGTGCTCTGAAACTGTAGTATAGTGTGAACAACATTTTTTATGCACAGGGACACAAATACATGGAGAATAGCTTTTAACAAATAAATGGACTGAAGATGAGATATTCATCTAACTGGCCCACCTGCCTGCCTGCTTTTCCTTCTGCCCATCCATTCATCCCTACCGTAGATAACTGAGTGCTTCATATGTGCTAAGAACTATAGGAGGGACTGAAGGGGGATACAGAAACAGGTCATTGTGTATGTCGGGGCCCAAAGATAGTTATTCTGACTGATGGGGTCCCCTTTTCTGGGAATCAACTTGAGAGCAACTAACAACAAGTGTAATAAACAAAATCAGATGTAACTACAGTTCAAGATAATCTACTATTAGTTCTTCTAACTCAAACCTTACCCACGGCCTTCAAGTGGATTCCATCTCAGGGAAACTCTGGAGGGCAGAGTAGAACTTGCCCAATGGGTTGCGAGGCTTGAAGTCTCGAGGAGAGCAGACAGCTTCAGCAGCAGCATCATTCTCCTCCCAAAAGGCGGACGGGCTTGAACTGCAGATTAGGCTGTTAGCGCCCAACGCTTTCCCCCCAGAACCATCGGGCCTTTTTGTTTTCTAAAAGGAGTGTCAAATAGGAGTGCTACAGCTTCAGACAAGTGTTGGGACATGTGTACTTCAGGGGATTTCAGAAAGCTTGCCAAAGGAGGTGGGATTTAAATAGGATTTTACAGAAATTAGCATGTGTGTCAAGAACATGTCATATTCCAGGTAGTCCACTGCTCAGAGAAAAGAGACTGTAAGCAGGACACAATGGAGCTTGGTGAGGATCGAGCCAATAGTTGGCTTTGCCAGAAGAACGGGAGAGAAAGAAGCTGGAGCCCCAAGGCAGCACAGGACAAGCTGTTGCTGCTAGGCAGAGTTTCAGGGAAGCAGAAGGAAACTCAGAACATACTATGATGACTTCGATTGATGCTTTAGGGAAACAGAGCACAAATTGTGAACCTGCATTTCCAGTGTACTTCCTATTCCTGGTTTGGTTCCTTATTAGGGTTCCCGACTTCTGTCCTGACTCCAGCTTTCAGCACATTGGACCTGTCATCAAACAGACATCACCTGCTCTCTGCCTTTCCATTTTTAGTTGTTTCTCTCCCCAAATAGGTCACTGTGACCAGTGTTAGGTTAGTAGTGAGACGCAAGTGGAAATTTAGCTTAAACAAACAAACAAATATCAAAACACTATAAAAAGAGGGGTGATGATGCAGTGTTCTATAATGGAACAAAGTCATTCAAATAATTTTTGTTGAAAAGAGGTGAAAAGTTAGCATTAATTGTAGCAAAACATGCTGTGAGCTAAGCAGAGCTCATCAATGAACACAGTTGAGATTGTTTAGTATGTATTTCTTTACAAGTGACAGAAATAGCAAAGTGATCTGAAAGTGATAATTCAACTGGGAGGACGAAGAAGCTGGAGAAGGCAATTGGGGAGAAAAATATAGAAAAAGTGCTTTATTCAATATAACGGCAAGGGAGCTGTGCCCCGGTGGCGTAGTGGTTGTGCGCGGGACTGTGGCCCACTGGGATGGAGGTTCAATTCCAGCTCCACGGAGCAAAGGCTGGGCCTCCAACTCCCACCACCTGATGACAGTGATGCCAAAAAACAACAACAACAATATAATGGCAAGGTGAAAATATAAATTTCATAAGGCATTACAATATGGTCATATATAGGAAGGAAGCTACCTTAGAATAGAATGTACATTCAATAATAACATATTGGGATTTATTTCTTGCAGGTGTAAGCCATTATGTTAACTACCAATAATTTTTAACAGTTTGGAATTGATGGAAATCAGAACATGAATCTCCTAGTAATGACAAAAGAAAATAAAATGCTAATTTAAATTCTTTACCTTATCAAATGTTTTATCTATCCTTTCAATAGTTAGAAAAAACCCATATGTGCTATTTTTCCCATTCTTCTGATGACACTTTAGGATGTTCCAATAAATGATGGCCCAACATCAATGACAAAAGAGACAGGAAAACAGTTTTCTTAGGCACAAAATAAGTGTCATGTCCGTGGTCATCAGGAAGGAATTAAAATAATAAATTCCACAGTCTACTGGTTGTCAAGATTCCCTTCTCATCCCAGGGAAGTCTGATTAATTAATAGATTTTTTTTTTACTTTTAAAGACCTTTGAGGTCCATGGGAGCACCACTGTGTGATTTGGGAGGACTTCAGCAGAACTGTCCCTGTCTCTATTAGGACCCCCTTCCCATCCCACAGCTTTTCTTATGGAAATCAGATGCATTTTTAATATTTTCCACAGTGTCCCACCAACTCAAAAGTGAAGGTCCTCCAATCCAACCTCAATGGCATAAGGGAAGCCCCATTTGTGCTGAAATTCTGGTGATAATTATGTGATTTTTGCTAGCCCTTGGGAATGACTTCTTCAATGCTGTTAAATTGACAGTGCTTCTCTTTCCAATGAGGTGGCAGAGAGGGTTAAACATTGGACTGCTAACCACAAGTTTAGTCATTTAGAACCATCAGTCACTCTGGGAAAGAACTTTGAGGCTTTCTACTCTAATAGAAAGTTACAGACTCAGAAACCCAGAGGGCAGTACTACTCAGTCCAACTCACTATGAGTTGAAATTGACTTGAAAGCAATGGATTGGGTCTATTTGGTTTATTCGTTCCAATATGTGCTTTACTTGATTAATTCCTTCATGTGGCGATGGATGAAAGACACAATTTTAGTTCATTTTCCATTGCAAAAAAGAAACAAGCAAAGCACAGGCTGAAGAGGTTCCAGACAGTTTATGCAACCAAGAGTTTACAAACTATTGATGAAAAAAGCGATATTAGATTGAGTTTCCTGTAAGCATACTCTGAGATGGTCAGTTGCATACAGGTTTATTTGTTTCTGAGACAGAGAAACAATGACTTGCAATGTGTTTGCGACTAAGACCTCCAAGAGTTTCTGCAATTGTGATTGTTTGGTTGCTGTAAATCGAATCAGAGGGCGGGAATTTTGTATTTCTACATTCGAAGTCACTCACTGAAAGCTGCTCCATGGGAGGGGAAGAACCTTGGACAAGACAGTTTCTTGCAGCTGAAAGTAATTCCCAGTGAAGACGCAGTTGTGAGCTTGCAGCTGCAAGGATGTAGGCCATAGAGAGGGGAATGGAAAATATCAAGAAGTTCTGATATCATTTCCGTCCCTTGTCCCTTGAGGCTTGCTGCAAATAATGGCCATAAGAAATAGGGAAATCTTAAACAACTTTTTAAAGGGGTACAGGTAGACAATTATTAACTATGAGTCAAGATGGTGCTATCTGTAGTTCTCTTTCAGAGTTCTGTTTCAGTGTTTTGAGCAACATATTGGAGTCCATATTATAATCCCTCCTGCTACATAAGTGGTGACTAGGCTACCAATGTCTAATGAGTATGCCTTTGCCCTGGGCTTATACAGGGGAGGGGAGAAGCTGTCAGTTCATACTTTGTGCTGACAGAGGACTGGTTTTTCTTGGGTGTGTTGTATAACAAGCTTCAGGTTGTTGGGGAAAGGGAAAGGAAATGGAATGGCATGAAATGGAGCTGAGTTCTGTGTACCTCAGAATTCCCTTCCAATGATAATAAGGCAATGATTTACATAATATGAGAGCATGCTAAAGAGGGATAGTGAAAATCAGCAGAAGACTCAGACATGATGGACAAAATGGCAGTGGCATGACATGAACATAGGTTTGCTGGTGTTCTACAGCCATCATGAGAGTAATGCTTCTTCATTTGTGTTAGTCAACCTGTGATTTAGATGAATAGGGGCCCCAATTTTGATTATGATGAATTTGAAATCATTGAAATAATATACCCTGCATTAAATTACCATTGTACGGAAGGTTCATATAACATTGTTTGATTTTATATTATGTGGAAATAGAATTTTCTTTCTTTAATGTGATGGAAAGCACAATTACTTAAGATTTTAAAATACTTCTATTATTTTAAAATAACCTCCTATTTCTTTTCCAGTAATGGTATTTAATCAAGTTGAATATATTGAGACCTAACTTTGCCAGTAATTTTTTAAAAAGTAGTGGTTGTGTCTCAATGGGTACCCTTTTGTTACATTAGAGAAAATTTGAATAGAAATGGACTTAGTCACATCCTTACATATGTATATCCTCTCTACAACTATACTAATTATCTATTACCTGACCTTCATTTTACTAAACAACCACTTAGACTCCTTCATTTCCCCTCTCTTGACCTGACATTTGACTAGATGGTCAATTCAATTCAACTAAAAACATAATGCTAGATTATCTACCTGTTCTGTGCTTAATACAAGCACTAAACTTTAATGAGTAATTTACTCATCTCCAAAGCAATTAAGGATGGACATTGTCTCAAATTAAAAAAAAAAAGCTTGTCATTTAAAAATGTTCTAACTACCTCCAGGAAGTCTTTTTCTGGGCCTGCTATGTCTTTTGGAATCATTATTTTTAAATGTGGTACATTTATTGTATATCCATAGGTAAGTCAACCTTTGCCACTTCAGAATTTTCAGGTAGACAATTCAGCAATACTAGTTCCATGAAAGGGGTTGTGCAAATACTACTCATATTCATGATCAAACTTTTCACCATGGGCACTCTTTGCTTTTTACACAATGGTTCTTTCTTTACCCTCCCTAATCACCACCCAGAAGCTTTCCTCTATAGGTTTACCTATTCTTTTCATTTCAGACCAATAAGGTCATACAATATTTGCCACTTCGTGACCAACTTGCTTCACTGAGCATAAAGTTTTTGAGGCTTACCAAAGTTGTGGACCAGGACTTCAGTTCTCCTTATGGTTGGGTTGGATTCCATTGCATATATGTATCATGAGAATTCAATGAAGGAAATATTCTCTTTCCATCCCAATACTCCATTTTTGTTTATGGATGTATATTTTCTATTATTATTATTATTAGAATTTTAATGTCTCTATATAATCACAGATTCCAGTCTGCCCACATCCCCTCCCCATTAACTATTACTCCAAGGTTTTAGGTTCTTTAGCTGTTCTTTTTTCCCTGATGTCTTCATGTCATTTGTGCACAGCATGCTTCTTTTTTTTTCTCACAGATTTGAAACAATCGAATTTAGCTCCTCCACTCAAAGCGTCACATCCCTTACAGTAGGTGAATCGTGTTATTTAAAATTTTCTACTCAAGCGCTATGTAGGTGGCATGGGAGATGAGTGACGGCTATTGGAACAGACTGTGCATTGGAAGCTATTTCAACCTCATCTCTATTTGCACGTTAAAAGAAAGGGATTACTATTTCCTGTTTCCACAGTAAAATTAGCCTTAATTTCTTAAAATCATAATCAGAGAAGGTGTGGGTTATTGCTCTAAGCCTCTTTCTTGGACTCTCCTCACTTCCTGGAATCAAACATTCAAATCTTAGTAGATATAAACATATCTTTTATTAGTCTTGGGCCTATCCTACCCCTGTTTTATTAGACGTATGTTAGTTTTCATGTTGCTATGGCTATGAATACAAAAATATCAAAAAATATATTTCATCTTCTGGCTTTTGTCTACTTTTTATATTAAGAAAGATATTAGAGAAATCCAGAGGTCAGTTTTAATTTCAAAGGAATAGTTATTTAAGTCAGTGATATTAAACAAGCATAGATACTTACAAAGAAATCTTTACCACACCAAAAAAGAATTAAAGCACCTAATACACATATTTATAATACACAAGTGTACTTTTGGAGAATATTTAAGGGTAACTGGGAATTATTCAGTACCTAAGAATCACTGTCATTGAATTGAAGCACATTCATAATGACTCAGTAGGACAGGTTGGAACTGCCCTGTGAGTTTCTGAAACTGTAAACTCTTTATAGGAGAAGAAAGCCCCATCTTTCTTATGCTGAGTTGTCTGTTGGTTTTGAACTGCTGACCTTGCAGGTCACAGTCCAACACTTAACCACTATACCACCAGGGCTCCCCTAGGAGAAAATAAAAAATTTATTTGTGTGAGCCTTCTTCTAATTTTATGACAGGAGTATAAAAGTGTAGGATAAGGTAGAGCAATTTGCAAAATGTATTCTATAGTAAACATGGTTAATATTATGATTATTAACATTGTCATCATCATAATCATCAAAAAGCTGATGCTAATTAGAAATTGTTTATTACCCAGTCACAAAATAGCCAAATAGACCAGGAAACAGATCATTGGCTATAATAAAGGTCAACCAAAGATGATAATTCAGTGAGGTATATGGATATTGCCTGAGGTGTACTTCTGCGTTGAGTTCCTGCACTTCTTCTGACTTCCCAGAATTATCTGAGATCACTTGCACTAAGAGTTTCACAACTCAGAAAAGATGGTTTCTCAAAGAACACAATTTATGTTTCAAAGCCGACATGGATTCATGTCTTTTTTTCTTTAAATTTATTTGTTTACTTCAGTGACGCTCCAGGTTTAAATGTAAACCTGAGAGGGTGAAAACTCATCTGTTTGGTTTGCCACATACATTTAGTGACCAGATGAGTGTTTGGTTCATTGTTCCATTCACTAATTATCATAAAAAGGCTAGATCATCCAATGTATGAACACCCCCAAGGTGCCCTGGTCTTACCAAGGTCATAGGAGAAAGGCGAGTTTATTAACAATTCATTAAGGCAATTTTGATAGCTGTATGTCATTTGTATGTGTGAAGTCACTGTCCACGATGTGATTTTATTTGTAGAGTAAAATTAAAGTTTCTTCCATCCAAATCAGACCACAAACCCTTCATGTGCTCTAATTTGCCAGGTCAATTGAGAAAAAGCTTTGGACACCAGAGGACGCTAAACTAAGAGCTTGGAACTTGATAGCTGAAGTTTGGTGACATCGATAATGTAATAATATAGAAAAAGCAATGTTTTAGCGTCATTTTTTCTGACAATATTGTTTCCCATGAGCAAAACAAACTAGGTTAGTTTTTTTTTTTTTTGTTTTGTTTTTGGGGCATCACTGCCCTCTAATGGTGGGAGTAGGGGGCCCGGCCTTGCTACTGGATTTGAACCTCCAACCCAGTGGGCTGCAGTCCCACACACAACCACTACACCACTGGGGCTCAGCCCCCCCAAACTAGATTAGAATCTGTAGCTAAGTCAGTAGTTTTCTTTGAAAATGGTGATGGCAACATATAGACAAATGTGCTTGACACTATGGGTGAATGTATGGATTATAAGAGTTGTAAGAGCCCCCAATAAAAGTTTTTAATAATTAAAAAAGAGTGAAATTTTATAAACTGCAAGGTGATAAAATCACTCACATGTCTTAGTCTCTTAATTTTTCTCCTAACAATGTTTCACAAAATACAAGTATCCATTGAAAAGAAGTTGTTACAAAACCATTGACTTTTCTTTTTTGTTCTCCTGCCTGGTGTTAACATATCCTCTTCTGATTGCAGAAGACATCATGGTATTCTATAATTGACATTCTGATCAAGGGAAGCGTGAGTTCCAATTTTGGCTTTAACATTTTACTAGCTGAGTAACCTTGGACGAGTTACTTAGTATTTCATAGGTTCACCTTCCAGATTTGTACCAGGAAAAGACTACTTACTTTTAGGGTTATTGGGAAGACTAAAAATAATATTTATAAAGCATATGGGGTGATGTCTGAAAGCTAGTATCTTCCTGGTATATGGCACTGTCATGTTAATATGTGAGCAGATTGTTATATTGTTAAAATATAGTAGTTAGGAACATTCCTTAGTTTCTCACTAAACTCAACATTTATTCTCAGCCCTTACCTTACTTGACGTTTAAGAAGCAAAGACTGCTTCCTTCTCCTTGGTACATTGCTGTCACTTAGCTTTCAAGATACCATGCTCTCTTGGTTTAGCTTCTAGTTCATTGTTTATTCTTCATCTTATTTGCTCACTGCCTCAATTTTAGAGAATGTTATGATGCCATATATCTCAACTCAATAATCTTCTTAGTCTATACTCATCCCTTCATGAGTTTCTTCACTGACATGACTATAAATACCATTTCTATGTCATCACGTATTTTATGTCTCTTTCTTGGGCTCTCTCTTGAGTTCACTTTTTCCAAAACAGAACTTATGTTTTTCCTCCTATTTTTTCCTCCCCAGTTGACTCTACTCACAGGTTTCCCCACCTCCATAAATGTATTTTTCCAATTGTTCAGGCCCCAAACTTCGAAAGCAGCCACCATTGTTTCTCTGGCCCACATCACAGGCAGCCCCCCCTCTCTCCTCCAACCACTCCTCAGCACCTCCATGGCTCTCATCTTTCTTGGAACCACCATCACTTGTTTCCTCATTTGCTGTGGTAACCAATTAATGGACCCACTGCCCCTGCCACTGTCCTGGAATGAAGACTATCTCTCTACTGCTCAAAATCCTTCCAAGGTGGCTGATTTTACTTGGAGTGGAAGCCAAATACTTCTGATGCCATAAAGATTTTGGCCTACTTTATTTCATTGACTTATTTTCTCCTTTTTCTTACTTTGTCCTTTCTCTCCAGCTTTCACCTGCTATCCTTTGAACGTGGCGGGTAAGTTCTTGCCTTACCTGCACTGGCTGTTCTTTTTGACTTGGAGCATGGTTCCTTCAGAAAGAGTTATGGCGAACATACTCAAGTCCATTTTTTTTGTGTCCATATGATCTTCTCCATGTGGCCTTCCTTGATTATATTCTTGGATTTTGCAGCAAAGTCACTACTGCATCCCCAATCTCCTTTTCTTGTCTTACCTTTTGAAAAGAATGTTCTACTTTCTAACAATTGCCGTCCATTGTTTATACATATGTCCACTGGCTACTTCAAGAGTTTTATCTCCCCAAGAGCAGAAAACTTTTTCTGTGTATCCTTGAGATATTCTAACCGGGGGGGGGGGGGAAGAAGAGAGAGAGAGAGAGAAGAGTGTAAACGTGGCAAGAAGTTATGGAATGAATAACAATCAGTGTAAAATAGAGATCACAACTGTATGTACCTTATGCTAATGTGAAGGAGAAAGACCTGGCTTTCTAGGCCTCAGAAGAGTTCCAGTCTGAGGAACTCACTGCGGCAGTTCTACCGTGTCCTCTGGAGTTGGTTATTTTATGCTTGTGTGAAGATTTGCATAAGATAACACAGTCTAAGTATTATCACAGGATCTGGCACAAATGACAGTCTGGTGAATATTACAATATGTCTCAAGGCAGTTAATTCACATGATGTACTCCCCATATCCAAAGGATGAACCTTTCTTTTAACATAAAGGGTCACATAAATAATAACACAGAAAGAGAATATCTGCTCCAGGTTAACAAAACAAAATAACTTCACTGCCATGGAGCCAATTCTGACTAGTTATTGTTATTAGGTGCCATAAAGTGGTTCTGATCGAGAGCCACCTTATGTACAATGGAAGGCAGCCCCTGCTGTGTGCTGCTGTTGTGCAAGCACACTGCCACTATTAAACCTAACGAAATGCACTGCTGTTGAGTCTGTGCCGACTCTTAGCAGCCCTGCACCATATCCTATTTTATTACTTCCATTGAGTAAATGACAAAGATGAATAAATATTTAACAATGGTTTATACAATGCATGCCATTGAAGGAAATCAACACTTTTCTTTACTTTATTTCAAATTAAATTTTATATAATTTAAAATAAACGACAATAAACTCTGTTTTGAGATGTAATGGCTCTGAGTAGAATTGTGCACAATACGGTTTTCAATGGCTGATTTTTCTAAGTAGACCACCAGGTCTTTCTTCCAAGTCACCTCTGGGTAGAGTTAAACTTTCAGGTTTTCTGTTAACAGTCAAATACTTTAGTTATTTATACTTCTCACAGACTCCATAATTTTAAAAGTCAATGGAAATTAACATTATGGAAAAGCTTAAATATATTGCACCAAGAATGTTAGCAAAATTAGCAAGAAAATCCCAAGGATTAAATAACTGTCCAAAATGCCATTCCAACTATCTTAGTCTGGGTAAGCTTCAGAAGCATATTCATAAACACGAATATGTATATAAGAGAGTTTTATATAAAGGGTAATGGTACATTAAGAAAACATCCCAATTCACTCTGGCCCAAGTTCATAAGTCCAATATTAGCCCATATGACTGATAACAAATTTATAAAGTCCTTTTCAGACTCACGAAACACATGCAATGATGACAAATGCAGAATGATTACAAGCCAGTGAGTAGACTGTATTTGGATTCAGTAGTGTTGTAAGCCTCTTAACATTGGCAGAGGTTTCTCTGTGGTTCCTCTGGCTTCAGAGGTCTTGTTGCATCAGGGTAGGTCCATGTGGCTTCTCCAACTCAGAGCACTAGGGTGGTTCCATATGTCTTCTCAGCTGCAATGTCCCTCCAAGGAAGTCAGTAGAGAGAGGGAGGTGTCTCCAGCCTCCAAGGGGAAAGTACCACATTTCCCAGAATTCTCAGAAGAAGGGCATGTCCACATTGAAGCTTCATTGGCTATGGTCTGATTAACAGACTACACTCTACCCCATTCACTCTCAATCCCCTCAAATTGACACCAGATTATATAGCTATCACACCAACTATACATTTTAATGAATAACCTTTTTTTAGGGTTGATTTAAATGGTAGCTAAGCTTGTTCATTTATTAAAAAATGTCTGTTCTTTTCCCAAATCACTGCCACCGTGTCAGTTCTGACTCAGCATTTCCCTATAAGACAAGATAAAACTGTCCCTCAGGCTTCCTGGAACTGTTAACTCTTTATGGGAGTAGAAAGCCCAGTTTGTCTCTCTCAAGGCAGCTGGTGGCTTGTAACTTCAGGCCTTGTGGGTAAGAGCCCAATATGTTACCACTATGCCACCAGGGCTCCTCCCATATGAACAGGAGAAATACGTAAATAACGTGTCATGAGATACTCTCTTGTATAATGAAATATAGGCATTGGTGTGTGTGACTCTATGGGAAATCAAGATATTTTTCTTTCTTTTCATTTATGAAAATACTGGAAAATGGTTATTGTTGGAAGATGCATGTAAATTAAAACAAGAAGGATTCTTTCCGAATAGTGAATAGAGGTTTTCATTTTGTTTCCTGCGCAATTATCAGTTCCCTATTTTAAGGAAATGCATTCTTTCTATTATATTCCATTCAGATGGCTTCATCTTTTCCAGAGCAGTTGCAAATGACAAGCTTGTTGCAATTAGCTGACAGAATGTGTCCATAGTTTAGTCTGTGGCTCTCTGACTATAGCTGCAGAAACTTACTTTAAATTGAGGTAAATGATATGCTACTATATATATTTGTTTCTTTCACTGCAAATCCTATCAAGATGTTGACTGTGGAATCTACAAAACTGGTGATTTGTGAATTTATCTATTGCCTATCTTTTCCTGCAACTTCCTTCCTTTCCCCATGCGTGAAGCATTCTGATATTCTTCTGTTGCCACGAAAGATCGCAACTTTTTGTTATCACCAGAGAAATGGAAGTAACAGGGGGAAAGAGAAGAATAAGCCAGATTCACATTATGGTCTGGATGCTACCTTAGATTGAAATATTGTAAGTTTGTTTTCTTTGAACTATTTTAGAAAGAACCATATTCCCCCTAGCATTTTTATTGCCACTCCTGTCTCCTGCACTTCATTACTCCTCTGCTTCTTGTGGGTGGATGGAGGTTGACTATTTCAGAATAGTTCCTGGTGGGTGGGTTCAAGATTCTCTAGTGGGTTGATAAAAAAGCCATGTTTATATAGAAAGCGATCCTTCTATTAAAATCCTGAGAGTGAGTAATATTTAATAGCTATGTTCACCACGCACATTGCAGAGTCCATCTGTACAGAAATCAAGAATCTCTGAAGAGGAGTCCATGGGGGCTCTGAAATTCTAGTCAGGGTTTGTGAGTACAGATTCTAATCTCAAATATTTGATTCTGGGACTTGGAAGACAAAGGTTCTCTCCTGAGAGTAGGGCATGACCTGTCTGCCTATGGGTCTGTTAGGAAGCTGTCAAAGCTTACACATTCCCCTGCAGCAGATGATAGCACGTGACTTTAGGGACCTGTCTGCCTTGTTTTAAATGCAGTGTGTTTCTGGTCAAAGCCCTTAACAATGTAAGTAGCCATAGGAACTGTGGTCACATGATTGACTGAGATGTCCAGTGAATACATTTCCTTTGAGTCTAAGTCCAGTTCTTTTGTGTGTTGACATACATGAGGCTATGTGTACTTGAATGTGTCATTAAATTAATAGTTTAATTTTATTGAATTTATGTGGTAAAATGTCTGTGCCGTGAGTTAGGTTTCCATCTGACAGTTTCTGCAGAAATTATTCTGTGAATGACATTAGTTACTTTTATCACAATGTGTCGGCAGTCTCTTTAATTTTCCTTTGTTTGGTCTATTCCATTTCCAGTAGTCTAATTTCCTTGCCAGATTATCTTCTCATCTCTGCTTTTGAGAAATTGTTGACCTTTTGATCTCATATTAATGGTCTTTAAGTAGTTCCTGGATCTTACAGCTCAATTGTGTGTGTCACTCTGATATGTTACTCAAAGGTGATCTTGGAGCTTCTGTCTTGTACTGTTTCAGTGTCTCTGGCTTTTTCTTATTATTATGAAATAAAAATTGCAGTAGTATTTACTCCTATCCAAAATCTTCTATTATGTCTTTGCCCCCCCGCCAAAAAAAAAAAACCCAACTCCAAACCCAAACAAACTAACAAGCAAACAAAAAAACAAGCCCCCCAAATGAAAACAAAAACAAACCCAACTTCAATGGCCATTGAGTTAATTCCAACTCATAGGACAGGTTAGAACTAGCCCCATGGGTATCTGAGACAATAACTACTATGGAAGCCTGAGCTTGTTCCCCAGATTGACTAGTGGTGCCATACTGTTGATCTTGCAGACCAACAAATACCCCCGATGCCACCAGGGTCTCTCCTGCCAGTCAGTAGTAAATGAGGTTGTGATTCCTGCCGATTTATTTCTTCTGTAAGCTTTTGGTTACCTTCTTACAGTTTCCCTCCTGGTGAGTAGAGATACATAGTTTGTATCTTCCTTCCAGAACCTCTTGCAAGATTTTAAGGCTCTTGACCCTGTTCACATCAGTAGGAGGCAGATTATGATTTTTTGCTAACCATGTTATACGAATTGATAGAGTTGTCCCATGAGAATATGGTACCATTTAATTTAGGGAACATATTCTGTATGGGCAGATCACTGGAAATTACAGGTCTTTCAAAGTGAGGACATTTTGTGTATGCTCTTCTTGAAAGACCATTTTGCTTAATGTGAGATTGAGATTTTTAATATGATAGATAAAATTATGTTCTCTTTTCTGTGTCAAGGAAAATACTTTACCTTAGTATTTACCATTTACCTTAATCTTCAGCTGTTGCAACATCGCTGGTGTTCCTGACCCACTTTATTTAAAGCAATGCTACTACCAAGATGTGATAGTGTGACTATAAAATGTGCACAGTTGAATCATAACTTTTGCAAGCAGAGTCCCGGTAGTCACATAACATATATTGTTTTGTAATTATCATTTAAAAACTCACCATCCTTGGACAATTAAAGGTCTAAGTGATTTGAGATAGAAAGCCTATTTTAAAAGAACATTTTACTGGCATGTTTTAGGATCACAATGTAAAAGGCCCAAAATGGACATAATTTAAATGTGCATTTTAATGTAGAATGTTGAGAAAATTCTTAGTGAATTTTTAGGGGAAAGAAGAAGATATTTAGCATGATATAACTTCTATAAGCAATGATTTTTTCCCTGCCCTTCAAAGAATGAGATAACATTTCATACAATGGATAGTGCTAAATTCAGAAAGATTCAGATGTGAGTGGTTTTAAATAAGTGACATTTTAATTTGAAATTTTGAGTCTAATATAAAATGTAAATTGTGATAGTCCTTAATGTAGCAAAGAGGAAAAATGTAGTGATTGAGTTAGGGGAGATTGTGACTTGGGCAGATCTAGCCAGCTGCAATGGTGAACAAGGCTGCCTTTATTATTGCTTTAAGAAAAGCTATTGAGTGACTAGGACAAAGTAGCTGCTTGAAGATGGGAATATCCAATATCCCTTTGAGAGGCATATTTGATTTTACATTTTCACTTTGCCCTCTTGTTTCTTTCTAACTCTCCAAGTTTCACAAAACGTTCCCAAGATAACTGTTGTTATTGTCATGGCTTGGTGTTGTTTTTTGACCCAGAGGTGATACTACAGGCGAAATAATCTTTCCATTTATGCAAAATAATCTTTCTCAATCTGATACCAGTGTTTCTTTGTTTGAAATCCTCCCGTAAATTCTTGGTGCTTACAGGATTAACTGTGCAAGGTTTTACAGGAGACATTTACTTTATTCTTCTTCTATTTTGCAGGATTATTAATCTCACCACTATGATTTATCAGCATGTGTAGTCTTTCTTTTGCAGTACTGAACATATGCACACGCAATCACACAGCCCTCCAGTATTTACTTCCCACTCTTGCCTAGACCACTCTTACTCATACTACAATAACCACCTCAGATGTCACTTTTCTGTTAAGGAAGCCTTTTCCAATTTCTATGGATGAGTGTGTTAGCACAAAGTTCAGCTGCCACATTCACCATGACCAGAGTACATATTCCTTCTAAAGTGCTTATTTTGCTGCAATCATTTAATTGCTCTCTCTCATTTAATTTCTCTCTCTCTTCTTCTGTCCACTT
Organism: Nesogale talazaci; assembly: GCA_004026705.1. Taxonomy (NCBI): domain Eukaryota; kingdom Metazoa; phylum Chordata; class Mammalia; order Afrosoricida; family Tenrecidae; genus Nesogale; species Nesogale talazaci. The sequence goes on from PVJH01000255.1 coordinate 154,397, forward strand.
GAGTGGAAGCTTCATAAAATGCAAGGTGTTATCTTTTTACTCTTCTCTGGGGAAAAAACAACAAGAATAAACACAAACTTCCCTGAGGAAGGGGTTTGACATGACAGATCCCAACAAAGAGTTGATAAATGATTGACTGAATGAAGGGATCTGCACTTTGGGGTTTTGCATGGTTGTGGGTGCAAACTCTGTGTGCAGTGTTGGAAACTGTGGCAGTGCTGTCAGTCAGCGTTAAGGTCTGCCAGCACATTGCTGGTTGTTGTACATTCCGCACTGATAGGATTTTTCCCAACAGTACTTGGCTGCATTACAGTGTTCAAAATTGTTTTTAACTATGTCTGTTTCATTCTCTCCCCTTTTCTTTCCTTCATTTATTTTTGCCTACTTGTCTTCATTCTCTCAGGTTCTGCACAGCTGTCTGCTCGGATACCCTGTTGTTACTCATACTTCTCATGCGCTTCACCCATCAAAGTGACTTTTTGAGGAGAAAGGCTGGGAGACTGGCCAGTTTCCAGCGTCTTGGTGCTGGTGATCCTGTATTACTGTAGGCATTTGAGTGGCCAACCTGGGCACCCTGCCATAGCCAGCAATGAAGGTGAATGCTTCCCCGTGCCAATAAGGACTGAGGCATGGAATTAAATCCATGCGGAGTTGACTTTGACAGGACTTTCTAGTAAAGGAGATTATACATGCAAAGTGTTTTGGTAGTGGTGGGTATTATTTGTTACTTGTAGTTCAAGATGAATGAATACCAATATTCTCCACCTTAATTGCTGTTTTAGCAAGAAACTGATGATAATGGAAAGCCCTATACTGTTGTTTCCACCATTGCCTAGCTTTGCTAAGGCTAGAGACAGGGATGGTGTACAATGGTCTATAGACTTACAGATGAGTATTTCTCAAACTTGAATTGCCTCTGCTTTACTGTAGGGTTCGATTCAATAGTTCTCAGCGGAGTGTGTCTGCCTTTCTGATAGTCTCCCAGGTGGAACCATGATGACTACCCTGGTATCTAAAGTCCTCTCATTGAGTTATAAGTACATAGAAGGAGTGCTGGGGCTCTTCAAAACACAGTGTTGATTAACAGGCATGTCCTATCTATCTTGTGTGCCTCAACATATCCACCCAGTGACAGCACATGTCCAAACAGAAAAGAAATCTCATCTTACCTCTTTGTGTTCATATAAAGTTGATTACTGCCTGAGGAGGCAGTTATTGGTCTACGTCACATTCAAAATAAAAGAAAACCAAACTGGTGACAGATACAGACTTCATTTTGACTTATAGTGGTCCCGTATGTTTGAGAGTAGAACTGTGCTGCACAAAGTTTTTGTGGCTGTGGCATTCCAGAAAAAGACTGTCAGGCCTGTCTTCAGAGATGCCTGTGTGTGGCTTCTAGCGGACAAGCTTAGTTAGTAGCTGAGCACCTAATCCTCGGGACCACCCAAAAGTACCTTCCCCCTTTCACAGCAATTGTTTCTATTCATTGAGAGGGAAGGAAGAAAAATGTTGACCCCAACCCTCCATTTTGATGACCCTATGCTCACACAGTAAAATAAAATTTAAAAGTCATCATTTTTTCTCAAGTTCGAATTTTAGCAGCAGGATAAAAAAGAATTTCAATTGCCGTGCTCTCAGGAGAATGGTGCATTTTCATCAGCGCTCTTTTACCCTCAATCTTTTGCCCCTCAAAAGTGGTAGCCAAGTATGGTTTATTACATTCTTGCTAGGTGTGAGTGTTGAATATTAGGTACTAGCTGTATATAGAGACATAAAACACAATCTATTGCCACAGGAAGTTTCTAACTTACTCTCTAAAAATGGCCCGGTCTTTGAGGGTGAGGTTATATCTTATTTGTCTTTATCTTCCCAAACATACATGCTTAATAACTGTTAACAACAATATTGCTAAGATGCCAGCATAAAGAGGCCATAGTGTACTTTAAAAGCCAAATCTTGATATAAATTAGTAACATAGTAGAGTCTTGCTTTAAACCTGAAATGTGACCTTGTGCTAAAAGCTATATCAGTACCAGCAATACATCTCTTATTAGGTGACAGTGCTTTAATTCCATTTCTATATGTAAAATTATATACTCTGTAGATAATCACTAAACTTGTCCATGTGGCCAAACATCTCTGGGGAGACATTAGTGAGAAGAAACGGCTGTAGAATATTAGATAGGATATGGTCAGAGGCAGAAAGGAGAAGTATAAGCCACATAGGGGTTGCCAAGCAAAATTTCTCTAGCCTTGTGATTTTGTAAAGAAAGTTTTATTGGAACACCTCTTCTTTTAGTTATCATCTGTGGCTATTCATGGGCTTTAGTGACAAAATTAATAAATTGTAACCAAGAAGGTGTAGCTCACAAAACCAAAATTCTGGTCATGTAAGAAGTTTACTGAGTCCTGTGAGTCTTAGAAATGGGCTGCCTTATAATATTTGTGAGATTATGGACAAAAATAAAAAAATGAGGACTTCCACTTGTGGTCTGTTGTTGTTTGGTGCCCTTGAGCCAATTTGGACCCATAAGGAATTTCTCTACCACAGAAGCAAACACTACCCAGTCATGTGCCATTCTTCTAATCATCTTTATAATTGACTCAGTCTTGGCAGCCACTGTGTCATTGGTTGAGGGTCTCCTTTTTTACTGACCCTCCACTTTGCCATTCACGATGCTCTTGCCCAGGAAACAATCCCTTCTGATAACAAGTCCGAAATACATGAAGTGAAGAAGGCTTGTCATCTTCATGTCTAAGGAGTATTCTGATTGTATTTCTTCTAAGACAGTTTTGGGGTTGTTGTTTTGGTAGTATGCTATACTTTCAGTAATTTTACCGACATCATACTTCAAATACATCAGTTCTTCTGTGGTCTTCTTTATGTACTGTCCAACTTTCTCATGAATATGAATGAAGTGATTTAAAATGCCATGACTTGGGTCAGGTGTATCTTAAGCCTCAACATGACCTTTTTGCTCTTCAGCACTTTAAAGAGCCCTTGTGCCCATTTGCCAAGGTAATACATCATTTGATTTTTTTAATGGCATGGAGGATGATGATGATAATGACTTAGGGTAGGTAATGGTTGCCACAAGTTAGGATCAGTGAACATGAGGAATGTTCACTGGAACATAGAAACATATGTTCTTTGGAACATAGAAACTCCTGTCCTTAACCTCTCCAAGACTCTCCCAGTCGCTCAACCATATGATTCCTTGGCATCTGCCACTGTGGCCAGGAAGCCAGCCTATGCATTGCTCTTCCTCATAGGTCCATGATCTCAGGCCAGATGAGGAGAAGGTACCCCCTAGTCTCGGTGATGCTCACTGATGTTTCTGTTCCACTGTCTCTGGTGCAGGTGGTCTTGCTGGCCTTCACCACTTCAGACACAGTAGTTCCCAAAACCCAGCGCTCTCATTTGATTTCTTGATCACTGTTTCCATGAGTGTTGATTTGTGGATCCACATAAAACTGCAATAACCTACCACTCTACTTTGTATGGCTTTCTTCTGCACTCTAAGGGGTCTCTTTCCTATACAACATATAGTAAAATTCTATCTACCCATCTTAGGTCCTTGCCTCATAAAAACCTGTTCCTTGACCTCCAAGTATGAGGAAGCATATGCAAGCACTATGGAGTCTGTCATCAGAAAATCCACCAAGGGAAAAGGCCCACAGACGTCTTAGTAATGAATGGGTCCAGGACCTGTTGGATGGGAAATTTTGTTTTTGGAGCTCTAGAGGGTGGTCTGGAAGGTAGGAGACTAGTTCTTCGGGGTACCTGTCCCTTGGTGGCTCTAGATCCTGTTCCCGATGAAGTCAGTGGTATACTCAGGGACAGAAGGACAGGATCCTGTCTGCCAGAGTTTAAGGGTAGGAGTCACATTTAAAGGGGAAGAAGGACCAAAACATCCTTAGACTGTCTTTTAGCTGGACTTAGGTAATTGTAAGCATTTTGTTGTGTGTGAGTGGTTAAGAAAGGTATTTTAAGGAGGGAAAAAGCTTCAAGCACTACTGAGGAATGACTGGAGAAGATGGACACTTTTTACTCATGGGCAAAATGTTATCTCATTTTGTCATCTCAATAACCCCTTGTGGTCATTCTGGACAATTGTGTCTTTATTGTGGAAACAAGCTGAACCATGTATTAGCAAGAATCAGAACTGGACAGCCTGAATGCTTCTTTTGATGTTGACACTCTCAACTAGACCTTAGGCAAATTTCTTAGTAATTCTTCTCCTTGTGAGTTAGAAAAACTTGGGATTGTTCTCATTTAGATTTGGGATTCTTGACTATGTGTTGGGTATAAGAATTTGTTGTATGTCTCTGATGTTTAGGCCTGGGAGTTGGGAGAGAAGAGAAAGAAGAACCAGCTGCATGCTATGACCATGACTCAGGTTGATTTCCTTTTACAACTAGGCTCAAGTAAAATGACAGTGAATTCGTAGCAGAGCTGGGATGCAAAAACAGAACTCATGACTTTGGGGCCTGTCTTGCATCTGTGACAGTATAGTTACTAAGTAAGGTACCAGATATGTTCTGAAAATCGATTTTACCGTTGGGAAAAAGGAGATGTCTTAATCCAGTGTTTTCAAAGACTGGTGAACCTAATAATCCCCTGGTAGCAGCCCTAAATTGTAGATCCTTTGGCCAGATGCCAAGGGATTCTGATTCAGAAGATCTCTGTGGCCAGGGGATTCTGCATTTAAAGAGCAATAGTTGAAATTTGATGAAGGTGACTCTTGGGATGGCCTTTGACAAGCAGTGGCATGGGAGGTTTCCTTTCTTTCTAAACCATAGTTGAATTAAAGTGTATTTAGTTTGTGAAACATCTGAACTATTCTTCTAGGGAAGGTGATCCTCTTGTGTTGATCCATTCACATTTTCTGCACCAGTTTCACTGAGGTCTATGTTGTGAGCCTATTTATGAGGTGGAAGTTGGAAAGTCACCTCTGACCAAGGGACCACAGGCAGTGTTCTGACCTTCTCTGATTTTATCATTGCCACACAGTCTTAACTCTCTGAGCTAACCAGCCATACCTCTGCTGGAACTCACCATGGAGACAGATTAATTTTAACTCTGAGAGAACATGGGCTTTTCAACACAAGTTAAATATAGGCTGGCACAGAACATTACAGAAGCATTAGGTCCTCAGAAATTTTCTTTAGCTCCCAAACTTTGGGCTGGTACTAACGGATTCTCTTCATACCTTTCCCTGCTCATTCTCAACGTTTCCTCTTCCTCAGATCACTGGACAGCAGAAGGGAGAACTACACCTTTAGAAAATACAGAGGTCATCGACGAGCAATTTTCCCCTAAAAGATGACACTGGAAGATAATAGAAAGGAATAGATTCTTATAAAGCACCTCAGCCTTTGAACATGTGTATTCCTTTTCTCCTTTGTTAAAAACACTTACCTTAAAGAAATATAAAATACTGTTTGCAATCAATTTCCACAAAGTGAATGAGTTGAGTTTTGATCACATGGAAACATTTAGAGGTAGAAATACTACACAATTCCACCTGTAATAGTTTTGATTTTTCTTGCAGCTAAAGTGAGTATACACATGTACACCGGCTCCCACTGTTAGAAGATGTGCCATTTAATCATGACTAAACTGAAAGCTTCTACCTTTTCTAACTCTAAAGCCAATTCTAACTCCTAGGGCCCCTCTAGGTTAGCATAGAACCACCCCATAAGGTTTTCAAGACTGTATATATTTTTTAAAAAATTGAGATTACCAATATTTTACTTAAAAAAGAAATATTGGCTTTTAAAAGATAGTTCTAAGTGAAGGCATGAAAGGTACAGTTGTTAGCCATTGGATTAGTCTTTTTTAAAAATTAATTTATCAGGAGCTTGTGCAGTTCTTACCACAATCCATACATCCATCCATTGTGTCAAGTACCTTTGTCCATTTTATGTCCTCATCAATCTCAAAACATTTGCTTTCTACTTGAGCCCTTGGTATCAGTTCCTCATTTTCCCCTTCCTCCCTACTTCCCCATCCCTCATGAACCATTGATGATTTATAAATTATTATTATTTTGTCATGTCATAGCTTGCATTGTCTGACATCTCTTTTCCCTAACTTTTCTGATGTCCATCCCTCAGGGGAAAAAGACTCTATATCTTTCTGGGAGCTGGCTGCTACCTTTTTCTTCCTCTGAGTACCTTGCGGGCTTGAACTAGCACACTTTGTATTGCCAACCAAGTGCTTGAATCACTGCACTGCAAGAACTACCCAATTTAAATGTTGACAAAACTTTCAAGTAGAGATACACACACACATATATATCTGTACATACATATATGCAGACACACAGAAACTCTATCTATCTATCTATCTATCTATCTATCTATCTATCTATCTATCTATCTATCTATCATCTAGCTATCTACTTCCTGAGGCCTTCTGCTCTTGTAAAGCGTTATAGACTCAAAAACCAATAGAGGCAGTTCTGCCCTGTTTTATAGGGTCACTATAAGTTAGCATCAGCTTCATGGCCGTGTGTGTCATTTTCTCCCCTTAAGTTTGTATTAATTGTTCTTAGGACTTCAAAGAGAATGATTTTCAGTGGTGGAAGCATGTAAAATGTAAGTGGATTCTCTAATAATATTGGAAAATTGAAGCTGGGCTCTAAAATGCCCATAGTAATAGGCCACACATGATGGTATATGTTGGTGTTTTTTGCTTACTAATCAATTAATTAGTGACACAGTTCTATTAGTAATAAATTTAAGATGAAATTAGAAACTGCAACTTTTAGTTTTTAGAATAAAACAGTCCTGAACTATATTTTCATACAAATTCATTTTAATGCATTGACCCCAGATAGAATAATAGAATTGCTTCACAGGCTTTCCTAGGCTGTAATATTGAAAAAGATCAAACCAAACTCTTTGCCATCTAGTCAAAAGGTCTCCTAAAGAAAGTGGACTAGTGGTGGTTATTGGTGAGGGCCCTGTAGACACCTGCCTGAGCTCACACTTCAGCTCTGTAACCTTGGGCAAGGGACATAAATTATGCACTCTGTTATCTCACCTAAAAAATGATTATTGGTTTATATGAGGATTAAAAGAGATCACACTTGTATATATAAAAGAATCAATACAGCTTAACATACAGTGTGTTGTTAAAGTAGTTAATCAATATTAGGCATTAGCAATACCTAAACAGAGTTTCATAATTGTCTTTCTGAAAGCTAGTTGTGAAAGAATGTATCCCTTTAAATGAAATTCCATATCCCTATTGGGCATGTAAAGATGTGCAAAGATTTGTCAAAGCCAATTAATAAAAAATAACTATCAGCACATTTTTGAAACATAACCCTATAAATAATAAACATGGTTCAGTTTCCCAACAGAATGATAAAAGCCACCACCAAGCCCTTGCCCTGCTGAGCTTCCCTGTGAAGCCAACAGCTCAGCCAGCTTCTCAAAGGTCAAGGAAGCTTGAAGGTCAAAGACATTGTATGTGTATACAGAGGTCACAACCAGATTTAACTCTTCAACACAGGGCACTTATTTCTATGACTGCGCCAATTTTTGTGAGCTACAACACTTTAAAAATGTTTGAAACATTTTCAGTGTAATAAAGGTAGTAATCATGCTTAGTACTCAAATTCAGATCTCATTTAAAGTTAGAAAGGAAAACTACACAAATATAAACTCTCACTGACATATATTTGAGTGGGAGGTTTATTCCAGGAAGGTCCTTTCTATCTACCAGTCTTCAAACTGGACTACACTTGCAGCATGTTAAGGAATTATTGGTCTGATTAATTTTGTTCAAGTCATGTACTAGTGGTCCTTCATGGAAACAGGACTCTTGAAAAGGTTACTTCCCAATGGTTAAGCAGTTCAAACTCACTAGCTATGCCATGGTAGAAGCATGAGGGTTTCCTACAAAGATGAATCGACTCAGAAACGTTAGGTATAGGATGGCTATGTGTCTGAATTAGCTCAATGGCAGGGAGTTCGGCTTTTCAGTTTGCATCTCTTGTTTTTACTGTTTGAGAAAGGAGCACACCAGGGGATTTGACAGAGTCACCACATCTATCAAACTACTCATCACATTATAACCCTATCTAACTTAAATCAGAAGGAATTCATTGAAACACTTGCAATATAAAAAGAGATTAATAACTGAATCCACAATGGAAGGCGATCAATGAGAATTCTTCAAAGTTTGGATATAGACATAGGGTGATCATCACAAATTGTGAAACTATGATTTCCTTTTTGGCTTGCTTTTTCCTTACAACATAAATTATTTCTTCCCAGAGGATTTCAAGAGCCACTTCAGAGAACTTTTGAACTATGTAATTATTGTTGACATAGCTCGCCTGATATGTGTTGTTGCTTGGTGCCCTTGAATTGATTCCAACTCACAGCTACTCTGCATGCGAGGGAACACAGGACTGCCCAATTCAGTGCCATCCTCACAGTGTATAGCCACCATCTCAATCCTTTCCACTGAGGCTCTTTCACTTTTTTGATAACCCTTGGTTTTATATCAAGCATGGTGGCCTTCTCCAGTACATGGTCCCTCCTGATAACATGTCCAAATTATACGGCATGAAGTCTTGCTATTCTCTCTTGTAAGAATCACTCTGGCTGGACTTCTTCCAAGACAATTTTGTTCATTTTTCTGAAGTCTGTGATCTATTCAATATTCTTGGCTCTCACCAGAATTCCAACGAATCAATGATTCTGGTGTCTTCCTTCATTGCCCATCTTTTGCTGGCATTTGAGGTGATGTAAATGCTATGGCTTGACATGGGCATATATTCAGTCTCAAAGTGAGATGTTTGGTTTTACAAACTTTGCAGTTGATTTTTCCAACCCAATACATCATTTGAATTCTTGACTGCTGCTGACATGAGTCACATGATTTTGACTCTGTGTTAAAGTACAATCTTTTATCTTTTATCATGATGATGTTTATTGATCAAGTTGTGAGGATTTTGATTTTCTTTTTATAGAACTGTAATCCATACTGCAAAGCCATATTCTTTGATATTTATCAGTAAATGTTTCAAATCTTCTTTAGTTTCAGCAAGCGGGGTTGTAATTTCTACATATCTCAGCTTGGTAATGAATCTCCCTTCATTCCTGATGCTGTTTTCTCCTTCATGTAGTGCAAATTCTGAGATTATTTACTCAGTATACAAATTGAATAAACACTGTGAAAAGACACAACCTTTGCACATGCCCTTTCCTGATTTTAAGCCATTGTGTGTCCACTTGTTCTTTTGAATGATTTAAATCACTATGTGTCCTCTTGCTCTATATACAGCATTTTCATAAACACAAGTATTCTGGAAATCCCATTCTAGGTGAAGTTGTATATAGTGTTTAAGATCCACACATTTCAATATCTGTACATAATCAATAAAACACAGGCAAACATCTTTGCGGTATTCTCTGCTTTCACTCAGGGTCCCTCTGACATAAGCAGACATTAACAATCATCGCCCCCCATTCTATGTCCTCTTTTGACTCTGCCTAGAATTTCTGACAGTTCCCTGTCTATGCACTGCTAGAACTACTTTCAAAATTACCTCCAGCAAAATTTTATTTGGGTATGTTATTAATTATGCTGTTGGAAAATTTTCACTTTGTATTGTATCATCCATATCACTGCCATTGAGACAATTCTGATTCACAATGAATCTATAGTGCAAAGTAGAACTGCCCCTTTGGCTTTCTGAGACTGTGACTATCATGAGAGTAGGAAACTTCTTTGTTCTTCAATGGAGCAGCTGATGTTTTATCTGACCTTAAGGTTGGCAGTAGAATATGTTCACCTGTTATTCCACCATGAGTTGCCCCAAGAGCAAACAAATATTTCTTGGAAGATGTACAGCCTGAATGCTTCAGAGAAGATGGAATGATGAGGCTTTGTCTCATATACTTTGGGCATGTTATCAGGAAAGAGCAGACCGGGAAAAGTACATCATGCTTGGTAAAGTAGAAGGAGCGTGAAAAGGTGACGAAATGAGTAGTCACAGTGACTACAACAATGAGCTCAACCATAAAAACATTTATGGCAAGGTCCCAGGACTGAATGGTGTTTCGATCTGTTATACATAGGGCTGCTATGACTGAGAACTGACTCAATAGACCTAACTACAACATCGTATCATCTTTCTTTGAGATGGGTTCAAATATGGATCTTTTCTATTTAGTTGGCAACATATCTGTCTTCCAATTTTTTTGCATAAGTGCTCCCAGCATGGAATTTAATGAAACATGCCAATTGTTCTATCAATTCATAGAGCCCTATTTTTCACCAATACCTCCAGTCCAAGCTTAGCCTTCCTTCTTCACACTGGTTCATGATTATATACTACCCCCTGAAATGGTTGACAGTTCACCAATGTTTTTGGTACAGTGCTTCTGTATTATCCTTTCATCATCTTTTGATGCTTCCTGCAGCATTCACATTTTTTCCCATTGCATTTTTTTGGTATTACAACTTGAGTCTTAAGCTGTTTGTTCAATTCTTTCAGCTTCTGAAATTCCTAGCATGGGCTTCCATTTTAGTTTTCTAATTCCATGTCTTTGCACATTTCATTATACTATTTTGTCTTGTTGAGCTTCTCTTTGAAACCTTTTTTAGTTCTTTATGTCATTATTTCTTCCACTAGCTTTAGCTGCTCTACATTCAAGAGCAAGTTTTAGTCTCTTCTGACATCCATTTTGGCATTTCTTTCTTTCCCGGCTCCTTAATGACCATTTGCTTCCTCTCGTACAATGTCCTCAATGCCATCCCGTAACTTGTCTGGCATTTGGTTGTTTGTGTTCCATGTCTTCAACCTGTTCTTGAGATGATCTCTAAATTATGGTGTGAAATACTGAATACAATGCTTTGGCTCTCATGGACTTGTTTGAAATTTGTTGAGCTTCAACTTGAACATACATTAGAGAAACAAATTCATAGAAACTCATGTATGGAAGAGAGAGTTTTATATAAAAGGTAAGTGAGCTTCCAGCAAACATCCCAGTGCTACCCAAGGTAACAAGTCCAACATTATCCCATATGTCTGACACTAATCTACAAAGTCCTCCTCCATCTCACAAAACACACGCAATGACACTGACTGCAGGAGAAAAGTTGAATTGGTGAGCATGGAAGCATCTCAGCATTGGCAGGGGTCTCAACATTGATGCTCCAGCACCCAGCGCTGTATCAAGGTAGGGCCATGTGACTGCTCTGTGAGAATACCTTGCAGGAAGTCAGCCTTGCCACCTGAAGCAGGGAATTAGCTAAGGCAGCTGCATCCTGGTCTGATCATCAAAAAATGAGACCTGAGAATTACAAAGGTGAGGCTCACTGAACCATTTATCCCTTTACCCTTCAATTAATCCCACATGTGTGTAAAGACCGAGCTGGCACAATAAACTTTAGCTATCTCATTGCATATGAGTGATTGATGGTCTGTTCCAAAGGCAGCCCCGAGTCTTATTCTAACTGATTATATTATACTTCTCCATCGTCTCTGTCAACAGATGCAATCTAATTGATTCCTATGTTTTTCATTTGATGAAGTCCACATATATGTAGTCACATTTTATGCTGCTGAAAAAGGTATTTGCAATGAGAAAGCAGTTGTTCTGTCAAAATTTTATCATATCTCTGGTGCTCTAGTGTCAAGGCCTTATTTTTTTTTCCGAATAAGTCAAATTTATTAAGACCTGCACAGGGACTGTACCCACTCTGTGCAAGGAGTGAGAGCAGCCTCCACTTTTTCCAGTCTGAGAATTTATATACTCAATGACTGGCCCGCCGCCTCAGAGCAACAGCAAATTGATGAACTGATGCTGCGAACAATGCGCATTTAGCCATTCTTACCCGTATCTTTGCAGAAACAATAAAAAAGCCTACACTTCTAAACAAGCATACCCTTCCACCAAGGAGATTCCATTCCAGTCATAACATTTAACTTCAAGGCCTTATTTCTAAACTACCCATCCTTCATGTCCGTTGCCAACACTTCCACTCCAGTGGAATTACCACTCCGTTGGTAATTACCAATGCCTCTCGATTGCATACTTAATCAATTTCAGACTACAGATATTGGTAAAAAAGACTTCAATTAAGTATGCCTCTTATTATCAAAATTGAGCCAAGGAAATTAAGTGCTTATTGTTAGGGGCTTTGCTTTGTTTAGCACAGTTATAGAAATGAATTAATATTTTGAAAATTCATGTTAATAGATTTAAATAATTTACACAGGAAGGACACAGGGGAGAAACCATCTTTCTGTTCCACTCTTGACATTTTGCAATGCATTTTATCCACATTCTCAAAGCAGGAAGGTGGTTTGGGATGCAGGTTCTCCATTTTCTGTACACATCCCTATAGAGCTGACATTTTTTATCCCATTCAACCATTCCGTTCACTTGGGAGACAACTTAAAAGATGGTAGATTAAAAAGTGTTTTTTGTCACCCTCCCCTGTCTTTGACATCTCCATTTGTCTGTAATCCACAGGGATAGGTGAGCACTCTATGTCAATACTCCAAGAATAGATATCTTTTTTCCCCCACCTGTCTCTTCTAGTCTATGATTCCACTTATCTCTTTGAGACCTTTCAGTGGTATAACTTCTGAAAACAGGATTATATCAGGATCTAATGCTTTAGATTTAAACGTGAATTTCTTTGGGACTAGTTCTATCTTATTTATTCAATGTGTGAACAATGTAGCTGATTTTTTTCCTCATGCTATATTGATACACATTGATTCTAAACTGAAGTAACTTATATACTCATGTATAAGCTGAGTTTTTCAGCACATTGTTAATGCAACTTTTGTGGTAAAATTAGGTGCCTTAGCTGATATTCAGGTCAGTTTATATTTCAGAATATATGGCAATACAGTGCTATTGTTTCCAACATTTATCCTGAGTAACAGAAGAATGAGAATTGAGTATTTGGGTTAGGTTGACACCTATCATTAATAGGTTAATAATCAGTGCGTATGGATTGTGGTGCTGGATATGAATATTGAAAGTACTTTGGATTGCTGGAAGGACAAATAAAGCTGTCTTGGAAGACATATGACCAGAATGCTTCTGAGAGGCAAATATGGCAAGATTTTGTCTTATATACTTTAAACACATTGTCAGGAGAGACCAGTCCCTGGAGAAGGGCATTATGCTCAGTACAGTGGATGGGGCAGTGAAAAAGAGGAAGGTTCCAAAAAGATGGATTGGCACTGTGGCTGCAACAATGGGTTTCCACTGTGGAATGCTCTGAATTTTGAGGATGGCACAGGACTGAGCAATGTTTCCATCTGCTGAGCATAGGTTCACTGCGAGTCAGAACAGACTCTGTAGCCAACAACAACAACAACAGCAAGACAGATGACACATGGGTTACTTGTCCTTAGAACTTTTTAGTGCATTGTAGTGAAATAAAATGTATTGTAACCGGTTATAAAAGCTCTTAGGAGACTAAGCATGGAAAGAAGTTATCTTTAGAAAGGTGACCACTACGGACTACTCCAAGAAGCACTTTGGTTTAATCAAATTTTCTGGCAATCTGAATAGCAAAGATGATTCTAATTTTGTGGCACCAAATGGATATTTAATTGGGAGAAAATTTTAGTTGTCAGAAAGATTTAACAAAATTCCCACAGAAAATTTATTTTTTAAATATTTGTAATAAATTCCTGTTTTAGAGTCTGAGACTCCAAAGTTGACTTTTCATTTTCTTATCAACACAGTACTTGGAAGGCAGACTCCACTTGAAGCCACCAAAAAGCTTTGTAGGCACACGAGGCACCTGCTATGTTTCTGAGGAGAGTTTGAAGTAAGGCTTTGGGAGGTGACAGGGAAGGCACTTAAACAGCATGGGGTCACACACTCAGCAAGAATGTCACTATGGCTGCGAGGTGAGGTTTTTGTCCCCGAAGGCATCCCAGCAAAGCATGAAGGGTGAAGTGGCTGAGAAGTACAGGTACCAGTGGTCTATGACACCATGATGGACTCGACTAGTTTGCAGATCCATTTGTAGATCCTGACTAGTCAATCAGCAATTTCCTAGATAATTTCACTCACTGACACAAAGGGTTTTGTTATCGGACTTTAGCAGGTTGTTATAAATGTTACCCACCTGAATGTATACTCAATGTCTCTCTTTATCTGTTACACTATGTCATACATTTTGCAATGTATAAATCTAGTAGTCATAGAGCAGAATGCAAAATACCAACCATCATCCCTTTTTGAAAAAAATTAGAGGGGAATATGGTTGGTTTGTCCATCTATGACATTGTTTACTGAATGATGGTAACTCCTAAGTACCAAGAGCTGAGTGTGTCATGGAATATTTGTGAAGTAATTCTGATTGTGTGACCTGGCTTTTCTTCATATGCTGCAGGAATAGTTGATAATAAAGACTACCATGTTGAGGTAATAGGGGTTTGTCATTTTTAAAGGGTTCTTATGCAGAAAACCTTGTCAGTAGATACCAATCCCTGCAGAAGGACATCATTCTTGGTAAAGTCGGGGGGCAGCGAAAAAGCTGACGGTCCTTGATGCACTGGATTGACAGCAACCGCGGGTTGCCACATAAGCACACTGGTGAGCATGGCGCAGGCCGGCAGTGTTTCCTTCTGGGGCACATAAGGTTGTTATGGGACAGAATCGACTCGGCGTCACCTAATAACAACATCCAGTGGCTATTTATTTATCTATGCTTTGCATATGAACTGTCTCCATGACTTCTTTCCCCATTTTGGAAGATGATTTCCCATATTTGTCAGACCATAAGACCCAATTTTTGCCCTGAAAGTGGAGAGGAAACAAAGGTGTGTTTTATGATCTGAAGGTTTGGTCCCCCAGCACATTTGTTTCTGATCCCACGCGCCTGCTGACTGTCTGCTGCTGTGGATTGCTCCTGGAGTCTCCATGTCAGTCAGGTCACAGGCTCGGCACAGCGCACACCTCCCCTCATTTGTTAATGAAAGTGGTGATGGTTCTTAACACCACTGTTGAGTTTACACTGTTAAATATGACCGTAGTTTGCTATATTTTAATAAATATTTTAGTATACTGGCACTATTTGGCTCTTGTTTTCATGTTCTAAAAACAGTGTGTCTTATGGTCAGGTGTTTCTTATGGTCCAAAAAAATACGGTAATCAAGAGCTTCTGTTGAATACCAGTGCATGTGTCTTGGAAGATTAGCTCTATGGCATGTTTGTGTGGGAGGGGGGAAAAAGTTTCTTTAGTCAAACAGGTTTAGAAAATGCTACATTCTATATGCAAGTCATTGCAGTCTTGGAAACTGACTGAGACAATTCTACCCTGTCCTACAGGGGCTCTAGGAGTCACTGTCAACTTGGCAATGAGTTCCCTTTTCACTTTGTTTTGTGTTATGTGTGTATAGAATTCTGAGCTACACTGGGAAGATCACACTAGACAAGAAAATAGTTCAAATCTCAGAAATCCTGTGCTGCTCTTTAACACCCTGAAAGATTGTTAGTCCATTGTTTCTTTTCTTTTTAAACGTTTGTTCTTGGGTTTGTTTACAGATAAAATTAATTTTCCATTCCACAGTTTAAATATCTTTTGTTTTGTGATAGCCTCTCATTCTGACAGCCCTTTCTTCCACTTCCAACTTCCTCCTGGGCTCTCCATTTCCTAACATCCTTCATTCCTACCTTTGGACTGGGGTGGGGTAGGGGTAGGAAGAGAGGGTGGGAGGGAAGAAGAGAGAGAGAGAGAGAGAGAGAGTTAGTTTTCTCTTGGGGGCATGGGATGTGGCCCCTTTGGATCCTATATAAAGGATTGTATTGAGGACTATGTCCCTCCCTGGTGTTATTCTTCCTTTTAGAGACCTGCCTGTTGTTTGGCTGAAAGTTGACCCATGAGAGTAGGTTTAGCTCTGGGTCCAAAGAGTGTCTAAGGACCACATTCTCAGGGGCTCCACCAGTCTCTATCAGATCAATAAGTCTGCTCTTTTCACGATTTTAAAATGTGTTCTATGTTTCCCCCCTTTCACTCTATCCAGAATCAGGTGCCCTGTTATTCTGATCTCAGGGTAACCGAGGTTGTGGTTCACACGGTCCTTTAGTCCTTGGGATTTGCATTTGATTTTCTTCACTCTGTTCCAGAGAGGGAAAGACCAAGAGTTGTGTAATCAGCTCTGGGCTTCTCAAACCCTTTGGAATTCTTGCTTTTGAAAGCAACTCTCTAACTTCAAACCCTCTCGTTATTTCTTTCACCATAGACTTAAATGTGGTTAACAGGTTACACCTTACTTGATCTCTTACGGGACTTTTGTTATTGATAAGAGGAGATAAGCAGATAAATAAACATTCATATATATGAAATGCTAATTGTTGGATTATTGTATATAAATTGTATGATTAATAGATAATGATATTTGGTCTTTGATTAATATAGGGTTATATTATTGTGAGGGATTAGGCACATTTTTTTTAAGTCTGGTTGTTTGGCAGTCTTGTAATTAAGGCACAAACGTCTTTTATTCTGGTAGTTGGAGAAGATCTTTCCACAGAGTTGATATTTAATTTCAGACTTCGTATTTCTAGAAGGCTTCAGCGTAGCAGAGATCAGGCAAGATGCAGACATAGGGAAAAGCCTAGGCCAAGGTCTGAAGGCAGAAAGTAGGTTGAGAAGCTTGTGCCTGGAGCTCAAAGGAAAAGGAAGAGTAGGCCCAGGAGAGGCAGGCTGGTCCAGATAAAGTCATAGCAAGGTAAGAGATTAAAAATATGTATGATGGGGCTGAGCCCTGGTGGCATAGTGGTTGTACGTGGGACTATGGCCCACTGGGATGGAGGTTCAATTCCAGCTCCACGGAGCAAAGGCTGGACCTCCTACTCCAACCACCTGAGGGCAGTGATGCCCCCGCCCAAAACAAACAAACAAACAAACAAAATATGTATGATGGCTTTTCTATTATATAATAGCTTAAATAATCTCAAACTCTTTTAATACCTTTTGTCTTTCTTTCCTGCTCTCTAAATTAAAAAGGTGGTTCAGAAATCTGTCCCCACGTCTCCTTGGAGCGCTGAAGGCTCATCACAAAGAAAGGGGGAAAGAATAATGTGGGGTTAGATGAGCCCTTTAAGTCTACTTTTCATTGCTCCCTGTCTGATAGCAAAGCTGTTTCCATCCCTGGACTATGGTGAGAGGAGAGTCACAGGCATTTTAGACCATGCGGGGACCTTGTAAATGGCTTCCACTATCTTCTATGGCCTTCCACAAACCCAGTGTTCAGAATATATACTGTGATACTGTTCCCTCCTTCGACTTGTATTTTACTACGTACAGTCCTTGGATCACACAGGCTTGTGTGCTTCTTTGTGTGGACTTAGGTGATGTGAAAATGTTTATTGGAGCAATAAGCCTCATCTCTCTCCCATGGAGTAGCTGGTGGGAAAGCCAGCATTTAACCCACTAGGGCTATAGAATCATTATGAGTCTGAATCACCATAGGCTAGTGGGTTTTGGGTTTTGGTATGGATAGCTTACTCTTTTTTGATTAATAAATCTTTTTACTGGGGACTTTTACTTTTATTACAACAATCCATACATCAATTATATAAAGTGAACTTGCACTGATGTTGCCATAGTCAATTTCAAAGCACTTCTTTCTTCTGGAGCCCTTGAACATCAGCTCCACTTTATTCTATTCCCTACCTCCCTTGCCCTAACGCCTTTGTGAACCCTCCTAAATTATATGTATATATATTTTTTGTGGTCATCACTGCCTCTGGTAGTCGTGGGCACTACCCAGCTGCTGCTGGATTTGAACCGCCAAGCTCGTAGGCTGCAGTTCTGCACTCAACCACTTACGCCACCGGGGCTCAGCCCTAATTATATATTATTATTTTACATATCTTACACTGTCTGATCTACAATTCTGATATTCATCCCCCATGAGGAGGGTTATACCTCGACCTTAGCTATCAGCTCCCCCTCCCCCCAGGCCCCCTTACCTTCCCATAACCCCATGGAATCATTTACTTCTATTACTGTTTTTAAGGGGTTTGTCTGGGTAGCTTACTCTTATCATATACTATCTTCCTTTGCTCATCTTTGCAAAAATGCTAAATATTGAATTGTTTTTTGTTGTTTACCATGCTACTATAGACTAAGAGCATTGGCAGCATAAGGGTCATGCCATAGGAGCTATGAAAAATGTGACTGAACTATGGAACTATATATGTATTAGCTCCCATTAAAATGGTTTTGAGGCTGAGCCCCGGTGGCATAGTGGTTGTGCGCGGGACTGCGGCCCACTGGGATGGAGGTTCAAGTCCCACTCACAGGAGCAAAGACTGGGCCTCCTACTCCCACCACCAGGGCAGTGATGCCTAAAAAAATAAAAAATAATAAAATGGTTTTGAAAACAACAACAGCAAAATATTTAATAGCACCCAAGTCATTCCTCAAATTTGCCACACTTAGAATATTCATTAAGTATATAATATATCCAAAAATAGATAGTACTTACTGAAAAAAACAAGCATCAGTATTAATTAGCGGCACTTACAATATTTATTCATATTACTAGCATTAAGAAGAGGAAGATGGCAGGTCCCCTTATGCTACCCCAATTTACCTTAATGTGCTTCCTATTGTATTTCCCAATCCTAATAATGCATTAAATATATATCTTTAAATTCTCAATGTATTATCAGAATACTAACCCAATTGAGACAACCAAGAAGTAAACCCAAACACATAATTCAATTCAATGTGTCTTTTAAAATATTGATTATAATTTAATGTTGTGAAAATAGGAAGCATCACTATGATAAGATAGAGGAAAAAACATAATATTCCTCACATGGTTTGGATATATTATTTTATTCTAGTTTTTTCTCAGATATAAAAACATAGAATTATGATTACCTAAGAAATTGATATTTGTGGTAACACATGAAAAATCCCAAGTTATCCAAAATGAAAAAGAAAAAATCTCTCCTAGCTATATTAAATATGTAACATACTTACTAATGTAATTTAATAAGTAAATTAATTTTAGAGAGATAGAGAGAGAAATGGGATAAAACCATGGCAATATATATTTCCACTAAAATTTTATTTATGTGATCCTGACATTCATTTATGCCTTTTGATAATCAGTCAAGAAAACAATCCCATCAGCAAAAGTAGATTCTTCCTCAATTAGAAGGTTGGTAAAAGAGCATAGAACCTCTGAATTCTGCATGTCTTTAATGAACAATAATTGGGGTGGGGTGGGGGTGCCTACAACGCTATTGTCTTGCCAAGATAATTGATTTCTCTGAAGTAAATAATTCATCAGTACTAGATGTTGCTTGCTACCACTACTGATTGCTTTGAAAGGGAACACCTTTGAAGGTCCTGCATAGAGTGGGAGAAAAAAATGTGGACCAGAACTCAAAATCATAAAAAATACCAAGCTTACTGTTTGGACAGAGAGAGACTGGCAGGATCCCCTAGACTAGGACCGATATTTCCCTTTTAGGTATGGCAGTGGACTCAACACCGTGACTCAACAATACACAGGTCTCTAAAAGGAAGAAATACAGGAGAGAGGTGTGCATGACTTAGAATTCTCAACCATTTTGAGATAAGGTCAGCCTTTACCTGAGGGCAAGACTTAGGAGGCTTAGGGAAGAAGGAGGAATGGAAACAGAAAACATAGGGAGGATGTTAGATAAATGGATATTACTTTATGAGGATTGCCATCCATGAAAGGAAACAAGTGGTATATGAATCATTGCATGGAAAATGGATCTGCTCTGTAAACCTTTACAAAGTTTACAATGAAAAATTTTCATTGTTTTTTAAACAGAACAATAACTTTTCAAAGTGTTTAAATGATAAACTATCATGGGTGGTTAAAAACCAAATTTAGACACAATCTTGCATATGAATGTTATTTTTTCACAGCTAACTTTCAACTGTGACTCACAGTTGCTTGAATGTTATGCCATATTTTCTAGTTTTTCATATTAATATACAAATATTTCATATTTCCCTGACCCAAAGCAAATATCTAGTCTGTAATGACCTTGTGCCCGACACTCGTGTGTAGATAGCATGGGGTCTAAAGTGACTGAATTTTCACACCACAAAGAGTAGTGGAAAACCATGTTAAACATATAAGCCTCATTCTTTTCCCCATTCCAGAAATAAATACATCCCTAATTCCAAGTGACACTGTCACTTTACTTATAGCTCTGTATCTCCACCTATATATAAATACTTTTGCTTGTGGGGTTTTGTCTCACACTAAACTTATCTCCTGGGCTACCTTATATGGGTCAAACCACAAAAATATCCATTTCAAGGCTAGTCAGGTCAGAAACTCTGAGAGAGCCATTATACAGTCTTTGCAGCCTTTGTCCTTGGAAAATTATGATCTTTCATTTGTTCCCTTTGTGCAGATCAAGGAGAGAATTGCTATGTATGGATAAAGTTATAGATTGTGCAATACCAGCTACCAAACTCAGGGAATTGATTTAAGGCTTACTCCACAATGGCCTGGCACACTGTCAAAAGCCATTTTCAGGAAATCAATTTATGTTACTCAGTGTGCCTCTTGCAGCAAGACAGCATCAGGCTGCAGGTTCCAAGAAGGCTAACACCTCCTCAAACAGCATTCATGTTTAAGTGTGGCTTGAGGAGCCTTGGTGGGATAGTGGGCTCTTGTGTTATTTTGGGGAGACTAGAGAAACAAATTCATAGACACTCATATGTATATAAGAAAGAGCTTTATATAAAAGAGCAGTTGAATATTGGGATAACTTCCCAGCTCAGTCCAGATCAAGTTCATAAGTCCTATATTAGCACATAGGTCCGAGATACCAATCTATAAAGTCCTCTTCAGACTCAAGAAACACATGTAATGAATGACACCAAATGCAGGAAGACCATAAGTCAGTGGGCAGGAGGGGGGTCGGGGGGTATATTCCCTTCCTGTTCTCCCGCCATTCCTTAGCTTGTCATGCATTCTTTCCAAAAATTGGGACTTTTTAAAATGCCGTGGGACATGGGGAAATTGTTTGAAATTGGGACTGTCCCGCCAAAAGGGGGCTGTCTGGTCACTTTATCTTAGAGTCTCAAATGGACAGCAGATTATGTAACTACCACAGCTATACACTGAATTGCTAACCCAACAGTCAATATATCCCAATCCACCAATGTCTCTGTGAGACATATACTTGAAGTTTGTGAGACATAAACTTGAAGTTGTCTACTCCCATAAACATTTAAGGTTTCTGAAACCCAAATGGACAGTTACACTCAGTATGAAGGGATTGATGGGAGTTGAAGTAAGCTCCAGTGGGGAGTATGATTTTTGATGTGTAGTACTTTCAGTCTGAGCCGTGATGGGGTAGCAGTTGTTAGTTGGGCTGCAAACTACAGGGTCAGCAATTCGAACCCAGCTGCTGCTACATGGGAGAAACATAACATTTTCTCTTCCCCTAAAAATCTCCATCCTTGGAAACCTAAAGATGGTAGCTCTACTCTCTCCTCAGGATCGACTTGGTGGTGGAGGAGCTTAAGGTTGTTTGTTTGTTTGTTTTTCCCATCTGCATACATGCCAACTTTCTGGAAGAAATGAGAGTGGGAGAAAAGGGGAAGATTGGTTCAGAGACAGAATTTTCTCTTTCCTTCATGTTTTAATTAAAAAACAACAATGGACAGAAGAAAATGGGCAAAGTCCTGTGGTCAAACAAGTCCTGAACCAATACATATTTCATGGTCTTGGATCATTTACTAGTTGCTGAAATGATTCTATATTTCCTCTAAGTTGGACAACTTTTGATAGGGAAGAGCTGATCATATACCTCACAACAATTTAAAATTTATTTGAAAACCACAATATATTTTACGACAAATGAAATCACCATTATCTGAGTAATATCCTTTAAATCATTTCAAGTTTATTCCAGAGCCATATGTATGTGTGGCAAAAGTCGCAACTCGCTCCTGAGCCACAGTTTGCCGACCACAGCCCTAAGCTAATGCACAGTATGCCATCCTCCCTCAACAAACAGAATAGCAGCATTTTGGAAATTCCTCAGTGTCATCTAGTGTGAGGGAACATTAGGCCCTTTTTTGTTTTTGCTATGATGCTCTTTAACCACAGTTACAGGGGTCAGCTGTTTCCCTTCTATTGGTATGGGGCAGACTGGGGCTGGGTGGAGGGCAGTGGATGTTGTTAGATAAGTATTGGACTGTGAACTACAAGGTCAATGACTCAAACTCACTGAAAGGGAGGAAAGTGGGGTTGTCTGCACCCATAAAGATTTACAGTCTTGGAAATTCTAAGAGGAACATTATATTGAAATGTACACACATGTAATCATTTTTATGTGATGGAATCATGTTGATGGCAGATTTTTTTTTTACTTATATTGGCACATAATCCTTATATCATGCAATTCAATCGTTCACTCATATCAGGAAGCATTGCACAATCATTATCACAATCAATTTCAGAACATTTTTTCTCTCCCCCCCACGATGAAATCTCTTTTCAAATGAGTAATCACATTCAGTTATAATGCTTCTTCCCTTTCCTGCCTTCATTGTTGACACTCCCTGTCTACCACACCTACCCCGGCATATCCAATAAAGTCTTGCATCGTTTATTATCTCTGTACATTCACTCCATTATTTCATAACCTGATAACCCCAACAGAAATGATAAAAATTAAAAAGGAAATACAGTGGTAAGGATAAAAAAATAATAATACAATGGTAGAAATACAAATAATGAGTAAGAAAGAGCAGACCACCATAAAAAATCAGGGAATAAATAGTGTTTATGAAACAAACAAGAGATCATTCCACGTAGAACAAATTCAGGTTGAATTTAAAGGGAGATCCACTGACCAAGTATCAAGATTGATGCAGCATAATCAGGGTTATAATGATCTATATTTGATTGTAAGGCTGTTCCAGACCTTCTTGTGTGGCTAGAGGGGATGTGCCAGAGGTTTAATCTGACCAGATATTCTTTAGACAGGTTTTGAGTACCCATTGTTAGACCAAAGCTTTCTGTAAATTACATGCTCACAATTTAAACTCAGATATTTTCCCCTTAATCACATTTGAATTTTGTACTTTTCACCTTTGGATCACACAAGGTGGTATGTGTCTTCTATGTGCAGTTCACTGACACCTCACATAGATGACTGCTTATTTTAAATAAAGACCTTTAAAACCCCAGACACCATTCTGAAGATTGAGAGCTGGGTACCGTCTGCTTTCTTCACCACACTTTGCTGTATCACCTTTGTCTTCAGTCATCATTTCATGAAGATGAGTGTTGATCAGGGCCACGTTCTCAGGGATAACTTTTCTTGGATTGGGACTAGTGTTAAACAGGAGGGTAGAATCCATCTGCCTATCCATGGAGTATGCATGATTGAGGTTTACTTTGATCTTGTGACAAAATCCAATCCCCATATCACCAACTACACCAGCACCAGCCACTAACTAACCAACAACAATCAAGAAAGAAAAAAAGAAAACAAAAAAATCTAACAAGCTAAAGGCAGGAAAACCAAAAACCCATTGTGAGATTTAAAAAAAAGCACACACATTGTGGTAATTCCATAATCTGGTGTCACTTTGGATCTTGAAAGGATTAAGAGTGAAAGGATGGAGTCTTGTCTGTCAATCAGGTCAGACAATGAAACCTCCTTGTGGACATGGCCTTCTCCTGAGAATTTTGGGAACTCCTGTATTGCTTCCTTGGAGGCAGAGGACACACTCCTCACTCTCTCTGCTGACTCCTCTACTGACAAGACACATGACACTACTCTGATAGACCTTGTTTCGTGGGCACTGGAGGAGCCATGTGGAGAACCCTGCCAATGAGCTGCTTCTACCACCACTGGATTCATAAAATTTTGTACACACTGGCCTGTGATCTTTATGCATTTGGCATCATTGCATGAGTTTCATGAATCTGAAGAGGATCTATGGGCTAGTATTGAATTTATGGACTTAATCTGGACTCGGCTGGGATATTTTCTCAACAACATTCAATTGCTCTTGTAGATAAAGCTCTTTCTTTTACATGAGCATCTATGCATTTGTTTCCTACTCTACCCTGACTGACACACCTATATAAAGAAAAAAGTATAACTTTGTCCATCATACCTGTGGAGTACAAGGGGATTTCACTGATGACATCCATTTTCCGAATGACCCAGCACTGTGCACACTGCTGTTCTGAGAAGTCTGTGGGAGTACAGATCCACCTTGAGCCTCAGCTCATGAGTTGTGGCCCTGCCCAGCTCAATCACCTGTTCTATGCAGCTTTTTTTACCTTAAATATGGGGAACTTGGTTGTTTTTGATGTAGAGGGAAAGAAAACAGGAGCAATAATCGCTAAAACATTTTAGAACTAGTCTAGAAAATAGGGTCAAATGTTTGAAACATTGTGCATCTCCCTTGCTCCTTATTTTTGCCCTTTTTTCTCTCAAATTCTTTTCTACTTTAGTATTTCTTAGTGAATTTTGTCATAGGGATAAAACAGTTGTGCATTCTCTTCCATTTCCATGTCTGAAACAAATGGAGGTGACAATAATACTTGAAGTCACACATAACAGGGCATTTTCTGCTTTCAGTCATCAATTCCATTTATCAAGACATGAAGGCTCCCCAAACTCACAAGGTTTCTTTATTTCCTAGCATTGCCTTTGTTCTCTTGGTGTGCTGTGTAAGGCCCACTGTCAATTCACCAACCTTTCTTAGACAGGAAGTTCCTTGGTGGCCCATTAGTGTTTACTGAAAGTTTAAAGGTTGGCATCAACCCCTTTATGTCCGACTCTGTACAGATGCCGTGTAAGGGGAAGCTCCACTGTTGTGAAGTTACTATAAGTTGAGATCGTCTCAATGGCATGGATTTCCAGGTCCTTAGAAATCCTTCTTTAAAAGGCCTTGATTCCAACTATATGGTGACACATCCTACAGGGACAGTAATCTTCAGGTCACTTTTCTCATCACTCCTCTCTTACTCCAGTATCCACAACTACCCCCACCACCACAGACGCACAGTTCCTTTCAAGTTGTGTGGTTTTGAGTTCTCACCTTTGATCCCCACAGCCCGTTTTAACGCATCTTAACCCCTTTCCAAAATCCACATCAAATCAACAACTCCATGAAACTTTTTCTCTCTCTCTGATCTAAACTTGGTCAGACTTCACAGAAACCCTAGGTAGGGCCAATGTTCATGATGGCTAGCTGAGAAGTTGGGGGCCGGAACCCACTCAAATGGGTTTCCAAAGACAGGTTTGGCAATCTACTTTGGGAAGGTCACACCCAAACAAAACTCTATGGAACAGTTCTACTCTGACTCTCCACTTGATGACAACTACCAACATCAATAAAACAGAGGGTACTAAGTTGTAGGTTGTCATTGTTATCTATGTGTCTCTATTGTATATGTGAAGGAGGTCTGGTGGCACTGTGGGATACTAACCACAAAATCTCTGGTTCAAATCCTTTAGCCACTCTTTGGGAGGAAGATAAAATTGTCTGCTCCCTTAAAGTTAAAGTTTCAGAAACCCAAGGCCTTGTCCTATAAGCTCGCTATGAGTTGGGATGAACCGAATGGCAGCCGATTGGCATGTGTGTGTGTGTTGATTTCTAATTTTAGGCCCTTATACTTGCGTTGAGAGCCCCCGATGAATTTCACCATGCAGTTCTTATTGTATTGTGCATCAAGACGATTTCTTGCACGTATCCTAATGATTCCTGTGAATAGTTCTCACGACAAATGAATAAGGTGTCCCACGTTGACTAGGGAGGATTATATGAGTTGGAATACAAATGCACGTCATCCCTAACGAGAGAATTAGATCCCTGGGTAGGCTGAGTCGAGTGGGAGCAGGAAGCAGAGTCAGCAAGGCAGACTGTGTCTTGGAGATCTCTGAGGATATCCATGATGAAGTGGCCAGAGGAAAGACTTTTCATTTCGCAATTGCAGCACTGGAACTAAGTGACTCCTGGTAGATCAAATGGACTATTTTGGGGATTCCTGCTCACCCATCTCTTCTGTGTTTTCAGAGCTGCTGTCGAGCTGTTAGAACAGTGAACTGATGCTTTTTGACTTGCCAAACAGTGGGAGCTTTCTATTTAAATAGTTATCCCTTAGAAGAGCTATATTAGGGAGCTCAAAGGAGAGGATTTAAGGGCCCACACAGAGTAGAGAGGCAGCAGATCAGCCACCTACTGGGCTCTTGTTCCTTCAAATGCTTCAAACTACATATTTGTGAGGCAGCCGGCCTCCTGCTCACCGAACACTGTATGCTCCTCATCTGCCCTTTGTGTTTAGCAAACACATGGTAAGGGCAGCTCCTTGTGGCTTTTGAATGTGTGTGTCTTGTTGCTCTAGGTAAGCAATGCCACACAGCCAAGTGGGCAGAGATCCAGGTATGTTGTTGGCACCTGAGGGATGTGGTCATAGGAACCGATTCTTCAGGGCCAAGGAGACCATGTATCCAGATATAGCACATGGCCATTTTCCAAGAGACAAATATGAAAAATGTCAGGGGCCCAATAACACAAAGGAAGTGATCTGACTGTCTTTTTCTCAGCAGGCATTTTGATAGGGCTTGCTTATGAAAGAGCTTCATTCAAACTCTAGTTAGGCTTACTTTCCAATTTATTGGGTGGGCAAAAAGCGACACATTGCATTTCATCAAGTTTACAACTATATTGGATTGAAAAGTTTGGATTACTTCCCTTGTTTTAAAATGCATTAGAACTTCATGAAACCTACAGAGCATAATTGCTATTCTCTCTCTCTCTCTCTCTCTTATTTTGAAGTACATAAATGTTAAAGATAAA
This sequence comes from Nesogale talazaci, assembly GCA_004026705.1. Taxonomy (NCBI): domain Eukaryota; kingdom Metazoa; phylum Chordata; class Mammalia; order Afrosoricida; family Tenrecidae; genus Nesogale; species Nesogale talazaci. The sequence continues at coordinate 181,251 of PVJH01000255.1, forward strand.
GCCAAGGCGTCACCTACTCACCCATTCCCTTTTCCATTCTGTTTCCCACGTACAGGCATGTACAGTCCTGTCACAAGCTAATTTCTCTTTTAGTACTAGGACCTTCTCTTGATTTCCTGAGGTATTCTGCAAGGGGCCAGCCAAGAAAAGCATAATGGTAACAGATGTCACACTTCCCTCTATCATTGATGTGCAAATATTTTCCATTTCGGGGATATTAGGGCATGCTTATTCTCAAGGCCAGTAGTTCCTATCCTACCCATTTTAAAGTGTGGCTGAGGCCATTTATGTTCATTCTACCTGCAACCCTGCTCAGCTATACTCCAGTCCTTGTCTTTTGTTCTTATCATTGATCATATGCTGCTACTACTGTGGCTATTCACCAGCATCATTGTTCGTTCTACATTAGTTTGTTTGTTGATTACCCTGATCTGAATACCTTGATGGGATCCTCCTATTTCTTAGCTTGTGGATCTACAGATTAGTTTCATGAAATAAAGTTCAGTAGATCATGAGCAGGTTGAAGATCACACTTTTGGCTTTCCTTATTTTGTAACAGAGGCTACCCTCTCCCACTCTCCAGGATACAGCTTGTTCTCTCAGTTTTATGTCTTCCCAAATCAAGATCTGGGACAAAAGTGAAGTAGTGGAAGTTGACAGCTTTGTGGTTTAGGTATTGGATTTTGGATTTTTCTCACATCAAAAAATATTAGCTGTACATTTTAAACAGTTGTCTTTTCAGTCCCTCTAACTGACATTGGGTAGCAAAGGAAAAGTGAATGTTTTAGGACATGGTTATTGATAAGGTAATCAATATAATATTAAAGATCCAAAGTCAACCATGGTGACTTTCAGACTTATGATCTTAAGAATTGAAGGCACCAATTTTAAAGGATAACACGGGATGGCAGAGAGTGAATCCATGATGGTATGTGTACCTAGATGTCCTCAACTGCAGCTTGTTGGAGGAGAAGTGATTTAAATGGGAAGGCAGCTATCAGTGCTTGGAAAGCTAAAACAAGACAAAATGAAAGAAATCTTTAAGCCTTTGCTTGAACAGCTGTTCAGAAGCTGTCATTCTCTTCCTAACTGCAGTGAGCTTATTTTCTGTTGGTTGTGAGGTTCTAGGAGAGAGGAAAAGGGAGCATGCAAAGTTACTTGAGGTCTATACTCAGAACTTAAGTGGCGTGATTTCTGCAGCACTCTATGGCTGACATAAATTATGTAGACAATCCAGATGTAATTGGTGGGGAAATTGTTATACTTCATATTGCCAGCAGTGGATTCAGGAAAAAGTGAAAATTTGGCACCTTTTTTTGCCATCTACCATATGTACTTAAGCTTCCCTTTTGATATAGCTGTCTAAAATAATTTTCTTTGTGGGGTGGCTGTTTTGATATACAGGGAATATGGATCCATCATACTTAGGTAGAAAATTGCACCATGGAAAGGATTATTTAGGCATCAGAGGTGTTCATGAATATAAAAAAAATTGTGGATTTCTTAAGCAGCTGAGCCTGTTAAGTTCTTAAGTGAAGCATTTTTATATTTCCCCAAATCAACCATAATATTATTTTCATGCAATTAAAGGAATTTCAAATCAGATGCATAAAGCAGCACTAAAAATTGATTCATTTTTGCATTTCTGCATCACATGTGGAGGGAAGAGATAACGGATCATACATAACCCTTGGAATTCATAGCTTTGCAGCAGGTCACTATAAGCAGTGAGTTCTATTTTTGAAGAAAAACTTTAATTAAGTTGTCCTTTAGCCTTGTCTTATCTGGTCTAAACAAGCTTTCTTGCTTCTTTTTACTTCTTAGTCTCTAACTCATTAAAGATTATTGGAGAAAACTTTACTAGCCATTTCTATTACTGGAACCATTTTAGTTGAGGATGAAACTGGTAAAAAAATAGATGTGGCTGTTAAATAATTCTAATTTTGCAAAATCAAAATTATTTACGCAAGATTCTCAAATAGCAACCACATTACGTTTGAGAAGATGATTCCAGACCACCTTTCAGGTAGGCAGAATTATTTTATAACACCAATTTAGTGGGTATATATCACAGATACACAGTTTATCGTACAGTACACAGCACACCAACTAGGAGGATAGCACATTGAATCTTGCATGGAGACTGTACCCTTGTTCCTTGACCTTGTGTTCTTATTCAGATATAAAGATTTATGGATGGAAGGGACTATCGAGATTTCTTTCACTGGTCCAACTTCAAATATCAAATGATAGGAAATTCATGTACCAAAGACATGTAAATGGCTTATATATTCTGTGTCATTGGAAGTGTTTGAGCAAAGGCTAATTGACTAAGGAGACCTTCCACTGTATCCTGATTCTTATCTTCATGAAAGTCATAGTTTATCAAAGGAGACAAACACTCAGATAGTGCAAAATATGATGTGTGCACATAATACATACCTTGGGGACAAAGAGTAAAGTGAATTTATTATTTAATTCATTGAACAGAATTTGGAGAATGTCCAACTAGGAGGGATAGTAGAGGTGGGGGAAGTAAAAATGATCAATGCTCTCAACTGAGTTTGGGAATATCTAATAATCAACATCACTTGGCAGACATCAGACCCTCTATTCAACCACAGTTTAAAAGGGTCAAGTCCACATCCTTTATCTGAGATAAAATTCCATCTCTGGACCATTACAGAAACACCACCTGGATCTCAAACGAGTGACTGCCAAGAATCCCTTTAGCAAGACACATACATGGCCAAGAGAGGCTTTAAATTGGCCAAAGTACTTCCATTGCAATCAACCTATCCAACTTGTGGCAGGTTTAAATAGCATGAAGAAGTATGATTGTAACCTTATACATAAACTGTGTTTTCCTCAGCAAAATGCCTCCTCAATCTTGTTCAGTTGTTAGAACTGTTACAAATAGACAAAATCCAATTTGTTATTTCTGGAGAAATTAATATCACACTAGGGAGTCGTACCAAGGAAGTATTAAAAAAATGATGAAAACACTAAAACCTAGGGGGTGAGATCATAAAAAGAGATCCTTAGACATACTGTATATAGTCATGTATAAGCTGAGTTCCCAGCACAGTTTGAATGCTGTTTTTGTGGCAAAATTAGGTGCTTTGGCTGATATTCAGGTCGGCTTATACTCGAGTATATAAGGTACTTCTCTATGTTCTTTCTCATGTTTTAATCCATGGTTAATCTCCTTCTTTTTTGTGTCCTTTGCCCTCTTTCTCTTTCCCATCTTGGCTTTTATTTCTGTTTCAATGTGCTCCAGATTAAGTCCTAGAAAGTATCTATTCCCTTTCCCCAAACCCTAATTTATGGGACTATTTTTATCACTCTCACACTAGAGTAGTTTTCACAACAATACAATCAGGGCACTTTTGATCGATTTCTTCCTAGGGTTTATTTGATCATCTTCAACAAGAATATAATTGTCAGTATCCTTAGAGATGGGCTACAAAAAAGGGGGGAGGTGGAGCAGGCTGTGTGTGTGCCAGTTGACACCTCACCTCCTCTGCTTTTAACCCCTCCTTCCCTTTCTTCATTGACCTGGTACCTAATTCATCCCTGTTTCCCCGCTCTCCTGGTGCTAGCATTGAGGGAGAATGTTAGACGGCTAATCTCAAAGTCAGAGGAGTAAACTCTCCAGCCACTCAAGGGAAGAAAGATGAGGCTCTCTGCTCCCACATCAATGTCTAACCTCCTAAGGCTATACAGTGACTGTGAGTCAGCATGCATTGGAGTGTACTCAGTATCTGGGGCTTTTCTCATTTTCCATTCCTTTGCAATCAGGTTTCCCATTCCTCTGCTGAACCGATGGCATTTAGGATTCTAATCAAAAAACAAAAACAAAACTCACTGCCATCGAGTTGATTCCAGGCACGCTGTAGGACAGAATGTGTGGGATTCTGATGATGAAAAATCTTTAAGTGAGCAGAAAGCATGATGTTTCTTCAGAGGAACAGCGAGTGGCTTTGAACTTCTGACCTTGTGATTAACAGCCAATGAATAACCTACCATGGCAGCAGGGCTTCTAAGAATTCCTAAAATAACTCCTGGATGAAATAATTCATTCTAGACTGAGATTGAATGATTTCTGATCTGGGGGTGGGGATGGATGGGTGTTGTGATAGTGGTGGAGAGGTTTTATCAAATGATTTATTAATGTAAAGCAATTCTTAGTGGACTATTATGTAGTGGTCAGTGCATCTGTTGTATTATATCCACTATTGGAGTGTTTTCACAAATGTTTATTAAATACCCACTCCACAATTAGCAATGAAGTCGAACATATTTTGGGGGGGCATCACTGCCCTCTGGTGGTAGGAGTAGGAGGCCCAGTGTTGCTGCTGGATTTGAACCTCCAACCCAGTGGGCCGCAGTCCCATGCACAACCATTACGCCACCGGGGATCAGCTCCAGAAGTCAAACATATTTATTGTGTTCACTGAGTTTATAGTGAAGTGGATAAAGTAGATAATGTGTTAACCAGAGTTCCCTATAAAAAGCCTTCGACCACAAAGGGTTAAGAGCAGGTTTATTTAAGGAACAGGGATGCATAAGAATTAGGGGATATGCACATGTGAGAGAATCAGAAGGAAATATGACAGCATCAGTGGATTGGGCTCACATCTGCATCCAGGATTCAGCATGGTGAGTGGCCTTCAGAAGAGGACCATAGCATGTATTTCTGGTTGATATGCTGAACATGTATCAGCTCTGTTTTCTTCATTGACCATGGCCTCTTTTATACCTTGCTCATGCTTGTGCCCTTTCGCTTTCTGCGATAAGCCAGCCAGTTCCAGATTTCATCCTACAAAATGCCAGAGAATATTAGAGAGAAAGGGAATGGTACATCCGAGGAGAAACATTCTCAGGCTGCTGCTGAACTCCTCTTTCTACAGGTGGAGTGCAAATGTGAGACCAGTATAATCAAGCATTGCCTGATACAGAGAGAATAAGAAAATGCATCCAACTAATAGCCATTCCATTGTAAACTGATACATGCTCATGTACAGAGGGTCCTACACTGTGGCAGACTCTAACATCATAACCCAGAGGAGGGGGTTGGGAACACTCCTTCAAGCGATCTTTTGTTATTAGGTGCGATTGAATTGATTCCAAACAACAGAACCAAACACTGCCAAGTCTTGCACCATCCTCAAAACTGTTGTTATGTTTCAGCTCCTTGGTGGCAGCCCCTTTGTCACTGGATCTTGCTGAGGGCCTTCCTCACTTTAACACACATGATGTCCTTCTCCAGGGCTGGCCACTACTGACAACGTTTACCAAAGACGTGGGATGAAGTCTTCCCACCCTGCCTCTAAAGAGCAGTCTTACTGCAATTATTCCAAGATATATTTTTTTGTTCTTTTGGCTCTCCATGGTATGTTCCACATTCTTTGTCAGTACCATAACTCAAAAGCTTAGATCTTTGATCTTCCTTATCCAGTGTTCAACTTTCACATACGTAAGAGGTGATTGAAAGCAGCATGATTTGGGTCAGGTCAATGGTTGGCAAACTGCAGTTCTCAAGTTTTACATATGTGGCTCTTTCGGTGTGAACAGTGGCTCTGAAGTAACATTGAAAACATTTGAAGATTATTATTTCAGATCACGGTGATTTCATTTGTTTGGAAAAAACATATTTAAGGCTCTTGCATGGTTTTAAAGTTGAAGGGCAGGATTGGCTCTTCAGTCTCAAGAGTTTGCCAACCCCTAGGTTAGGCCCACTTTAAGTCCTCAAAGCAATCACCTGGATTGTCAGCACTTAAAAGAGGTCTCATGCAGTAAATTTACCCGGTGAAACACATTGTTTGATCTCTTAAATGTTGCATCCATGAGCTTTGATTGTGGGTCCAAACAAGATGAAATCCTTGACAACTTCATTTTGGGGGACAACTTCATCCCCCCGCTCCAATCCCCATTTATCATCTTGCCTACTGGTCCAGTGTGAGGATCTTGCTGTTCTTGACACTGAGTGGTAATCCATACTGAAGGCTCCAATCCCTAATTGTGATCAGCAAGTACTTCATGTTCTCCTAACTTGCAGCAAGTATGGTGGTATATTCTGCATTCCACAGGTTGTTACTAAGCACAATGAAATGCTCTGGAATTCCCATCAATAATTATATCCCTTGTTTGTGCCCACTTCTGCATCCAGTCAGAACCTCTGGAAGCTCCCTGTCACTGTGTTGCTGCAAGCATTGTGGGATAATCTTAATCAAAATTTTACTTGCAAATGATGTCAATGGTATTGTACTGTAATTAGATCATTCTGTTGGCTCTCCTTCTTTGGAATGGGCACGTATATGGATCCCTTCCAGTCAGTTGGCCAAGCAGCTGTCTTCCAGATTTCCTGGCATAGATGAGTGAGTGCTTCTAGTGCTTCCTCAGTTTGTTCAAACAATTCATTTGGTATCCCATCAATTCCTGAAGCACTGTTTTTGGCCAAGGCTTTTCAGTGCAGCTTGAACTTCTTCCTTCATTAATATTTGTTCTTGCTCATATGCTATTACCTGAAATGGTTGAATGTGAATGAATTATTTTTGATTCAGTGATTCAGTGTATTCTTTCAATCAGTCTTCTTTTGATGTTTCTTGCAACATTCAATATTTTGCTCATAGACTCTTTCCATGATGCACCTAAAGGTTTGAATTTTTTCTTGAGTTAATTCAGTTTAAGATATGCCGAGAGTGCTCTTCCTTCTTGATCTTCTAATTCTGTATCCTTGCACATTTCATTATAATAGTTTACATTGTCTTCTCAAGCTTCCCTTTGAAATTTTCTGTTCAACTCTTTTGTTTCATCCTTTCTTCTATTTGCCTTATCTACTCTAAGAGTGAAAGCAAATTTCAGAATCTTTCTTACACTCACTTTGATCTTGCTTTCTTGTGTTTTTGATGACCTGTGACTCTCTCCATGAATGATGCTCTTGATATCCTTTCCACAGCTCATCAGACATTCTGCTATTGGTGTTAAATCAATCAAATCTGTCTGTGAGATGCTCTCAAATTTCAGGATGGATAGACAAAAGTTCATAGTTTTGCTCTCTTGATCTTGTTTTATTTATTTATTTTGCTTCAACCAAAATTTACATAAATGCACTTGATGGTTTTTTCCATAGTGAGCCAGATCCTGGTCAGATTTTAGCTGCTGATATTGAGCTTCTTCATCATCTTGCCACACCAATGTAGTCAGTTTAGTTTCTTTATATTCCATTTGGAGATGTCCATGTCTATTGTTAGGTGCCTATAGTGTTGTTGTAAAAAAGTTCCTTGCTATGAACAAGTCGTTGGTCTTTAAAAATTCTATTATTATGTGATTTCTAGCTTCATTTCTATCTTTGAAATCACATTTTCCAGGGTTTCTACCTTTAAAACTATGTTTTCAGTTTTAAAGCTGATGGTTCTAGGGGGACGTAAGAGAGGGAGAGGCAGGGGAAAGGAAAGGGGGGTGCAAACAAACCCATGGACAAGGGAACAAAAGGGATCTAAAATTGTTAGCAAGGAGAGTGTAGGATGCCTGGTGGGGTTTGATCAAGTACAGTATAACTGAGAGGAATCGCTGAAAGCAGAATGAAGGTCGATCATGATATTGAGATAAGGGGAAAGTAAAGGGAAATAAAGAAAAGAACTAGGAGGCAAAGGGCATCTATAGAAGTCTAAATACAGACATGTACATATGTAAGTTCATTTATAACAATAAGGAGCTAGATCTATGTGCATAGAGTTATATGTTAAGTGTTAAGGGAGCAGACAGACATTGGGCCCTTATTCAGGTACTCCCCCGACACAAGAAAACTTTATTCTAATAGCATAACATTCTGTGATGCTTACCTCCCAGACACGATTGCTGAAGACAAAATGGATGCATAAGGAAATATGATGAAGAAAGATGATGGGGCTCATCTATTAAAACATAGAGCCACTGGGTTCTTAACGGTTTGAAGATATAAAAGCCGCCATGTAGCTGACAAGCAACAAAGCCCATGTGAAAGAATCTCACCAGCCTGTGTGATCATGAGATATCAGTCATCAAAGACCCAGAATAAAAAATTATATCAATGGAATGAGGAAAAGGGTGGAGTGATATCCAAAGTCCATCTGTAGACAATTGGACATTCCTTCATAGAAGGGTCACAAAGAAGAAATGAACGAGTCTTCCGGACAAGATCATGTACACTGGTAGAGATAAGAACTCACAATAAATAGGATCCAGGACAAAGGAAGCCCTCAACACCCATAATGAGAATAGCAATACTAGGAGGGTAGGGGGAAAGGGGAAGGAGAAAGCGGGAACTGACCACAATTATTGACATCTGCCCCCTTCTCAGGGGGATGAACAACAGTAACATGGAGGATGGGAGACAGCAGTCAGTGTAAGATATGAAAAAAAATCATAAATTATCAAGTGTTCCTGAGGGAGGGAGGGGGTGATGAGCAGATATCAAGGGCTCAAGTAGAAAGAACATGTTTTGAACATGATGATGGCAACATAGATAACAATGCGGTTGACGTAATGGATGGAGGATTATGATACAAGCTGTTAGAGTCCCTGATTAAATGACGAAGAACAAATGTATTTTTGAACTACTGTTCCTTACTCTTTGGTTCCAACTTTTGCATTCCAATCAATGCATCTTGATTACATGTTTGATCAATTTCTGACGGAAGATGTTGGCAAATTCTTCAGTTTCTTCATTACTAGGCTTAGGGTTTGGTGCATAAATTTGAATAGTAGTTATAGTGACTGGATTTCCTTGAAAGTGGATAGATATCATTCTATCATAGACAGTATTGTTATTCAAGACAGATCTAGTAAAGTCTTTTTTGACAATGAATGTAATCCTATTCCTCTTGATTACATCAATCCTGGCATAGTAAACCATATCGTTTTTCTGATGCAAAATGGCCAATGCCAGTTCATTTCAGTTCACTCATGCCTAGAATGTAGCTCTTTATGCATTTTATTTCCCTTTTGATGACTTCCAATTTTCCTAGAATTAGGCTTTGTTCATTCCACATTCCATTTATTAGTAGTTTTTGACATTATCTCTTCTCATTTTGATTCGATCCCTATCAACAAATGAAGACCTCGAAATCATTACTCCCACTGGTTTTCTTTATGCATGTCACCATGGTCGACGCCCTTGTGAGAAAGCTGCATCTGCCCGGTTGCTCCTCCTTGCATTTGCCTTGGAACCCAAGGTGCCCATTCTCCAGCACTCTCTCTGACTATATTCTGTGTCCACTCATGAGGCCTTCGGGATCTGACAATATTTCCATGCTGTCTATATTAGCTGTTACTGCCTCCAAAATGATCAGCTGATATTTTCTTTGTAGTTTGTCTTTTCTTAGACTGGAAGCATTGCTGAAACCTTTTCAGTTTGCATGGCCTTGCTGGCATTTGAAATACTAGGGACACAGGTCAGAGCAGCACACAAGCCACCACAATGTGACAAAGTGACAGATAAGTGGTGGGTCACGTAAGTTAGCAGTAAGGAATATGTGCTGGAAAGACGAGTTTAATATGGACCATTTTTGTGAATTTGACCTCTCTGTGCCTCAGTTTCTTATTTTTAAAATGGGAATGGCATTATTAATTAAAATCTTTTTGGACCATAGGACACACCTCTCCCCAAAACAGGAGGGGACAGGGGTGCATCTTATGGTTGGAAGGTGTGGTACACCAGAACATTTTAGTATACTGGTACTATTTAGTTTAGAATATTTTTTCTTGTTTTCCTGATCTAAAAACTGGGTGTGTCGTAAGGTCCAAAAATATGGTATCTTCAAAGGGTAATAGTAATGGTTAAGCAAGAAAACATGAAAAACACTTTTAGAACAATGTCTGGTATATAGTAAGAAAGAAAATGTCAGTCCTTAGAACAGGATTTTAAAATTAGTTGGTTTCAAATGTAAAATTATTGAAAAGTCAAAGGAATTTGTGTTTATGCTTTATATACCTATTAATGCTTACCCAAAGAGATATTAAAACTGAGGGGATGAAAAAGTATTTATTCACTTGAAAATACAAGGAAGACTTCTCATTCCAAATTAACACAATTAGAGGGAAAATAGTACAATTTCTAAACCAAAATAAAATTAGTGAAGAGAAATTGTTTTTCAGTTTTCAGTCTCTCTTTAATATCTGCCTTAATGGGAACATCTGAATTCTAATATCTGTTCTTATAATCCATTTATTGTGATGGCACAGAATCTGGAAAGCCACGTTGTACAACTTTGAGAGTTCAAGAGTGAAAAAGACAAAAATGATTTAGCCTTCTGTAAGAAATACTGTTGATTTAGTAGGGGCCCTGGTGGCACTGTTGGGGAAGCATTGGATTGTCACCACAAGATTGGTAGTTGATCCTCATTAGTCCCTCCCTGAGAGAAAGATGAAGCGATTTGCTTCCTTAAAAAATTTACAGCCAGGCTGAGCCCCGGTGGCGTAGTGGTTGTGCCCGGGACTGAGGCCCACTGGGATGGAGCTTCAATTCCAGCAGTGGGGCTGGGCCTCCTACTCCCACCACCAGAGAGCAGTGATGCCAAAACAAAACAAAACAAAACAAAACAAAAACAAAGCAAAAGTAAAAAATTTACAGCCTTGGAAACCCTGTGTTGGCTCACTCTGACTCGGCATGAAGTTGATTGATGGGTGTGGGTTTGGTTTGAGGTTTGGGTATTGACTCTCAGATCTCCTGAAATCTCCTGTTTACACCACACTTTTAGAATCACTACGTTACAGGCTAAGAACAGCCCTCAAATGAATGAGGCTCACCACTGTCATCTTCCTTTTGAAAGATTCCCCAATGCCTTCAACTACTCAACACCACATCTTGATTTCTTTCTTCTAATGATTAGAATCATGCATATCTATTTTTAAATTTTGTTATTACTGTTATTTAACCCCTATATTTGCAAAGAAAAGCAGACTATGGCAAATGGATAGGTTTCACCTTGCAAATTAATTTTGATGGCATTTTCCTCTTTCTATTTCTTCGATGCCCATGGGGAAGATCTACCAGGATGATTTGTATGTACTAGTTCAAATGACGTGCTCTTTTGTGAAAGGTCTTGTAGCAGATCTGTTTTGCTGCTAAATAAGAATGCAACTAGGCAATATTATTTCATCCTTTAAGTGAGTTTTATCCTCTTACTCACAAGGCTGGGTGCTAACTGAAACCTAGGGATACTGCATTGTGATCTTATTCTCTACTATCAGGTAAAACAATCCATTTATTTACTCTTTTGGAAACCACGATTTGATTTTTGTTTTTCCACATCACTGTCCTGGTGGGAGAAAGAAGCCTAGCCTTGCTCCTGGAGAACTGCTGCTGGATTTGAACCATCAACCCTGTGGGCCGCAGTCCTGCACACAACCACTGCGCCACCAGGGCTCAGCTCCATGAGTTGCTTTTCAATGGCCAACTTTGAGTTGATTTTTAATGGTCAATGGAGCTATTGCCCGCTCTACCCCCTGTATATGTGTGATCTTCAAGGAAGGGAATAAGTCATTGCTACTGTGTTTTGATTTCCCCAAATACCAAAAGATGGAATTTCATAGAGCTGGTGATCAAGGAATGAATTTGGGAATATAGATTTAAAACGGTTTGCTTTCTTTCCATTTTCCATGAACACGTTGAAGCCCATTGTGTGTGTAAGTATCCATGTTGGCATGTATATCTATACGTCTGTTTATGTATGTATGGGTATATGTATATGTGTTTGAGTATATGTGTGTGTATGTGTTAGTGATTCTATGATTTTCCCATAGATTCTCATTCTTTGAGTCTTTATCTTTTCGATTGCATATTTTCTTTTCTTTTTTTTTTTTTTTTTTTTGGTTTTGGGGGCATCACTGCTCTCCAGTGGTGGGAGTAGGAGGCCCAGCCCCACTGCTGGAATTGAACCTCCGTCCCAGTGGGCCGCAGTCCCGCGCACAATCACTACACCACCGGGGCTCAGCCCCTCGATTGCATATTTTCTATCATAACCTTCACCTCAGGTTTCTCAAGTGTTTTTTTTTCTTTCTAATAAAATTTGATTCCTAATAATTCATTATTATTGAATTAATGGTTTTTCTTTGTATTTCTCCCCCGTATTTTAGAAATATTGAAGGGAAACTATTCTTCATGTACCTTGACATGCCTGCATGCCTGATGTGGAGAGGCACTAACTGCCTTTTCACTGAATCATCTAGGAAGATAAAAATTGTATGTTCCTTTGGAGCAAAGGGAAGACATGCTTATTGCCAATGATAAAATATTTGTTTTCCCCAAGAGCAAGATTCCTCTCCCACAAAGCACCTTATCATATATGCAGATAACACTTGGGCCTTTTTGTGTTTCCTTTTGGAAATTAAAGGTTCAGAAAATGACACAAAATGATGATATTCTGGCTACTGGTTTTTGTTTTGTTTTGCTTTTACTATTACAAGTATTAAATCATTCTGTCCTTGACCTAGGAGTTTCATGTCTTCTGCCTGCAGCTGTGAAACTCGGGCAAACTACTTTATCACAGAGGGTAAAATCTCAGACTCTTCCCTTTTTTGGATTGGTTTTGAAGCTCTTTATAGTGAATTAGAAAACTCATTATATTTTTCTCGTTGAGGTATTGTCATTTTCTAGACTTTATAGATTAATCCTTTGTATTATTGCCATGTTCTTCTTACCTATGGATTCTCTCTTTGCTCTCTCATTGAAGACTTTTGATGCACATCCGTGTCTTACTTTCAGAAGCCCCCAGTTATCTGGTGTGTCTTCTGCTCTGTGTAAGTTTTTCATTATGTTTTGTACGGTGTTCTTGCCCTGAACTCGGGCATTTATGTTTGTCCCTGTTTTCTTTTGATAATCTTTATAGTTCTAAGATTTATATTTAGGTCTTCAAATAGCCTTGAGCTTATTTTTCATACACGCAGTAGGGTTTGGGTCCTGTTTTATCCTTCTGCAAAAGGAAATTTAATTTTGTCAGCATTTTTTAAATTATTATTTTTCTCAGTGTTGTCTCAGCGTTGAAAGGAACTACCTCTTCCCCATTTAGTGTACTTTGACCTTTTGTTAAATATCAGTTGTCCATAGGTGGCTAAGTATATTTCTGGTCTATGTTATGGATCTGTCACTGTACCACTACTAGGCTCTTTATATTACTATGCTGGTGTTCTGAGTTCAGGAAGTGAGAGATCAACTATTTTGTTCTTTTTAAGTAGTGCTTTGCTGATTCTGGGTCTTTTCCCCCTCCATATAAAGTTGGTGATTGGTTTTCCCCTTTCTGATTTTTGTGAAATATAACACATGCAAAGAAAAATATGCTATAAGCAATTGCAAAGCAAAGTAGTTGTCAACATAGTCATAGTATCCTGTTATTCTCCACTCTCCACCCCCACCTCAAATGCATTTCCTTCTTCTGGATGATACTGGTTTCTGATTTGGAATTTTGTTATATTTATAAATTTATTTGGGTATCTTCACTGTTTTACATGCATATTATTCTTATATACAAGTTAGAATTATCTGGTAAATATTCTGGATTACTTTTAAACCATAGACCTTTCATTGTTTGTTTGTTTGGTTGTGTGTATGTGTATAGCATGGCAGGTATGTGCATCCATTGACTGTTTATAGATAGCTTGTGTTGAATTGTAATTGTTCTTTTTTTATATCACACTGGCACATTTCCTTCTCAGGAATGATGGCTTCCTGGTATGTTCTTCTAAGGGTCGGTTCCTCTTGTCCCAGGGTCAGATCTCACTATATGGATTAGAAGATCCATTTTTTGTGAGCTTCACTGCCCCCTGGAGAGAATAGGAGGCCCAGCTTTGCTCCTGGAGGGCTGCTGCTGGATTTGAACTGCCAGCCCTTTGGGCTGCAGTCCCGCACACAACCACTGCGCCACCAGGGCTCAGCCCAAAGATCCATTTTTAATGAAAGAAATCATATGCTTCTCAGTTTGATTATCTAATCTGTTTGCTCCTATTCTTCTCATGTTCCTCACAACATGTGGTTCACCAGTGGATGTTTGAATATGGTGTTCTTTTCCGAACTTCTATCTGCTCTTCTTTTGACCCTGTCAATGTACAACCTTCATTTCTTTTAAAACTTACTTTCTCTAAGAGGTTTTTGTGAGTATTACCAAATTACCGTAGTCAGTTATCATTTATGTCTTATTAATTCAGTTATATCTCATATACATTAATATATTTTGAGACCAAACTATATATTGCAGGCATGGTGAGCAAACCAACAGTTATGCCACTTACCTACAATCATGGAATTCGGTGTCTTCTGAACCTTCATACAACAAAATCAATTTATACTCACTTAGGTCAAAAGATAGAGGTCAATCTTGAACAACACATTTGAACTGTGTAGGCCCACCAATCCAAGAGGGCTCAGAAAAAATTGTGGAAAAAGATCTTTATCATTCTCTTATTTTCCATGAACCTTTTTGAACCCTCCTCATATATGGTATTATGGAAGTGAACTCAAATATTGCCAGTATCTGCTAAAAATTCCCCATGATGCTAATCATCTCTACATGAGCAATTTCTCTCTCCAGTAACAACTAGCCCCAAAGTACCCAAACTGGAGAAATGACTGCTTTATGACAGTGGTTCTCAACTTTCCTTATTCTGTGAACCTTTAAGACAGTTCCTGATGCTGTGGTGACCTCCAACCATAAAATTATGTCCGCTAAGGGCTGAGCTCCCGTGGCATAAGTGATTGAGTGTGGGACTGCGGCCCGCGGATTTGGTGTTTCTAACCCAGTGGCGGCTTACAGGAGCAGCACTGGGTAGTGCCCACGACCACCAGAGGCAATGATGCCCACCCCCCCGCAAATAAAATAAAATAAAATTATGTCCACTGCTACTTTATAACTGTAATTTTGCTACTGTTATTTATTGGGCAACTCCTGTGACAGGGTCGTCCAACCCCCAAAGGGGTCGTTACCCACTGGTTGAGAACTACTGCTTTCTGAGGAGATCATTAGCACCCAGGCACATTTTTGTTGCCACTTGTAATGCTGGAGCTCATCACAGTAGCAACTGGGAGCGGGGGTGGGGGCATCCAGGTATAAGTGGGACCTTCCAGTTTACGCTTGTGTTGTTTAAGAGTCAACTGAATACTACACATGAATTTTTAACTGCAAAGGAGGTCAGTGTCCTGAACCCCCAGTTGTGCAGTAGTCAGTAATAAGTAACTTTTAATTGTTTTTCCATTGCTTCCTTGATTACATTGCATATTTTCCCAGATAGTCAGTCAGCTGTGTCATTTTCCCTCTACTTAGGATGCTTTATGCAATATGGACTATTGTCTTTCCTCAATCAATTAGACAAGAGTAGCCAGTCCAGTATTGTAATAATTTCATCAGGGCCTCTGGAACTATCAGACTTTCTGGTCCTTCATGTATAGTTGTGGTTTTCAATTTCAGGATTATAAGTTGGCTGATCCCACTTCTGGGCATCATGGCTATGGTCCAGGCAGGAAAAATGAGAGAGAGAGAGAGTGGTAAAGCAAGCATGTTCAAACAAAATACTCTCTACTTGGGGAAATTTAGGGGCAATTGGTAGCTAATGAGTACAAGACAGAAGAAAATGTTCTAAAATTGATTGTACTGATGATTGTACAACATTTCTTAATAGGATTGAACTGTATGTGATGAGAATTCTAAGCCAATAAAACTTTTAAAAAATACTGTCCACCAGAACTTTGCCAATTTAAAAAGGCTTTCCCCAAAATTTTATAAAGCAATTCCTGTCTCACTAATCACAACTGGGTCCACTCTCACTCCTAGAGACATGGGAACTCAAGGAGATCAATATTTAAACTACTTGGTTCTCTTGACACCATCAGAGTTTTGCTCCTAAGGGAGGGAGAGGAATTCTGTTTGGAAATTTGCAGGGTTTGCTACACGGAGAAGTTCAACAATGGGTGAGAGGTACCTAAAGTCACAGGGGCAATAAGAGGCTTTCCACTTCCATAAAGGTTCACACTTCAGAAACCCATAGGACTAGTTCTACTTTGTCCTATATGGTTGCTGGGAGTTGGAATCATCTAGAAGGCAGTGAGTTCAGTTTGCTTGGTTTTGAGACATAGTGCTGCTTCTGGAGTAGTCAATATTGAGGACAGAGTAGACATCAACACAGTTCTTATCTCCTACTCCCCCCAAGGCAGTGATGCCACAAAAAACAAAAACAAAAAAGCCATTTCTTATCTTCCACTTTCCTTTTGTTACACCTACACTGCCACCCGCTGCCTTTTCTAATCCTAGTCCTTTTCACCTGCTGATTACTCTGTTGGAAATCCTACATCAATGGGTCAGCTTCAACTTTAACCTCTGAACAAGTCCCCCAGAGTGCCTATTCCTAGCCACTCTAGGTACTTTTCTCCTCTACAGTTGTCTCTTAATTATTTATCACTACCTATTTAGCATGTACTCTCTATCCCACTGCCAGGGGCAGGCTACAAGTCAGATAAGTGCTGTTTGATACAGTCAGAGTTCAAGTCAGAATGTTCAAGTCAAAAAGGGAGAGTGTGAAGTCTGGTGCAAGAGGTGTTCATTGAGTCACATTACATCTTCACGGAAACATGTAGGGTGTGGTTCAACATTAATCTCTGGACTGTTTCTTCACTTCTTTGAGACCATAAAGCCTAAAAATATCAAGTCAGTTGTTCTTTTTTAAGTCGCACAATCTAGGCTGACTGAAAATGAACACCACATGTATTCAAAGAAACCTATTTCCTTCCAATTTGGGCTACAGAAATGTGTTTTTGAGCTCTTTTTCATAATGTTAGATGATGACTGGTAGAGAAACAATTAGGATCGGTTTTGAGGAGTCCTGGTGACACAGTGGGTTAAGCATTGTGCTGCTCTCCCCCAAGGTCAGTGGTTCCAGAGTCAGTGGTTCAAGCCCCCCCTCCGCCCCTCTTTGCTGGTGGCAGATGACCACAGTGTGCTATTGTGAAGATTTAGAGCCTTGGAAACACCGTGGGACAATTCTAATTCATGTTTATCTGTGAAAAAAAAATTTCATCAGTGATACATTTTGTAAGCCATCATCCTTTGTCTCTTTCTCTTCTCACCACACCATTATTTTGTGATCATTGTCAAAGTCGTGTTTTTCAAAGCTGACATCCAGATCAGAAACTCCAGGAAAATATTTAGCCCAGGAATTGACAGGCTTGGAACTTTTCCAAAACACAACTGTGGAGCTCTGTTTAAGCAGGGCACAAAACCCTCCAATTCAGGGCTAAAAAAATATCCAAGGCCACTATTTGATAATTCTTCATGCAGGAAATCTCTGAAGATAGGAAGTATATAAAGTTCAGGGGAAAGACTTCCCCATCCCTTTCAGTAAGCATGGTTTTTTTTTATGTGTATGGCAGTATTGGGAAATTACATGTGTGATGCAGAATAGGGATTGGAAATCAGTTAAAGAAGGGGACTTGGATTAGTAGAGTCGGAATGAGTCTTCGTGAGTCAGGAAATGGAACCAGGCAAGAGACATGGTCAAGTTCATTTAAAAGAATTCCCCTATCAGCATAATTAAACATTACTTGGCTCCCCAAGGTATTTTTATATTTCAGTGTTCACATGGCATACCTGCCTTATCATATCTCAAATCTTCCCACCCTGCTTATTTCAATGCTAGGTTCCTCTATGAGGCCACTGACTAAAAGTATACTGCAATGGGAATGTATCTACAAATGAACTCAATTCAAATAATTGGACCATAAAACAAACATGTGCAACAGTATATGTGTTTTCTCACTCAGCTTCATTTTAGACTGATTAGATAATCAATACGGGGTATGAAAATGGCACTCTAGTGAGGGCCAACAACATTAATGTATTTATGTTACCTGGTTAAGCACAGAATTGATCTGTATGTAGGTACATCACACATACTCCTTATAATTCATTGGCTGATTCATCAGTTAATCTAGATGCTCCAACACATAGGGACTGGACATAGAAATATGATTTATTTCAATACGCATATGAAGAAGAGTCCTCCAGGAATTAAATTCACTCACATTTGTGACCATTTGGTACAAGCACTTCAGCAACAATTCAATTATATCCACCTTTTCTTAAGGACACTGACCTGACTTTGGTGGTCTCTCAGACAAAGGATTCTATCTGATCTTTCAAAACACAAAGTCTGTAACTGAAGACAAGTCACTTAAACACTGACCCCCTGACTCTTCCTTTATAAAATAGGATTCCATTTCTTAAGAGCATCAGTATGAGGAGGGAAAGATGCATATATTTCCCGGCATGGGATAAGTGCTCATTATGTATTAAATCCCCTCTCCATTTCCCCCCTGGTCCCGTAGTAATGCATGCATCTATTTGTAATTCACTTGAAAAGAATTCAATAAAATGCTGCATTTTTAATATGTTCATTTATCCCTTTATTATCATCAACTACCCTCTTTGCATGATATAGTTTAGCCATGGTATGTATAAATTGAATTCACCCAGAAACAATTCTCCTCTCACCAACATAGCTTCCAATTAAATTATCATACCTTCAACTAAGTTGGAGTTAGTGACATTTCTAGTCATTTTTAACTTCAAAAATGTCACCCTCTTATTGTACATTCATTTCCAAATAGATCAACACCCCGATGACTTGGATCCTGGCTATTTGGTCACATTTTTTCCCCAAGACAGCGAATTAAAAGATCTCTCAGACGATAGACCCCACTCAAGGGACCCTGGGACAGATTGTTTCAGAAGCAAGTCTTGAGCCAAAGACTGCAGTGCACGTGATTTATCAAGGAAGTTCTTTCAGGGAATACGAGGCAGGATATGGTACAAGCACAAATAGAAAGTGGAAGAAAGCCAAGCATGGACTCCATTTCAGGTGAAGTCCCAGGCTCAACTTGATAATAATGGTGAGCACTTGATGATCTTGATCCAGTCTTAAAGCTGAGAAACAGTTGTGTTGTAAATCAAGGAACAGTCCCATTGCAGCAGTTGGTCATGACTGTAATTGCTTCCCACTCAGAGTGAGCCTATACAACTGAGTAGAAATATCCCAGAGGGGTTTCCAGGCTGAAATCATTATGGAAACAGATCAACCGATGCTTTCTCCTATAAAGCTGCTAATGGGTTCAAACCTGCCACGTTGAGTTAGTAGAAGAGCACTTCATTACTAAGCTTCCAGTGCACCTTTCTTTGACTCCACCAATTGCGAGGATGGTACAGCAGCCAGTAGTGTTTCCTTCTATTGTTATAAGGTTGCTATGAGTCGGCATCAACTCGGCAGTATCTCACAACACTACCACTCAACTCACGGCTGTCAGGTCCATTCCAAGACATCTTTCAAAGATTATAACTCTGTGTCTCCGGAAAGCAGCCAGTGTGTTTGAACCACTAACCTAGAGGTCCAATGCCTGACCCAATTGCCACCAGTACTTCTTTCCATTGACGATAGTCTACCCCAAGAACACGAACCCTCGGGACCTTCTTCTGGTGTTGTTAGGGAAGACAGCTCCAGGACTCAAGATCAAGTCGGAAAGAAGGTTGCTGCTGTATGTAAGCCCCATCACGAAGCACAGAGCAAATATAAGACAGCACACCTGATGAGTAAAGGCACTGAAGAAGCTTGGTATGGAACACAGCTTACTACTGTCTTACTTGCTCCTGGCATGTCCTGAATCAGAGTCTTAGAGAGACAGAGCATGATCATTCCCCACTACAATAAACTACTTTAGTAAATGGACAAAAAAACTCAAAGCAAACACTGATACTTAGTTGATGCCAACTCTCAGAATCCTTGTAAGACAGTGTAGAGCTGACCCTGTGGTTTTCTGAGACTCTAACTCTTTCCTGGAGTAGAAAGCCTTGTTTTTCTCCCACGGAGCAGTTGGTGGTTTCCAACAGCTTAACAGCCCAATGTGTGACCAGGAGGCTCCCAGGACTCCTCAGGAAGTGCTCAGATCACCGGACAGACTTGAGTTGAAGGAGCCCTGGGAGCGCAGTAGATCAAGTGTGGAGCTGCTCCTTTCAGGGCTGACAGTTGCTGGTTCAAGCTCACCATCTACTTTTCTGGCAACAGATGAAGCTGCTTGCTCGCACAATGATTCCCAGTCTTGGAAACCCCAGTGTGTATCTGAACTGGCTAGATGGCAAAGAGCTTAGTTTTGTTTTATTTTGACCTGAATATCACATAGTAAGGCATGGCTATCTTACTGTATCTTAGGTGTTTCTGATAACAAAATATAATAGCTGTTGTCATATTCAGAATGTCTTAAATCTTGCTAACTTATTAAATCCCACATGTCTCATTTTAGTGATGAGGAAAATGCCTTGGTAAACTTGGTAAACATGTTTTTGATGCTGTACGTCAGGGGTCCTCAAACTATGGCCCACTGGCCACATGTGGCCCACTAAGAACATTTATCTGGTCTGCAGGATGTTTTTGCCACCACCGCTGTCCTGCTTAGCAGCCAACTCATCCCGGACACACAGTGAATTTATTCATAGTATTTTTTATAGTATAGTCCGGCCCTCCAGTGTTCTGAGGGACAGTGAACTGGCCCCCTGTTTAAAAAAGTTTGAGGACCCCTGCTGTTTGAAGTGCATTTTTATAACTGGATCCCTGGTGTAACTCCCAGACCAATTCTCTCTTGAAGATAGCTCACATGTTGCCTTTGAGCTGTAGTAATGGGCTCTGTGAGACAGTAGATAGCCACCAGTGTTATTTATTGCTGAGTAACACATGATCAAAACAACAATGAGCCTTTGCTATCCTCAGTTGGTGGGTCAGGGGTGTGGGAGCAGCTCATCTGAGTCCATCCAGTTTGGTGTTATCTCCTGAGATGGCCATTGTGATGAGATGTCTTTGGGGCTGTAATTGCCTGCAGGTTTGACAGGAACTGGAAATTCTTCTATCTCCATGGCTCAATAACATGGGGAGCAGGTGGCCAAAGTTTCATGCCCCATTTACCACCCTACAGAGGTGCTTCCAAGTCCTCATAAAATGATAGTTTTTCCCTAAGTGGTACAAGAGAGAGCAAAGCAGAAGCCAGAAACCCTTTTGATGACCTGGGCTTGGTGGTCACATACCACCACTTCCATTATAGTCCTCCACTGGTTACAAGGTCAGTCCTATGCAGTGTGTGAAGAGACTACTCAAAGATATGAATAACGGGGGGTAGGTGGGGTGGGGAGGAGACAGGATCATTTTGGAGCCTGGTTAACACAACACCACCCTTTTCTTCTTTATCGCACTTGTGGCATTCTTGCTGTTGCCTCTGGTGATTTGGGGTTGCAATACACAAGGTCGGTAGTTCACAACCACCAGCAGCTCTTTGGGAAACAGACATGGATTTGTACTCTCAGAAACAGTGACAGGGTCGGACACCCACAGGGGCAGTTTCAGGCTGTGCTACAGAGTTGATGGGCGTCAATACTGAAACTTGCTGGCAGCGAGTTTGGGTTTGGGATTTGTTGCAATGCACCCAAGAAAGAAATATGGAAACTAGTAAGTGAACATCTTCCAGGCATTTGGAAGCTTGCAGATGCTCCTGAATATTAGAAGGAGATCAAGAGGAGTATTTTTCACACACATGCCTTGGTAGAAACAAAATGAAAGGTTCTTATACATCTGCCTGCTTTCCATTCTCAAAGTCCCTGTCTTCGCTGGCCAGTGGTTGCATTTCTCCTTATCACTTTCTCACATAGCCCCAGCTTCTACAACCTCCTGTTTTGCCAAATAGTTCCGCTCTGCTTCTGAGCTTCCAAGCACACCTGGAAAAAGAAACATTTTAGAATGCAGGATTCTGCCCTATCATTTAAAATAAGCAAAAAGAATGAGGGTGGAAGGTAGTTATTGTTATTTACTCTATAGAAAGGTCTATTACCCCAGGTGATCGGGGCAAATACGGCCTCTTTTTCAGAAAACAAGGTTATTCTTTGAATGGCTGAATACATATACCATGCTGTTCTGGCTTTCAAAGTCAGGGAGGAGAGGGAAACCTTGAATTTCGGGCTAATCAGGTATTGTTCCTGTGTGAAGGAACTTGGGCGAATGTTTTGCTCTTAAGTTTGTTGCCTATTTTCCTATCCCCGAGCTTCTAAACACTTAGCCAACACAATCTGCCTGTTTTCAAAATATTCTCTTGATCCCCGCTTTTCATGTTAACCTGATTCTGGATGAGAGATACAATTCTGAACACCAGAGGCACGCAAGCCGTTATGAGTGACGGCCACGTAAGGGCTCTAGTTTTGTCTTGCTCATTAACGCACACCCCACACCATACTCTGCACACAGTACAGGTAGTTCACGGGTTTGTTAATTGACTCTAATTGGCTGAGATTCCCCAGATGAGGGCAGCAATGAGAGCAGAGGCTTGTCAGCCTGCATAATATCTACTAATGAGCTCTGTTGTACTTTGATGCTTATCTCAATTACCTTGAATTGAAAACAAAACGAAGCAAAACAACTGCAATGACAAACTTTGGGCAATTCCAAGGAAGGCCGTCATTGAAATCTTGCCCAGTTAAAGAAATGCTCTTAATTTCTACACACTAAGAAAACATCAATGAGGTCGGTGCCCTAGAATGCATTGTCCTAAAGTGAGTTGCACATGTTTTATTTGGAGGAAGCCGATGAGTTGTGGAAGGAACCCTCGTGGCGAAGTGCCTATACATGGGGCTGCGGACTGCAAAGTTGACAGTTTGAAGCCACCAGTTGCTTCTGCGGAGAGAGGTGGCGCTTTCTACTCCCATACAAATGTGCAGTCTGTAAACTAACAAGGGCAGTTATGGCCTGTCCTTTAAGGTCCCTGTGAGTCAGTATTGCCTAGATGGTAGTGAGTTGGGCTTGGGTTTGGATGAGTTGTGATTATGGAATAATGACATTAGTTTTGAGAAAGTAAGTGTACATGAAGTACATTTTAGGGTTCTTCATGCATCAAATACTAAGCATTTTGGCTGCATAGTAATGAAAGGCTGTTAAAAAGAGAAAGGGCTATTATTAGCTTAAATGAATAGGACATGATTTGTTTTTGAGACTGATGTATTTGGGGGGAGATATTCCAGTTTTGAGTGAAATTGCGAGGTGGAGACGGGAGAATCTATTCAGAGGGGACTATAATCCAGATATAAGAGTGGAAGAAATAGTGGCAAGGAAGGCTGGAAAAGGTGATTCCTCTGGAGTGTGTAGAGTCTTGAGTGACATGTCGAATTTTAGATTTTGTGCTTTAGGCACTGAGGAATCACTGATGACCATTGATCAAGCTTAACCTCAGCCACCATGAGCTCAATTCATTAATGCACAGTGAAACGGGAAGCAGAAAGATTCACTTAGAAAAAAATCTCAGGAACTTTGAAGTGAGAGGGAAGAGTGGAGCACATGAATATTCCAGTACAAATTAATGTTCTATTTTTTCTTTGCAGTTCTTAAATCTAGGCTTTATGCAATATGCTTTGGAAGTACGATAATGGCACAGATTTGTAGAATCTCTGATTTGCCTTCTACCTCAGTGGTATTTGTAAGAGAAATTCTGATATTTCATTAACTTTGTGTCTTTGTAATGACTGTAACATATGGGAATGACCTAAGCAAATGCATAATAGTTATGAGCATATTGTGCTTAATTTTTAATTAAAATTACTCATTTAAAAACACACAGTTAGCTTAGACCCACTCAATGCAAGCAACAATCCTAAATGGACTCAATTTCTATACATGTTGACCTAAGTATAACACTTTACTATGAATATTTTTATGGTATCACTTAATTTCAAATGATAACACAACTACCGCACAAGATGAGTGCTCACTAAAGTAATTCTGGTTCAGCTTTCCTGGGTACAATGTTGTACTTCAGGATTATGTGGGTGTATGTATGTGTATTACCTTCCTCAAGAACAGAGCCAGCGTGGCAATTCTGAATATACATGTGCTTGCTGAAAGCGATAAATTGGTGATTTTCTCCTCTGTGGGACAGAAACAAGTCAGATGGATATAAAGTGAAAATCCTGCAAGTAATACTTTTAGAGCACTTCTTAGTAGCAATTTAAATTTGTCTCTAGCACTATATGTATTCCCAACTGTTACTCCTTTCATTCCATAATTTTTATTCTCAGATCTTTCCATTTCATATCCCAAAGATAACATTTGCTCAAACATAAAAATAACATTTAGCTGCCTTTGCGTGGCCCTGGTGAATTTATCTCTCAATTCCTGTTTCCCTTCATTCCCCAGTAGCCTTGAAAACACCCCAAGTTTGCTGAATTCTAAATGGAATGACTATAGCATCTCCACAGTTGCATAATTCCAAATGTCTCTTTGAGAGCCCCAATTGATGGCTGGTAGGCTGTTCACATTTCATGCACTCTAAAGAGGACGAGGTTGTCCCTCCACTCTCAGCTTTGATCCTCTCTTAGCTTCTCTTATTTAGTATGTAGTGTTAGTTAGCATTATCGATGGTGGGGTGGGGACCATTGCTCAAAAGAACCACAATCGTTTTAAAAATATTACCAAATGAAAATCAAAATGTTCTTAATCTTCTCATTGTCTAAATCTCTGTCTCCTCTAAGCCTATGGGTTTCTGGAAATTCTTACATCAGAAGAGGCCTCGACAAGAGAGATGGACACAGTGGTAATGTTTCCTTTTCTTTGCACGAAGGGTCGCTTATGATTTAGGACCGACTTGATGGCACCTAAAACCAATTGTTTTGGGAGTAGAGAAGCTCATCTTTCCCTGATTGGAGTTGCGGGTGATGTTGAATTCCTGACACTGTGCACACTCCCAGGGTACCTTGTGGTGGTGGCGAAAAAGGACAGGACAAGCCAAACCCAGGTCCTGGTGCCTTTCCAACTGGAAACAATTTGCATGCTTTCATTTTAGGTCGGGTAGTTCACTTTCCTGTGCCTCAAGTTTCTCAGGCGGGAATTGAGCGATGTAAACAATAGTCGTAGATTGCATATGGCACTCTGAGGAATTATAGCCTTACCTCTGGGCCTGGACAGGAAGGGAGGCCAGAGTAGGCCTCTGAGACCAGTGAATAGGCTTAGCCTGTGTCAGTTCCAGTCCTGCACTCATGCTCTCAATCTGTATAATTTCATTTGAGGAAAGGGTTGGAAAACTGCAGTACTAGGTCAGTGGTCAGCCAACAAAAGCTCATGGGTCACATCTAGCCCGTTTCATGTTTCCGTGTGACTAGCAAGCAGAGAATGCTCTTCACATTTTTAATGGTCTTGTTCTAGAGCGGAAAAAAGACCCCAAATCACATGTATTTTTAGAGACACTTTGAGAAAGGTTTTACTAGGACAAAGGTAAGCCAAAGATGAAAAGGAAGCATCTGGATAAGGGAGGCCATCAGCATGAGGCCCTAATCGTGGGCAAACAACTCACAGTTAGGCGGCCAGATGACTACAGGAACAACAAAGGACATTGGGCACATAGTCATGCTGGGTGGGGCCAATCAGGTCCTCTCAGTCACAGGCAAAACTACAGAAGTAGGAAAGTCACCATGATTGGGAGAGGTACACCAGTGCCCCTTAGAAGAAATTACTGGATTGATTCAGAACCCTCTCACCACAGTAGGCTGACTTATGATTATGCAGACATTCCCCCCCCCCTCGTAATACCTAGTTTCCATGAAGGGCGTGCCTCGGCAAGTTCACAGACTGGATTGCACTTCCCAGGTCTGCTAGTGACTTGTTTCCAAACACCACAAATGATGGCCAAACTGGTTGGAAAGCACTCAGAGGAGGCTGAATCTCTGTGGAAGCTCAAAGTGAATTTAGGGCTCCCTCTGTAAATCTTAGCTTTATGCAGACAGAGTGCCTAGCTTTTAAGCTTTAATACCTTCTTCTAAGCATCCCTCCATTTTTTTTGAAGAACATATTTTATGATCCCTGAGGATGTAGGAGGTTTAAATGTCAGTGTCTCTAAATAAATGGCTGTTCTTGGAGTCAGGAGTGGTAGCCACCTTCTTCATGCTCTACAAAACCGATAAAGTTGATGGTCCTTGGTGATCACTACCCCCCCCCCCAATTTCCTTTGTTTGTACCTTCATTGGCTAGCTGTGTTTGATGTCACTCCTGGCACAGAAGATTAAGCCAGGCCCCTTTCACTCTGGGACATAGCTTATTTCTTGTGGGTTGCAAAGTTCCCTCTCACTTGAAGACATCTAATTAATCCATGGTTTTTCATCTGCCCTCTCCTTTCACCGCAAATCACCTTGATTCCAAGTGATATTTGTTACTGTCGATAATCTTGAACACTTTGAAAAAACCTATTGCAACCGTGCGGCAACATGGCATGGCTCCCTTTCCCTGGATTTCAGCAAAGGCAGAAATAAAGTAGGGAGTTGGGAGAGAGCTGTGGTGATGCAGTGGATTTAGCATTGGGATGATTGAAAGGCCAGTAGTTCTAACCCACCAACCCTTCTGAATGAGAAAGATTAGTCTGGTGCTGCGGTCAAGATTTACAGTCTCTGAAACCGAAAAGGGCAGGTCCAGTCTGCCCTTTGGGGTTGCTATGACCTGGTACCCACTCAATGGCAGGGGGCTTGGGTTGGGTGTCAGGAAGGTTGCATGGGAGGTACATATTCCCTCCTTTGAACCATCTGAGATTGGCCTCCAGACACATGCAGCTCTGTGGGCAGGAGAGGAAGCAAAGAAGAATGCATACCAGAAGATAGGAAGGAGAAGCACAGAAGGATGGATGAGCTGAGAACTGCAATGAATGCCACGGTACCCAATGTAGGTGAGAGGACTTCAAAATGTTCATGGGATCATGTATGAATTGCTGATTAGAGAACCAATTCACTCTGTCAACTTTAACCCAAATCGAAACGAAGAGTCTTTGTTTCTCTTTCTTTGTTTTCAGAGGAGTCGTGTATGACTCCATTTTCTCCTATAGCATGTGTGGACAGAACTGAGCTTCAAAGATGTTGGGAAGGATTTCCTTTGCCATAGTATTAAAGGTCCCAGAGCAGAGCTCTTCCCCTCACTCATACTGTAGCATCTCAGCTCTCAATGACTGGGAGCTTGGACGCCTGTGTTTGATCAAAAGGGTATTTAGATGTTCCATCTTGTCATCATTCAATGCCCCTTCAGTTGATTCTTAGCACTGATGAAATCGCTGCTCGGTCCTGCCCTCCCTCTCACTCAGATGTTGATGTTTATTCTTGTCCAGGGCCTGAAATCTGGGGAACCAGAGCTTCTCAGTCCGGGTATCCTCTGCAGACCACCAGTCAGAGAAGATCTGGGGAAATCACTTGACTGGGGCATGCAGAATCCCCCCACCCCCCATCAAATCCTTGTGGGGAGAGATGGGACTCCCATAGGTCACATGCCGGTATTGAAGAATGCTCTGCCCACCCCCTTTGCAGGCATCCTTTTCAAGATGAAGCGAAGGGACCTCTAACTAAATGCTTTAGATTGGAAAGCACCCAAGCCTCTCTGTGCATGCACTTCCCCATACAATCGATAATAAATTAGCATTTTATTTATACTGTATAATGCCGTTCTTTTCCGAAGTCTAATCTGGAAGCCAACTGCTGTTTGTGTTCTCCAAAGTGGTTTTTGATGGAGTGCTAATTATGTCCCCCCTCAAATGCAATGCTGTGAGGGGATCACAATCGCCTTCTTGCAGGAGGAAGGTCTTGCTAATGGGCATCCAAACATAGCCTCACGTTATTTTCTGGGAAGCAAGCAAATGGGAAAATACATTTCTGACCAGGAAAATTATAGCATTTCCATATCAGCCACAAGGTTCTCCTTTGTAAAACAACTGTCTAACTGACATGGGTTTCTTTCAGTCGAGAGCCAAAAAAGCAAAAACACACACATACAGGCGTTATTTAGAACTGGAAGAAAATAGAAATAAATTCACAGTACGGACTGAATCTGGGACCTGGTGGTTCAGGGGGAGAAAGATCGGGAGCATGGATGGTGCTGCGGCCTAAGCGCTGGTCTGCTAACTGCAAAGTCAGTGGTTCCCTCCCCCTAGAGAGAAGGAGGAGGCGATCTGCTCCAAGGAAGATTCACAACTCTGAGATTCAAAGGGGAGCATGTCTCCTCTCTTCTATAGGGTCCCAGTGAGTTGGGATCAGCTCAGTGGTAGTGGTTCGGGGAGAAATATATTCCTGGCAGGGTAGTGCTGATGAGTTGCTCTGCTAACTACAAGGTGAGCAGTTTGAAACCCCCGGTCGATCTAATAGAGAAGGTTGAGGCTTTCGACTCCCATCAGGAGTTACTGTCTCAGAGAATCACAGGGGCAAGTCGACCCTATCATACAGGGCCGCTATGAGTTGGAAATGACTCAGGGGCAGTGAGTGACATTTTTAAATAAAAATTGAATGGGTTCTTGTCCCCTGATAGACTGACTTAGAAAATAAGAATGGAGGAGAGCTGTGCGGTCAATTTAATTTTAAAATTCACACAAAACAAACTCCCTGGCAACAGATTGATGCCAACTCATAGGGACCCTTAAGATAGGGACCTTTAATAAAAGAGAACAATAAATGCAAAGCAGGAGAGAATAGTTCATGTTCATGGCATTTACATCAAAATTTTTCTCCCTCCCTTTCCCTCTTTTTCCAATCAACACTGATTCCTGTTTCATTTTTTAGACTATAAAACCTGGTAGTGCTGTCTGGACCCCTGGATTGGTAGCCATAGGTCCTAGGTTCAAACCCTGCAGGCTACATAAAGGAGGTTGTTGAGGCCCTCTCCTCCTGTAAAGAGTTACAGCTTCAGATATCCTTTCTGTAGTGTATAGACTTTACAGGAAAAGAAAACCTCAATTTCATTTGAAGAATATTGAAAGTGCTGTGGATTGCTAGCAGGACAAAGAATCTGTCTTGGAAGGAGTGCAGCCAGAGTGCTCCTTCGAGGCAGGGATCGTAGCATTTTGTATTACATGCTTTGGATGATTTGTCAGGAGAGCTTAGTCCCTGGAGTATATTAGGTCTGGTAAAGCAGGTCTTCAACCAGATGAATTGATACAGTGGTGGTGACAATGGGCTCCAACGCGAGAACTATTGGGAGGCTGGCGAGGGACCAGGCAGTGTTTTGTTCAGTTGTGCCTAGGGATGCTATGTGTCCAAGCAGACCCGATAGTACCTGACAACCCATTAATCAGGAACCACTCGATCCTAGTGAGTGAGGCTTTTTACAAAGTATTCTCACTGTCTTCTTCCACGTGCTTCCTCATAAATGTCAGTTATTTGTCACTGAGGTCTTAATTCTGTGCCCCCTTTTTACTTTTGCAAGCCCCATTGCATTGCATGCATCCTTATTATACCTGAATCCAGAGGAGTGCAATCCAGACACTTGTCATAAGGCATAATAAAGAAAAAAAGTATGCTTCAGTTCAGCATTCCTGTTCTTTGTTTCACAGAGCATCACACACTGAATGGTGTAGAACCACGGAAGTGTATTCTCTCATAGTTCTGAAAGCTGGAAATCCAATGCAAGGTGATAGCAGGGTCATACTTTGCTCAAAGTTCTTGGGGAGAATATATCCCATGCTTTTCACTTAACTGCTGGTGCTGCCAGCAATTCTTGGTGTTCCTTGGCTGGCTGACAGAGTCCTCTCATTTCTGCCTTCTCTTCACTGAGCATTCTCTTTGTGTCTATGGTTGGACCCCTCTTCTTACTAGAAAGCCAGTCTTAGCAGATTAGGGCCCACTCAAGTGACCTCATATTAACTAATTACTCCTTTAAAGGTTGTATTTACAAGAAAGGTCAATATCAAATATTTAAGACAAAGAATTTCAGCATGTATTTGTGATGGGGGCATCTTGTATCACATTATTTGAAGATGTATGTGGGCCGGGCCGCCTTTAGCAAAGTCCCTGCAGTTCAAAAGAGGTGGTACCCATTGAAGTTCTCCTAGGACCAGCCTTGCTACTGTGGAATAATGAGTAGGTGCACTGTTGTGATGGGAAAATATTCCTCAGTAATTTACCTGTTTTTTCTTCATCATCAATGCATTTATACATTTTAAAAAAGATTTCATCATAATCAGCCCTGGTGATCATCCTGTGTCCTTTGAGAAAACCTATCGAGATGACCTCTCTGCCTTCAATTTGACTGGCTCAGCCAGTCACTCGAGAAATTGCAATTGTGATGATATTCCTAAATGTATATGGCCTCCTGTTTCCTTTTCAGACAAGCAAACATTACTCAGTGCCCCCTGGCAATTAAAAATTTGTGTACTGTAGCCCATTAGGCCATAGTCTAGAATACAGTGGAAATATTTGCTTTGGTAGCATACCTTTCCTGTCAGTCATCCCAGCAGCCCCCCACAGAGTGGTTTCACCCACTTTGGGGAACACTAGTTTAGCATTTTTTAAAGATGACAGCCTGAAGACACTAAGATCTGTGGACTGAGAGAACCTAACTGAAGCCATCTACTGATGGCCATGGCATGTTTTAAACTCGTTGCACTGAGATAAACATATACTCTCATGGCCTAGAATTCTAGTAGCAATGCTTTTGAATTAACCTTCGTGCATATGAAACCTGTTCAGAGTCTTTGCTGGAGGTGTAATGCAATGCATAGCAATGACTCCCGGCAGATCTTGGCCTTGAGAAAGCGTGTTTAGTGAAGAAGGATAGTAGTGACAGTCCATCTGTTTTCTCACAACCACCTTCTCAACTCCTTCTCTGCCTGCTCCCTGTTAGATAGGCAGCTTCTAAGGAACTGCATCTTGAGAATCCATCACTGAACCCAAACTTGTTTGTTAGGCAGGAAAAAGGTCAATGCATTTTTATCACCCAATCACTTACCAATACTCACCGAACCCCAAACAAGACCCCATCCACTGTCCTGGAGTCCATTCCTACAGTAGGACCTAGAAAAACTGTCTCCTAAGTTTTCTGAGATTAGATACCTTTACAGGAGCAGATAGCTTCCTCTCTCTCCTGCACAGAGTGGGAGTGGCGTTTCATATCTAGATCATATTTATATCCACCATCATATTCAACATTCGCTATGCCTGATCTGCATAGTGCTCAGTAAGTGTTCATAGGATGCTGTAATGAATAATCCTAGTTCTGGAGTGAATGAGTTGCTTTCCCTACTGACAGATGAGAAAAGGGAGACTCATGGAGCTTGATGTATCCACAGACACTCAGTAAGGGACAATGACAGGAACAACTAGTTCTGGCTCCTGGAAGGTAAAACTGAATTTCTTTTTCTCATGATCTGTGAGGTGCTTTTTCCCTCCTTTTGTTTAATAAGTGGTTTAGCAGGTTATATGTTGGCATGCTTCCTAAATAAAAAATACACCCAAGGCCCATTGAAACATAATAATAGTTGCCTGTTATTGAGAGCTTAATTTTGTGCACAGCACTGTATGAGCTGCATTACATTTATTAACCTAATTATTTTTAGCAAGAGATCTAGTAGGTAGGTTTCCTAAGCCCATTTAGAAAATACTTTTAAGTAAAATGGGAAAAAAAAATCTTCCAGTGACTTTTATTATATTCATCTAAACCTTAGAGGGCAGATGAGATGTTTCGTTTTAAACACAGTATAAATTGCATCAGGGTTCTGAGAGGACTTCAAAAAAGTTAATAGACTGATGGAATTAAAAGATAATGGCATTTTCCCACCAAATTTTGAAACCTCCTGGTATATATAGCTCTGATTAAAGTGCTCAGCTGCTAACAGGAAGGACCAGTAAGCCCATCTGCTTGAATACAGATTATAGCCTGGTGAATTTGTGCGGGAGTTCTACTCTGTCCTAAGGAGTCATTGTAACTCTCCATTGATCTGAGATCTCACAAAGGCAACACATTACTACACACACACACACAAGCTTCTAATAGTGGGTGGAGATTTCATTGCCTATCAATATAGCAGTTGATTTCCACATGAACATCTATAAACGAGGAACCCAGAAACATGCTCTGCTGCTGACATTATCATGGGATTAATTTTCATCATTGTTGTTGATTTGATTTTATTAGAGTATGAAGCCACACTAAATTGTTACTGGTAAGTGTTTTTATTGCCTTTGTTCTTCTTAGATGAAATGTGATTCTCTGGTTTTGTCAATTCCTCCTTTTTTGAAGACTTAAAAAATATAAGTGTGTATATCAGGTTACTTTGTCGGTCTTCATTTCGTGTAGACCACAGTCATGAGTTTAATTTCTTTAGAAGCAACTTAGTGTTGTAAAAGGGGTTAAATTTAGTCCCCAATAGACCTGATTTTATAACTCAATTCCCTGCACCTCATCCCACCCTACCATCAGGAGATAGAAGGCCCTATTCTCTCTGGATGCAAGTTCAATTGCAGCCAGTTCCACTCTAAAGAAAGCTCCTGCTGTAAGCACTAGATCTGATTAGTGTCTTGGGCTTACTTATATTTTCTTGGTGGTTCAAATAAGGTATTGGGACAGAGTTCTTAATTTTACAAGCCTCCTTGTTTAATCTTTAATTGGAGATTTAGGAAAACAAGCATTAAATCTTTTTCACAGGGTAGCTGTGAGGATTGAATGTGTCCAGCACCAAACTGATGATGACTATGTTCCTTCTCTACTATGCTTTGTCATTGCCATTCCACCAAAAGAATGAATGTATTCCTGAGTGTTGGGCATAAGCTTGACAAAAATAAATGAAATTCCATTGAGAATTTTCCTCCAAATGCTCTATATACCTTTGAAAGCCCAAGTGCATTGCTATGAGTCACACACACACACACACACACACACACTAGCATAAATGGGTATATTATGGCTTTGTGGACTTTAAGACTTTAGCAATAGAGGTAACCATTTAGTAACCAGAGCAGGAAAACAATATTTTTGAGAAAACAACTGCCGCAACCACAAAGAAAAGTTAGTTATTGTACTTTCAATCAGTATTGTCTAATTGGTTAAAAATTCAGAGTCCTATATCTTACCCTGCCTGCAATGAAGCAGACTAAGAAAAACAAATCATTTTATCATGGGGCTCACACAGCAGCTACCACAATCCATCCATCTATTCATTGTGTCAAGCACATTGTTACCATCATCATTTTCAAAATATTTTCTTTGTACTTGAGCCCTTGGTATAAGCTCACTTCCCCCCTGCACCACCATTCAGCCATCCTGAACCCATATATATATATATATATATTATATATTCATGTATACAATGACTGATGTCTCCCTTCACCCACTTTTCTGTTGTCTGTCCCCCTGGGAGGGGGTTATATGTAGATCATTGTGATATGTTTCTGCTTTCTCACCTCACCTTCCCCTCCCCCTCCTGGTATAGTTACTCTCATTATTGATCCTCAGGGATTTATCTGTCCTGGATTTCCTGTGTTTCCAGCTTTTATCTGTACCAGTGTACATTCTCCGGTCTAGCCAGATTGGTAGGGTAGAATTGGGGTCATAATAATGGGTTGGAAGCATTACAGAAGTAGAGAACAATTGTATGTTTCATCGGTACTATACTTCATTCTGACTGGCTGGTCTTTTCCTTGTGACCCTTCTGGAAGGGGATATTCAGTTGTCTATAGATGCACTTAGGTTCTCCACTCCAAACTCCCCCTCATTCACACGGATAGGATTTTTTTTGCCCTAGATATTCGATGCCTGATCCGCTCAACACCTCATGATCACACAGGCTATTGTGCTTCTTCCATGTGGGTTTTGTTGCTAATGAGATCGATTTTTATGGATAGTGTTCAAGAAAATGCTTTAAAAATTAGAGGACCATCAGTTTGAAAAGATTTTAGAGTGATTAGGGGATAAGAGATGGGGATAGGAGAGAAACCTCCTGGATGAGTTATTATTGCATGCCTTTTAGGTATGTGTGCTATGTATTCAGGCTGCTATCTGCACACTTGGCTATTCAAATCCATTATCCACTTTGAGGGAGAAGGAGGAGGCAGTCCTTCCATAAATATCTATAGTCTTGGAGACCCTATATAAGATCATTATGAGTCACAATTGATTCCAGGGCAGTGGATTTTTTTTTGGTGGGGGGTTGATATTTTTTCATGTTAATTTGTATGAAAATCATTCTGTAATTCTGTACCTGTGAATTCTCTCTGGACTTTCAAGCACTGAGGACAGACATAGAGCCATATGTGTGTTTTGAGGTTCAACACACTGTCACTAAATTTAATTTGCTTGTTGTTTCTGATTCTTCATGTTATGCCTAGGATCAACAATACTGGGCCCTAATTGCATTGAGGCACTTTTGATTTCTAAATAGAAATCTATTTGTGCTCTGGTTTTGTGATGGTTTTAAGAGCTCTGTACTATTTTCCTTTCTCTCCCTTTTATCTCATGTTCATTTTAAATAATGGAAATTTTAGACAAGTATTAAGAATTTAAACATTTACCCTTTAAAGAAAAAAAATCTGCATTAACTTTTGATGAGATAAGTAGGGTGTGATGTAATATGTGAAATATGAGATCTGAAATGTTCAAGTCCAAATTAGTTTATTATAAAATTTTACTGCTAGAAAGGACAGAGATAGGGAATTAAGAAAGGAAAAATATACATTGAAATATATAGTTAATCAAAAAAAGTAAGAAATTTCAAGAGCACTATGTACTGTGGGAATGAAGAGATTAAGAAGGAATTATTGGTATTGACAGAGTTCCTAGGGAAGAGATATGAAGGGTGATCTTTCCTATTTGAGTAAATGTCAAGTGTCAGCATATACCCCCAGCTTATATCAAAGAAAGGTCACAAAGAAACATAAAGAGATTCATCACATTGAGAATGGATAGCATGGAATATGTCGGGAAGACCAGCAGAAGAAGTAAGTATTACAAGGATACTTTAAACTAGTTTGGCAAGAAAAGGTTGGGGGTGGTGCAGAGTAGGCTGCAAAAATATTTATAACTTAAAGATGGGTCAGACTCAAATGCACACCTTGGCCTCCTTCCATCTGAAAATGCCCTAAATAACCAAAAGAGGTGGTAGATCTAACTCCAAGTCTAGACTGCTTTAGGTTTCCTCTGTTAAAATCTGCTTGAATTTTGTAGGAAGGCCTGTAATACAAACCACAATCTAAATATGCAATTGTTGAACAAAAATAACATCCAGTTGATAAAGGCAAGTTTAGTCAAAAATAAGAACTGGAGAATACCACCGCTTCTTTGACAATGCCTGCCTAATTACATATGGTTTCATACAAATATTGAGGAATAATATGTAGTTGATGCAGTAACTACTTTATCTTTACAAAGAAAATAGAAAAATGATACAGTAGTGTTGTGGGATATGCATTGAACTGCTAACAACAAGGCCTGAGATTTAGAACCATCAGTGGAGAAAAATGAGGCTGCCTGCTCCTGTAAAGATTGGCAGTCTAGGAAACCCTTGGTGGGGTTGCTAGTAGATGAAATGGACTCAATGACTGCGGACTGGGGTTTTGGTTTGTTTCTTCAGTACCAGTCTCGCTGGACATGTCAAAGCTCACACATGTGACAACTGACCCCTGCATGCTGACTGATTCATCGCTTAAAGTCTAGTTTGATTCTAAGGATCTTAAGTAGTGGGGGTTCATTATAATAAGTAATCTTCAAATTAAATGGACCACTGATCAGGCTTAGTAATAGATTTTATACTAAATTAGTCACAGTGAAAAGGATCTTTATTTGTACAACTACACCGCATCTTTTAATATGCAAACACATGCTTTTTAAAAAGCAGTACAGACTCTTAGGGAATAGAATACATGAGGGGGCTTCAAGAAGATCATGGAAATATTCCATTACCTTTTGACCCCATTTTCCATGAAATATTTTGAAGTCTGATCATGTAATCATCAATTGTTTATTAGGTGAAATGGCTAGATTCTCAGAGGGCGAATGTTCAATCTAGGCCATTGGCTAGTAAGAAAGCAAAACCAAATGCACATGAGACATCAATTGTGCACATAAGGCTAAAGCTTAATCTGATGGTCAAGGAAGATTTCATGCTTTCTAGATATTTGTGCCAGTCCGACATTCATGAATGATAAACCCAATCTTATCTTTAGATAGTTACTTCATGTTGTACTAGGTAGTTTTCTCTGCACAGTGTAGAATATACCCAAAAGCTCCGCCATGGGGTCAATGCTGACTCGTAGCAACCTCTCGGTGGGTTTGCTAGACGGTGCTTGGTTATGGGAGTCGAAAGCACCGTCATTCCCCAGTAGAGCTGCTGGTGGTTTCCAAAGGCCAATGATGTGGATCATAGCCCAACGTGAAACCACTACACTGCCAGAGTGCCTGAAAAGAGCAGGATAAGCGACTATCAACTATCCAGTAGAGAATTCAGGACAGAATTTTAGAACAGGCACGATGTTGATTCTGTGTAGTAGTGGAAGAATATGCCTATGTTCACCAGCTAGATAGAGGAAATAGCATAGGGGTGACTCCTTGTGCTGCGAACCATAAAGCAGGACGTTTGAAAACCCAACCTCGCTGCAAGGGCAAGATGAGGCTTTCTCCTCCTGTGAAGAGCTACTGTCTTGGAAACCTACAGAAGCAGTTCTTGCCTGTCCTGTCCTGTCTCTTCATTGGCTTGAGGGCAATGAGTGAGAGGTGGGTAGGGGTCAGGGAGCAGCAACTTGAGAGAAGGCTGTATTCAGAGAGGATGGTGAGCGTGGGAGAGTACATGGAGATGAGTTTGGAAACGTCAGACTAGGCTCAAGAGCAAAGGGCTTGTAAACAAGAGAGTTGTGAAAAATCCCTTTCATCTGGTATGCTCCTGGACACTACCCTAATAGTACAGCTCTGTAGGTGGGTGGGCCCTAGAAGACCCCCTCCTCTGCTTGACCCTGCATTAGCTCAATAGATTGGCTGAAGGCGTGACCTGGGGGAGGGAGATTGGGCTTGGGTCTTATGGGTGTTGGGAAATTGCTCTTTACCAATCTATTTTGAAAGAGTTTAGCTGGTGAAGAACAGTGGAGATTAGGTCACACTGAGTGAACCTCCAGGGAAAGTTTCCAGCTGGAAATGGACTTGCCAATGTTTTAGGAACAGACTTTTAGGAAGAGACTTTGGGTAACAGAAGTTAAAGATGATAGATCAAATGGGTTTAAAAGAAAAGATACAGTGGGATTGATTTTAATAATTCAGAAAAAAAAATTGTTGAGCCCTTAAAGGAGACAGCTGCTAGGGGGCAGATATGAAGAAAGATTTTGGTGGAATCATTTTACAAGAGTTGGCAATCAGTGGGATTCAGTTGGGTGTGAGTTTGACCCAGGGGGCCCACCATCCTGGCTTGTGTCACTGTGGAAATGGGTACCAATGTATGGGAGAGAGACAAAGATGCTTTAAGGTTTGCTGTTTGTTTATATGATCTGTTGGTTGATTGGTTGGCTTTATGTAATTAAATTTCTGAGAAGACTCATGTTTATAAGCTGCAAGCAAAGCTGCTAATATACTAACTTAAACATATCACAGCACAGCTTTCTCTCTTAGACACCCACAAAGAACTAGGAAAAGAAGAAATCAAGGGGATGGACATACAGCATGTGATAAGCACCCCTCATGTCCTTTTATCTAATTGTAAAACCACGTTCACATTGTTTCTGGGCTCACGGTGACACAGACTTCCTTCTCAGCATGTGATGGTTTGTCAAACTGCCTCCATGGAACCGTCTACTGACCTCACAGAGAAATAGAATCACATGATTTGTGCCACTCGAAGCTACACAATAGATGAACCTGATTTTTGTAATTTAACAAAAAAATCCAATTTATGTAACATATTAAAAGAAGCATTATCAGCTTGTTTTCTCCTCAAAAGACTGTAGCTATTAAACTCCTTAATTACTTCATTTTCACTCTCAGTGTAACATTAGCAGTTTAGCACTTCAAGTACAAAAATGATTAATGAGCCTGAGAATTCATTCGCATACATATCACTTTGCAGTTTGACATAACCCTGGAGCCTGTTCTCTGTTCTAACCAGAGCCACAGTTTCCTAGCACATATCTCATTGGATATAAAATGCGCGCTCATTGCAAGCTATGCCTAATTATAGTTATCTGTCCCGTTTCTTCTACATGCATAGAAACAGCAACCAATCAAATTCATTTGAATATACTTACTGAAATACACACTCTCTGGGAACACCTTACTTTTTGCAACTGTCCCCTCAAATTCAGTCATGCTTCCAACTCAGCCCTCATCCACCTCAAAACCTATATTTAAAAATATTTGGAGCTGCAAACATTTTCAATATCGAGATTTACAAGTACGCCTTGGGGAAATGATGCAAGTAAAGATAACATTGTACATTCAAAGAGTTTCTTGGAGCAGTTTTCAAGAATGTCTGCAGGGGGCTATTTCTGTCTAACCATCCTGGCTTACATGTCTCTCTTTTCGCTCCACTGATTCTTCTTTTTGATCTCCCCCAAGGTGCTCCCATATGGCTGGCTTTGTCCAATCATTCCTGAAGTTTAAAAGTTTTAAGTGTTGTAACTCCTAATAAAAGTTCATGATCTGGAGCAGCAGAGCCACTTCACTCACTCTGAGTTAGCAAAAGCGACATTTATCAGAAGGTGGCACCAGTGGGGAACCCGACGGCAATGCCGGCTGTGTGGATGAAGCCCCACCTGAAATCAGACTATATCGAGGGAATATGCTTTCTACTTTGGAAGTCACACCCCGGAGGGAGTCACATAAAGAAGATTGACAAGAGCCAAGGTTTCAGGGGAATCCTAGGATGCAATGCTGACAAAAATAATGAGGCTCCTCCCATTTTAGGAGAGTCTCTGGTTGTCTGTTCACCAATAAACAAGTAAGGTAAATTCAAGAAGATTCTCAGAGTCACTTTGCCCTTCCCGAAGAGATCTGTATCCAACATGTTGGCCTCTGAGCAATGCAGAAAGTTTTAAAGCTTCCAGAGAGACAGAGGTGGGGGACCTGGTGAGCCTGACACATTCTTTGCTCATGGCGGGAAGTTAGATGATGATGTGGACAGGACTAGTGTTTGTCTTTGCTTTCCCTTTGTTTTTGTTGTTGTTTGTTTTGCTCTGTTCTATGGAGTTAACCAAGGACTGTGTGCTGTTCCTGCCCCATCATCCTCTTCTCCCTGCTGAGTCATCCATGTCCTGTTAACACCATCCTGCTCTTCCTCAGTCCCGAGTCAGCAAGATTACAGGCACTCTTGCTCTGAATTTTGGGAACTGGGCTGGACCGGCTCTTTGCCATGATACAAGGCTGTGGCTGCTGGAAGGTCAACTAGGCAATTCCCTAGGTTTCCCGTGTGCATAGGAATTGCAGGACTATTGGCCACTTGTTAAACTCTAAATCACATCTCCAGATGGCTCCCCTCATGTAGATAAAATTATATGGCCTAAATACATACCTATTTCGATTTGATTTTCAGAGAGTGATATTTGGCACACTGTCAACATCGTTATTTTAGCCACTGATTTGGGCAACTCTTTGTTAGAACAGATTTTTTTTTATAATACCATGCAGGTATTCTGATGAGGCACACATAGCATTACCTCACCACACAAGTCTGCACTGCAAACAAGGCCTTGGGGTTTGAGCGTCACTGCGGAATCATCAGCCCAGTAAGATTGCAAGGCAATGCAGACAGCTCAGGCCCTAACACACCGTTCCCAAGCATGATGCTTTGGTGATGATCCCTATCTGTACTCTCACTCGCTTGATAAGGACGGCTGCCAAATAAATACAGGCCACCCAGCTCAAGTGTAAACGGTTTGCCCTTGACTATGACTACAAATCTGCAGGCTGGTGGTTGACACTGCCTAGTGCAGTCATGTACACAAAAGGCTTGATGATGTGTTTCTGGAGAGATTACAGGAAAAGCACCTCTGTGGAGCAGTTCTATTGTACAACACAAATGGGGTTACCAGGACTTGGACTCCATTTCTCTTGCAACGACCTGACCTGCTTCTCAGGCCCCAAGTCCTCGACATTGACTCTGTGGCAGTGGACTCGAGGCTTTAGAAATATAATGTCTCCTTACACTGAAACATAAGTCGAAATGGGTTTCCTATCTATTTATTTGCTAAACGCAATGACAGGATCCCCTGTAGGCTAGTGGTTACAAATTTAGGCTGCTAACGGCAAGGTCAGCATTTGGAAACTGCTCCTCAGGAGTAAGCTAAGGCTGTCTCCTCCTGTAAAGAGGGACAGTCTCAGAAACCCACAGGGGCACTTCTATCTGGGCCTATAGGGTCACTATGTGGTGGCATCGACTGGATAGCAGTGGTGCTTGATAAGCAACAAAAATCATGTGAACCAGCATATTCCTCAGATGGCATGTGTGTGTGTGTGTGTGACTAATAAGACTATTCCTATAGCTCCAAATGTCAAGGTAGTGGGGGGGGTGGTAATGGAGAAAACAAACAAGGCAAAATAAGAATCTATGGATTGAGACGGAGGGTGGGCATTCCCCGGGGAGTACATATATCATGCGAGTGCCAGGCTTGACCCCCACCCATGCTTTCTGTGACCCACGCATAACTCTGTCCTAGCCTGTGAGATTTACAGGGCTGGAAACCAGGCCCTGGTCTGCTCTGGCTCGGTTCTGGCTAGTAGCTTTGCCCACTTGGAAATGCTGGATTTATGGCACCCTGGGGAACTGATGGGGAAGTAATCTGTACAATCAAAGGGTGCTTGTGTGGACTTGGAGCCAGGAGAAGCAAGATGGGGCTTTCTGTTCCCAAAAAGAGTTGGAAAGTCCCCAGGGAAGTTGTAATCTGTCCCTTAAGGTCGCTATGAGTCAGCACTGACTCCCTGGCAGTGAGTGTGGTTTGGGAGTTTCAACAGCAGTGCCCTGCAAAGATCTGTGGATTGATCTCATAAAAAGAATTTGCCAGGTCGCCATCATATAAGTAGAGAGGATATGGGGAAATGTTCTTTAGAGGTTTTGTTTTTCGTTGATAAGATTGTTGAATAAAAAAAAATTCCCCAAATACTCTTTTCAAATGGTAGTACAGAGGAAAGATGAATTCTATTTTTAAGAAGACATTTTACCCAACGCTTTCAAAGGACACTTCCCTAGGTTCCACAGACCAGGCCAGGAGGTGAAATCGGTGTTCTTGGTGTGCAGGGGTATGTGCAAGTTTCCTCTGGGGCTCTTGCTAAACTGAATTCTGATTCAGTATATCTGGAGAGGCAACACAAGTTCTCAGCAGGCGTCCGTAAGAATGAAGCAGTTTGCAGCTCTTACCCCCAGCCACAGTGACGTAGGTCTACCCCACTTGGATCTTGCACTGTAATCCTAGTAAGTAGACCACCCCTTCTTGTTGAGAACCAATCTTAGTTTATGACCCTTATGCTAGTAACTTGATCCCTTTCTCATCCTCCCAGATGTCTGGCTGGCGCGGCACATCTTTCTGGTTGACTGCAGATCTGATTCCTTCTCTGCTGGTGATTGATGTTCTAACACCATCTTTACAGTGGCAGCCTTAGCATTTCTATGTAGGTAGGTGGTGCTTGGGGAGCTGTTCAGATGGGGGTGGGGGAAGCCTGGAAGCCATGTTTGCGCTGCAGTCATTCTGTTTTCCTTTAAATCAGTTATGTATCAGGGGAGGCTGGAGGGTAGTTCGAGAAATTATTAAATGGGATTTTTTCCCCTAGCTACTTCTTGGCTGTGTTCTTATTAATTTTGTATGCTCCTCTCAGACACGTAGTACCTGGGTTATGAAGGTCCACTTTGTGGACAACTCTTACTTTCTTGTTCATGGTATGTGATAGAATTTCCATCGCATCAAAATGGTTGGACCAAGCTCTACTCAAAGCACATGTATCAACACGTGTAGCTGAGAAATCATTGAAAAGCCTCCAGTGTTGGCTGGCACTAAAGGAAGGCTACATGAAAACCTCATTGACCTGTTTGAACTGAATTATACACTCTGGAAACACAAATCTTCAGAGACCCCTAGGGACCACACAGGTAAGGGGAGGATTTCAAAAGGCTCATGAAAAGATGGGATTTGCCCACCAACTTTTTCAAGGCTCTTCATAGTCAATAAATGTGTCCTGAATCATTGATCTAATAGCAATAATTCCTGTCCCTATATTCCCAAGGGCCATGTTCATCCAACTTTGGAGGATATCCTATTACTCCCAGTTGAATACCTATGTTGGAAATGATTTTGGTACTTATAATAGGCAAGAGAAAATTTGTTCATTATTATATCCCCCAGTTACCTGAACCGTGAATAACTGATTTTTTTTTACACACACCAGTGATATATCTACTCAAATTCTCTGTGTCTATTTTACACATTAAAAAAATGAGGATGATTACAATACTCCCTTTTTCTCATAGTAGTTGTGTGGGTTACATAAGAAAGCTTACGTACTTGACAATCAGGAAACACATAAAAATTACCTTCATTGCTATATGGAAAAAAGATGGACTTTATCCAACACATATTTTCTATGTTGTAGACCAGTGGATCTCCTCCTTCCCAATGCTGTGAACCTTCAATACAGTTCCTCATATTGTGGTGACCACCTAACCTTAAGATTATTTTTATCACTGCTTCATAGCTATCATTTTGCTATTGTTATGAATCGGGTGACCCCTGTGAAAGGGTCGTTCGAGCCTCAAAGGGGTTGAGACCCACTGCTGTAGATAAATGCAGAGATTTGAAATGCCGAGTCATT
The DNA here is from genome assembly GCA_004026705.1 of Nesogale talazaci. Lineage (NCBI taxonomy): Eukaryota > Metazoa > Chordata > Mammalia > Afrosoricida > Tenrecidae > Nesogale > Nesogale talazaci. The sequence goes on from PVJH01000255.1 coordinate 223,848, forward strand.
CATTCAAGAAAGTATTTTCTTGTATTGTAGTTCCTACAAAAGGTGAGCTGGCCTAGACATTTATTAGCGACAACGAGTGGGGAAATGATCCATGAGAATTACAGAGAGCTTGGGGAGAAATGGGCATGGTCGCAAGTAGAGAAGCATCATTGAAAGTGTAGCCCCCTAAATAGTGAAGGAACTAGAGGGGAAAAAAAAGAACTGGAGTTCATGACAGCACAGAAAATGAAAAGGTGAGCTTGAAGACGTTCCTAAGGCTAGAAAGGATACGTCCTGATGCAAACCTGATCAACTCAGAGTCACTGTGGACTCATAATGCCTTGTTGGGTTTCTGAGGCTATAAATGTTCGCAGGAGCACAAAACATTATCTATCTCACATAGACCAACTGGTGGTTTGTGGGGTAGTTATATAATTGTCAATTGAAGGGGTAAGCATGCAGGGGTGAGTCTAGCCTGTCTAGTGGAGCATAGCCGATGAAGCTTCTGTGTGGGCATGGCCTTCTCCAGAGGCTGGAGACAATTTCTCTCTTTGCATGCTCCCTGTAAGATATCCCTGAGCACATGGGCCTAACCTGATGCTTCCAGAACCGTGGACCCGTAGAAGCAACGGGAAGACCCCTTCAGTGCTGAGATGCTTACAATGTCACTGTATTTCCAAGAATTCCTACCCAGTGTCCCGTGATCTACATTCAGCATCACTGCATGTGTTTCCTGATTCTGAAGAGGACTTGATAGATTGCTGTCTGATCTATCGGCTAATATCAGACTGATGGACTTGATCTGGACCGGATTGGAATGTTTTCTCAATGTTCAGTTTCTCTTCTTTATAAACCTCTCCGTGAATTTGTTTCTCTAGTCTACCCACACTAGCACAGGTTGGAACTGCTGACCTTGTGTTTAGCAGCCCAACTGGTAATCAGATACATGGAAAGGGATGCCCAGACACATGGAAAGAATCACCCCATTTTCCCCTTGTACTTTTAGTATTCGCCATTAAACATATGTGTTGCTATTCTGATTGCATATTTACATGCATGGCTCCAATCTAGATAAAAAATTCATCATTATTTGCTTCTGAGAATGAAGAGTTTCTAGGAAGCAGGGTTTTCAGTGCTAAGACAAGACTGCATTTTAGACTTCATGCCTCCTTAGAGCCATGCAGTTTCTGCTCTATTGAAAAATCTCAACAATTTAGTATCAGCCAGAACCACCATGATTGTTCTGGATTGTCAAGCAGAAGAGATGCTGATTCCTTATAAGTTGAGAGGTGAGCACCAAGGCTTTGAACTGATTCCGTCTGCCACATCTTTCTCTGGTGGAACAAGTGAGTGGTAGGCTTGAACAACAGACCTTTTGGTTAGCAGACAGGCACTGAATCATTCCTCCACCTAGCCTCCTTGCATCTGTAGGTCTGGGGTAGAAGTGTATATTCCAGCAGGGGGTTGAACAGTTCCTTTTCCTGGAGAAATAAGAAGGGCTTGGCTGAAAGTAAAACAAGGAAGGGAAAACCCAAAACAAAAATTCAACATCATCATAAAGTTTATTGACAAAAGCTGGATTTTAGCTCTAATCTGCATCTGTTACTGTTATTTTCACAGAACATCGAAATTGTCCCTTTTATGCTGTTTAGTAGAAGGTTTACAGTGTAAGGCAATCAAGAACACAGATTGGGATCTGAATAACTAAATCCCAACCCTGGTTCTACCACTTCTCATAAGCTTATGGGAGTCACTTAAACTAATTAAGCTTTTTTGCCTTTAACCCGAACATATACATAATGACACCAAGCATCCTGTCAGATACAGACTCATAGGACAACTGTTTTTTTTTTTCTGAAAATTTGTCTTTGATTACTTACTTTTGTTAATTCTTTCAAAGATCCAACTTCTTTTTTTGTTGCCGTTTTTTTTTTGGGGAGGGTGGGCGGTGATCACTGCCCTCTGGTGGTCGTGGGAGCTACCCAGTCTTGCTGCTGCTGGATTTTAACCGCCAAGCCAGTGGGCCGCAGGCCCACACTCAACCACTACGCTACCGGGGCTCAGTCCAGAACCAACTTCTTATCTTGTTGATATCTTGTTGTTTCTTCTTTTTCTGTTTCCTGATCCTATAGGATACATTTTATGAAACAAAGTGATAAACTTTTAAGGAGATGTATTCTAATGACCAGTAATACAATAATGATAATTCTATGTTGATTGAGATGACTCAAATCATTTACTACCAACTTGTGATATGAAAAGAACTCACAATTACAGAAGTTGGATTTCCAAATGCACAGTTAAAGGGAATATGTCTATACATCTACAGCAAAACTGTGATCAAAAGCAATGATTACAAGTAAAATTAAAATTCACATGGTGATTGATTATTTAGTTACATACAGTATCCACACTGACTCAGTTTGCTATAGTTACTCTTGTATTATGGCTATGCATCCCCACCCCACCCCCAAGTCTTCAAAGACCTGTTTAACATATATATATATTATTTCAAGTTATGCTTGAATATTATGTTTATTTCAAGTTATGCTGGTTTCAGATGAAAATTTAATCTAAAGGACCCTACATATGTTTTAGTGGGGTACCCAGTGGGCTGCTAGCCACAAGGCAAGCCATTTGAAACCACAAGCTGCTTCTTGAGACAAAGATGAGGCGTTCTACTCCAGAACCCAACAAGGGAAGTACTACTCTGTCATGTAGGGTCACTGGGACTCAGGATTTTTTGAGGTGACAGTGAGTCTGGGTTTTTTGCATTATAGCTTTCTTTCTAAACTGTACAAACTTTGTAATTTTAAGAGCACATTTGCCAGTCAAGAAGATCGAAGCATATCTAATAATAAAAATTGCATTCAAGAATAAATTTTTATATTTTGTAGTCTTTCTTTTGTGCATATCACCAGTGATGGCAGTCTAGTTCTCCTGTTTCACTTAAAAATCAATGATAAAGTTATTAAAAGTTTTGGCAATTGATTACCATGTCTACAAGGACACTATGACGAGAGAGAAATTTGGACTTCCATCCCAGCTGGGCAGCATGATCATAAAAATAATTCATAGCCACCATCTGAGCTAAATTTCATAAGAAGAAGGACTTCTGCATGAACTAACCATAAAAACTTCACACATTTGGTCAGCAAAAAAAATATTTTGGTCTAAAAAAACCCAACAACCAAAGTCCTCTTCTTGCAATGACATATTCAGCCAGGGTTATTGGACTGGAATCCGGGAGCACCATATAGATGCTTCTGTGTGGGAATTTTTCAGTAGAAGGAGCAATGGAGTTGCGGAACTGCTTTCTCTGCCTAGCCAATTTAAAATGAAATATGATTGAAACCAGTAGGTCTGCACTGGTATTTATTTATTTTTCAATGCTTTCATAAACGAGTTTTATAGTATTCAGAGCATAGTGTTAAATTGATTCACCTTTCTCAGGATGAGAATTGTAAGCTATTTGATTAGCTTTTCTCTATTTTCATTTTCTGACATGTTCTGTTATTACTAAGAAAAATTATAGCCCCCTTTCTTACTTAAAATAATTTATATTCAATAGTGTTTTTGTGCCTGTATAGTGCATAATCTCCACAGGCTTAAATATCAACATTTGTAACTATGTGGGTATGATAGCATTAAGAACAGTTTCAAAGACAAATTGCACTTTTAAATGTTCATGATACTGAGTTTATCCGTCAGCCCTTATAATTGAACTTTGTAAACCAGACACATTCCCTTGTGCTTTATCTAGTGAAGCAAGGAATGGATGTGAAAAAAATAACAGTAGGATGGTTTTTATATGACTACTAAACATGACAAATGAAAGGAATCTTGTGACCAGAGGAGCCAACACTTTATTGATCATTCCTTTCAGAGAGGCTACATGAAAGGTTGCAAAGAGGAACACTAAAGGGAGATGATCTTGTTCTTCCCAGGGAACCATTTTATTTTCCTTTTGCAAATTTTAAAACAGTTTTGTTGGCATATAATTCACACATCATACAATTGTTATATAATATTAAGAAGAGTGGTGTAGTCCTCACTACCACCCAGTTCAGATTATTTTCTTTTCTCTCATACTCACTGTGGTCCCAGTTTTCCCCATCCTCCCATGCTGTGTGCTTAGGTAATTATTAGTCCAGTTACTGTCTCTGTAGCTGTACCTATCCTGGATTTCATATATAGCATATGTTAGTCCAGGTAGACTACAGAAACAAATTCATGGGCACACTTACGTGTATAAGAGAGAGGTTTATATACAAAAGCAATTGAACAATGAGAAACATCCCAGCCCAGTCAAGTCCAAGGCCATATATCCAATAACAATCCATAAAATCCTCTTCAGACCCATGAAGCACATGCAATGACACCAGTAGAATCATAGTCCAGTGAGTGCAGTCTTGTATATCCAGTGGTGGTAGAAGCTTCTCAGTGCTGGCAGGGGTCTCCCCAGGGTTCCTCCAGTTTCCCGGGCTCAGGGTCTATCAGTATGCTCCCATATGTCTTATCAGATATAATGTATCCCAGGGAGTGAGTCTTGTGTCTTGTCGGTAGAGCGTTTCCAAGGGACTGAGCCTCTCACCTCCAAGGGGGAAATACAGCTGGATTTCAAAGAATTCTCAGAAGAAAGCCATGCCCAAACAGAATTTTCATTGACTATCTTCAGATTGACGGGATAGACTTCACCCATACACTCTTTTTTGGAGGGAGAAATTATTTTAAATTTTGAGTATTGTAATGAAACAAAATATATGTGAACTGAATGGAAAAGGTAGTATACTCTGTAAGCCTTCCCCCCTTTACAATAAAAAAGGTTCTTTTAAATAAAATAATGCTATAAGGATATGCACCAAACTGCTAACATATATATAGGAATGGAAAGACCTGGAGAGGAGAGAGTATGAAAGGGGTCTAGTTCTTCTTATTAGATGTGAGTCCACACTGAAATCTTTGAGAGTCAAAACTCCACAGGCCAGCCTTGTTTATTCTGGGTTTCAAAAGTTTCCAACTTTGAAAAGGTACAGTCTTATCACTTTTCTAAAGTTCATTTTAGTTGGAAATATTTTAATTTTCCTTCTCTGATAGATTACATCTACCACAGGCTTTACTCCATGTCATTTGAATACGTTTTACAATAGTATGTTATCAGATTTTTGTCAGCTTGAGCTTTTAAAAAATGTTATTTTTAAATCATTTTATTGTGGCTCATACAACTCTTTTCACAATCCATACATACATCCATTTTATGCAGACCACATTTGTACATCTGTTGCCATCATCATTCTCGAAACATCCTCCTTCTACTTAGGCCCTTGGTATCAGCTCCTCATATTTCCCCTCCCTCCCTATGCCCCCTCCCTCATGAACCCTTAATAGTTTACAAATTATCATTACTTTGTCATATCATACACGGTCTGATGTGTCCCTTCACCCACTTTCCTGTGGTCCATACCCCAGGAAGGAAGTTATATGTAGATCCTGCAATTGGTTCCTCCTTTCTACTCTATCTTCCTTCCACCATTCCAGTATCACCACTCTCACCACTGGTCCTGAAGGGATCATCTGTCCTGGATTCCCCATGTTTCCGGCTCCAGTGTACATCCCCTGGTCTAGCCAGATTTGTACGGCAGAATTGGTGTGGAAGTCATGTGCTTATGTTAATTTTATGATTGAAATGTAGGGGTGGAGTCTAGCCTGTTAATCTGGAGATAGCCATTGAGTAGCCAATGAGGCCTTTATGTGGGCATGGCTTTCTCCTGAGACTTCTGAGAAATCTAGCGATATTTTCCTCGTGAAGCTGAGAAGCTATCTCCGCAGTTGTTGGGAGTTAGTCTCAGAGATGATTAATCATGGACAAGACAAGATGGCAGCATCTGAGGAGCCAGAGAAACCACACGGCTTTGCTCTGAAGCTGGAGAGGCCATGTGGAGAACCCTGTCAGCAATGAGTTGCTTCTGCCACCACTGGATGCATGATGAACCCTGAGCCCTGGAATCAAGGAGCCCTGGGGAGACCCCTGCCAGCACCGGGATTCTACAACCACTGACCTGTGACTTCGTGAGTTGGAAGGAGACGTTATAGACTGGTATCGGGCATATGGGCTAATATCAGATTTATTACTTTGAACTGGACTGGGTTGGGATGCTTTCTCAGTGTTCCATTCCTTTTGTATATAAACCCTTTCCTTATATCTATATGTATGTCTTTGATTTGCAACCTTGAAAACACTATGGAGCAACTCAGTACTGTCTTGTAGAGTCACTATGAGTTGTCAGTGGGTTTGAGGTTTTGATTAGTTGCTTCAAAGTTTGGGGGCTTAGTAAGATAAAAGGAATAATGTTCAAATTCTTCCTGTTGGCCAAGGTACTTGCTTTGCATTATGAGGAAGAATCAATGGTCAGTCTCAAAGTCCCTCTCTCTCCCTCTCTTTTTTTTTCATCACTGCCCTCTGGTGGTTGTGGGAGCTACCTAGCACTGCTCCTGAGAGCCGCTGCTGAATTTGAACCGCCAAGCCCGCGGGCCACAGTCCCGCACTCAACCACTTACGCTGCCAGGGCTCAGCCTCTCTCCCTCTCTTTTCCTCTACCTTTCTCTCTTTCATCTTCCCCCTCTTCCTTCACTAAATTAATATAAATTAAGTATTTATGCTCTGTCAGGTATGTCAATAGACAATAGAAAATTGTGGTTTTCTTCGCTAGAAAAAAAGAAAATTGTAGTTTCTTTTTTGCTTTATGACAACAAAATATTTGGGGGCGGGGATCTTATATATTTAGATTATTTTCATTCCCTACATGAAAATAGATCCAATGATCATCTATCCTAGATGTATTTCAAGTGTCCTGCTTTTCAAATAGTCAGTTGAATTATCTTCCTATATTTCAAAATGTGTGTCCTGATTTTAGTTTTAGAAAATAATATCCCCTTTGGAGAGATATTTATTTTGGAAGAAAAATGATCACTTCATGATGTTTAAGATTGTACTGGAGTCAAAAAAGATTTCTGTTTTTAAGGTTGACAGAAGAGCACATTTCAAATCTTTGATATTTTTTAATGTTGGGGGAGTATTTGTGGCATGCATGATTTATTAAGGGTTTTTTCTTTAAGCAAAAATTAACTCACTGCTATTGAAAATTGTACAGCTCTATTTTTATATTGTGTATACAGTGATGCACCTTTTATATAACCAATTTCCCTTGTCAGTTTGTCTGGTGATATGAATTTAAAACCACTAGGGACTATATATTATCTCTTCCTTATTTTAATGACCAACATGAACATTAAGAAAAACTATAACCTGATTGCTGTATATAGAGGAATGTGCAAAATGGTTCAAAACAATGCGATGCTGGACCTCTTTTTGTGTAAAGAGGGGAGTGGGTATGCCTGAGGTGTGGCTGAAATGACAAGGCAGCTAACAAGAATATATGCCACTCTTTAGTAATGATGCTTCTTGACCAACAATGATGTTAAGATAGCGTTGTTTTCTTGGAATATGATTCTTTTTCAATGTTATGGGATTTAAATACTTTAAATGGGTCATCCATTTTCTCTTTTCTGTAACTCACACTATTTGTTGGTGCTGGACTTTCCTAGTTTCATAATAATGCTCAAAAGTACATTTCAGGGCATCTCCAAAGCAGATTTCTTAACCCTCCCTGCTTCTCTAACTTGCCATGTAGCGATTGCTTGAGTCTGTCAGAAGTCTGTGTCTGTTTGCCAAACCCCAGTGGGTTAGTATAAATAGGGGGTGCTGTTAAGCTAATAGTCTGCTTTAAAGAACTGCATTAAAAGACCTAGTTGCCATTTATATGGTTCTATCTTTTTAACTGGAACCCATACCTAGTTTTGAACATTGGTGACAGAGTAGTTAAGCACTTGGCCACTAACTGAAAGATCAAGGGTTCAAACCCACCAGCCCCTCTGTAAGAGTATGATGTAGCAGTGTGAGATTTATACTTTGGGGAACAATATGGGGGTAGTTCTCTTCTGTCTAAGGGCTACCATGAGTTGGAACAGACTTAAAGTGTTTTCTTTAACAATGTGCTGTATCTGAGAGTGAGACAGGCAGCAAAGGATATAGAAAGAAGAGGACCAGACACAAAAATAACTAGACATTTTATAAGGACAGCTATATGGATTGTGAGGTGGCTGGTGCTTTTGAAACTCTTCATGATGTGAAATGTGCCTCTAGGGTAGCTCCAGGCCCTGCTGCTTTGTTGAGGTTTACATGGATTAGAGTGTCTTAACCCACCTCCACGTTGCAGATGTGTGGCTGCATTCTGAAGTAACTTCCTCCTATGCCTGACATGATTTGTCAACATGTTGACCAGTGTTTGGGTAGAAAGAATCAATGGCAACTGACTGCTGGCTCATTCATGGAAAATTCACATAACCAGACTACCCTAAATGATAATGACCCCACCATACCGTTGTTTGAATCCACATACAGTTTCATTGTTTCAGCCCTGAAACCTAGCCACTCAAAAGACTTTAAAGTAGTGATTATCAACTTTCCTATTGCTGCAGCACTTTAATACAGTCTCTCTGTTTTGGTGACCCCCAACCATAAATTTAATTTCATTGCTACTTCATAACTGTAATTTTGCTAGTGTTATGAATTGGGCGATCCCTATGAAAGGGCTGTTTGAACCCACCCAAGGGGTTTTGACCCACAGATTAAGGACCACTACTTTAATGCACCCTTAAATTCTGAATCAGTAATGATCACCACAAGACCCTCAAAGCCACACTTGAGATTAGGCTGGCTTTTCATCTACATTTATGTCCTTATACACTACTTCCCAGGCCTTCTGAGACTGCCAACTTTGTCACTGATTAGACATTGAGGAAAAAACAGTGTTCAATGTTTGTCTGCATGTTCTGAGTTCTGTCTGCCCTACAAGACCCTTTATCTGCATTTCCAGAACAACTACTTCAGGGGTTTGCCTTTTCTCGAGGGCTGATATTATTTTGTTGATTTCTTACATTGAACATGTGTAGGTTTCAGCTTCTATGTACCCCTACTCTGACTTCTTTTTCTCTAATTGCTATTCCCCTACCAATTATACAACTCATTGATTCACCAGTGTCATGTGCACAACTTAAATGAATCCTGTAGCTAATTCATGGTATCTTTGTTTCTTCAAAGGGATGTTCTATCCTAAAAAAGAGTAGTTCTGTTACAAAATGTTACACACCTGACAGAAGCTCTAAACTCACTATCAGTCATTTGATTCTGACTCATATGGACCTTTTACGACATGGTAGAATTGCCCCTTGGGGTTTCAGAGACAATACATTTTCTTTCTCTGGTTCAATTGCTAGTGAGCCTGAATTATTGACCTAGTAAACCGCTATTGTACCAAGTCACCTAACATCAGATACAGAGGGGAGTACTCATGCTATATTATGCTCAATGATGAAAAAGGTGTCAAAACATTTCATCAAAACATCAGTTTCTGGGAGGGGAGAGAGGGGAGGGGGGGAGAAGCTGAGGAACTGATGTCAAGGGCTCAAGCAGAGAGCAAAGGTTTTGAGAATGATGATGACAGCAAGTGTACGAAGGTGCTTGACACAATGGATGGATGTATGGATTGTAAAAAGTGTTGTCTGAGCCCCCCCCAAAAAAAATTAAAAAATCAATAAAAAGTAAAGGCTGCTTCTTTCCAATGAGTTCTATGAGATATTTCTGTAAGACTTGACATCATTTTTATATAAAGCTTAACTAGGGAAAAACAAATAAACAAGAAAAAATCCACCATTTTCCTCCAAATAAATATGGGTTCTTTGAGTTTCTTTTTGTCTGTTTGTTTTGGGGGGCATCACTGCCCTCTGGTGGTGGGAGTAGGAGGCCCAGCCTTTGCTCCTGTGGAGCCACTGCTGTAATTGAGCTTCCATTCCAATGTGCCACGCACAACCACTATGCCACTGGAGCTCAGCCCCTATTGAGTTTCTTAAAGTAGAAATATTATCCACAGAACCCCACTGTTCTTGAGCCAGTTCTGAAGCACAAAGGCCCATTCGGATGCTGTCTCACACCAGCTGACAGTTGATCAATTCCACCTCTCTTCTCAATTGTCCCTTTTGTTTAATTTCTTCTCCCTCTTTTCCTCTATAGTTCAGGGTTCTTGGCTCTTCACCTGTATCTATGGATCTCTTGGGTCTCTTTTGTAGAAGATGTGGATAGTCTGCTGCCTATTCCATCTTGCTAGATCTCTGCTCCTGTAACTTGATTTCTAAATACCATTTCCAAAAAAAGAAACCAAGAGTGAAAATAGAGAGACCATTAGCATAGAATCAATATGCCCCATAGGTTTCTAAGAGTAAGAATCTTGAAAGAAGCAGAATGCCACTTGTCACACCTTTCTCCTGTAGAGTCACTGGTAGGTTCCAGCTAACTTTTGATTAAGAGCTGAAAACCTTAACCATCTGCCAACAAGCTTTTAGTGTCCAAAACACTACACTTTTAAAGATGTGTACATTTCATGTGTATGATCTTATGATTTTTCTCCCAGTGTGTTTCTATGTGATATTGGAGGGATCAGATGATGTCTACTGTATTCTTGTAACTGGCTTCTGACTCCTCCCTTCCAATATGGTGTGAACATCTTCCAGTGTCATTAATGACAGTGCTACATTACAATTGTGATTGATAGCTTAATTTACTTAACAAATTTCTTTTTGATGGACATTCCATTTTCATGGTTTCTCTCTACTACCAACAACTGCATGCTACACATAAGGTCTAGGTGGCAGGTGTGTTGGAGGCATGTTTTCAAAGTCAGACGTCTGCTTTTTTCCTCACATAAATTTCTAAAAGTGGCATAGCTATGTAAAGTTCCCCATATTATGAATTATAAATCAGCATTAGGACCCAATGATTTATGGAGGCAAAGAGGTACAGAAAGAGTACCATGAATGCACTTGTGATGTCATACCATATCTACTTATGTATAGGCTGAATTTGTCCTGTACATTTCTAATGCACTTTTTGTGATTAAAATTAGGTGCCTCGGCTGCTATTTGGGTCGGCTTATACTTGAGTATATATGGTAATTAGTGTTCTCTGATTTACCTTTCTGGGTTGTAATATCCATGACAATGACTACATAGAACACGAAGCAAAATTCATAATTAAAGAGTTTATTAAGGAGGTTAACAAATTGTAATGCCTGTGATTACAGCTCATGGTTGTCATATTTATTTGACATGTTACAAAGTTCTGTCAAGTCTGGGGGCGGTTAGAAAGTTTGCCTAGAAGAGCCATTTTAATTCACTACCCTTGCAACACTATTTCTTTTATTCTTCATGTTTTCCCTTAAAATGGAATTATTGTTATAAATGCTACTTTTTGCTTCCAACTCATAGCACCCCTGTGTAAGAACAAAACACTGACCCTCGTCCTGTGCCATCCTTACAATGGTTGTTTGAGTCTATTGTTGTATCCTTCGATCAAGTCTCCCTGATGAACATCTTCCTCTACTTGATAATAAGTCTCCCCTGGTAACATGTCCACATTGCTTGAGGTCTCACCATTCTTCTTTCAAAGGTTCATTCTGACAGTCCTTCCAAGACAGATTTGTGCCAAAGACCATTTTGTAAGTTGCCATGCCAAAATTGGATTTTGTTCAATCGAGTCATAGAAATTAAAAATAAGGAATTGAAATGAAATTTACAGAACTTATGAGAACAGCTAGTCATTGTAAAGTGCATTTTCATGATGCTGTATAGCCATCACTTCTCTCTAGTTCCTTTAATTGTCATTACTGAAAAGGAGGAAAGGCTGTACCCAACTTCTCATTCTGCTCCCCACCAGTCCTTCACAAACACTATCTGGGTGAATGTCTGTTCTGGACATTTCTTACAAAAGAGATCATGCACTATGTGATTTGAGTTTTGCTTATTTTACTTAGCATTTTTTTCTGGTTCATCCATGTTACAGTATATATCAGCACTTCATTTTCTTTTTAATGTCCACATACTATTTTATTGTATGGCTATACCATGATTTATTTATCCATTCACCCATTGATGAACATTTGGTTTGTGTGTTGGTCTGAATAGACTAGAGAAACAAATTCATAAACATGCATATGAATATAAGGGAAAGATTTATACACAAGATGAATGGAACTTTGAGAAAGCATCCCAACCAAGTCCAGTCCAAGATCATAAGTCTGATATTAGTCCACATGTCTGAAATCAGTCTATGAAGTCTTCTTCTGATTTACGAAGCATATTCAATGACACCAGGACAATCACAGACCAGTGGGTGAAGTCTCTTGTGTGTCCAGTGGCAGTAGAAACAGTAGAAGCATCTCTGGTGCTGGCAGGGGTCTCCCCATGGGTCCTTGTTTCCAGAGATCAGGCTCTATCAGCAGTATCTAGTAGCAGTAGAAGCATCTCAGTGCTGGCAGGGGTCTCCATGTGGCTTCTTAAGCCCCAGAGATTTGGTTCCATCAGGGAGTATCCAAGTGGCTTCTTCTCCGGCGCCACCAGTCTCCAGGTTCTATCAGCATGCTATCATCTCATCTTGTTAGTAGCTTGTCTCCAAAGAATTGAGTCAAGTCTCTCTACTACAATTGGGAAATACCACAAGACTTCCCAGAATTCTCAGGAGAAAGCCATGCCCACACAGAGGTCTCATTGGTTATCTCCAGATTGGCAGACTAGACTCCACCACTACACTCCCAATCATGAAATTGACAACAAGTACATGACCGCTACAGTTTGCTTCTGTCTTTGGGGCTATAGTGAATAGTATTGCTACAGACATTTGGATATGAGTATTTATTTGAGTATCTGTTTTTTCATTCCTTCAAGTATTTATCTAGGTGTGGGATTGCCAGCTCATTTGAACCATAGAATTGTTGAGGACTTTCATGAGAGTCCTAATCCTGGTAGGGTATCTAAGAATTAAACATCATGTTATTAAGTGTAAATATTCTAGTAGATAATTATCCATTTTATTTATACTTGGACATTTTATGTTTAGACCATTAAAATAATAACAGAATAGTCATCTTATTTCTCACATTCGAGACATCTGTGAAAAACAGTTTTATTAGTTGTTGACTAGTATTTGAGATGGTTAGGCTGACCCTTTTGGTCCAAGGTTGAGCATGTTGCTAAGGGACCTTATCCAGAGAAACCACGGATTCTTGTAAATTCCCTAGTTTATAATTGGGGATGACAAATCATGAATTTTTAAACTCTTAGAGCTGAAGATACTCTTTAAAGGAATCATCTTGATGAGGACATTTTTACATATAATTGCTCGGGAAACGAACTACTCTCCCGGGACTTGGAATCCATATTGGATTCCTGTGTAACTTCTGCCTGTGTATTTTGAGACCTGCAAAATAGAACACAGGAAAAATTGGAGTGGGCAAGAGAAGTTCCCTAGTTATTGTCAGTGAAGTAAAGCAGCTGACATGGCTTGTCAGGGTAAAGTGGACCTCATTATCGCTCAGCAGTTTTTAGCAGACCAGCCAGCACAAGAATTACCTTTTCCCTAAAACACAAAATACAACAGAAGGGAGAAGATGTAGGGAATATGTGTGTGTTTGTGTGTGTGTATGTGTGTGTGTGTGTGTGAGAGAGAGAGAGAGAGAGAGAGAGAGAGAGGAGAGAGAGAGAGAGAGAGAGAGAGAGAGAGAGACAGAGAGAGAATGAAAGGAGGATTTGGATCATAGTATCTTTGAGATGGAGGACACCTAAGAGATAACCTTAGTTCAGTATTCCTTCTGTAAATAGGAAGAGACTGACTGAAGGTCACCGAGTCTGTGGTTATGGTCCAGTGGGCTGGAAAGCTACTGATTCTCCTATGGCATGGCTAATAGTAGTTACAAATTACCAGGAAGTTTCAGTGGCTGAAAACCATCCACAGTTTTGTGGCATACACTTCTGGAGGTCAGAGGTCTGAAGCAGATCTCAATGGGTTAAAGTCAAACCATCATCAGGGCTGCCTTCCTTCCAGGGGACACTGGGGGGAGAATGCCTGCCTTGGCCTTTTTGTACTTTCTGGCAGCTGAACACATTTTCCGACTGGTGAGTCCCTTTTGACATCTCCTGAGCTAAGAAATACATCCCTCTCCCCACTGCTTCTCCTTCTTGACAAACATTCCACCATCATTGCCTCAGCTCAGAATCCTTCCTGTCATCACATGAGCACAGGCCCTTTCTGCCACAGAAGGTAATGTAGTTGTAGATTCTGGAGATTAAGACATGGATACCTTTGAAGACCCTTATTATGTCACTGAAGCCTAAAAATCACTGGTTTAAGGAAGAAAATGGAGTCAGAAGCACACCATATATCTTCATAGATTTTTCTATTGATGGTTTCTTTTCCCCTAAAGGGGAAAAGGACACCTTATGTTTGGTCTACTTGCAAATGACTTCTGTATGAAACATTTCACTCCACTGTCAGCCATGCTGAAATGACTAGTGAAATCAAGTGCATTTCCAGAGGGAACCTCACTAAAACATTGCCGTCCTAGCAGATGAGCCTCACGTATGTGAATCTAAATCCAGTGTTTACAGCATTCTCCCCACCAACTAATGAACATCTTTCCCCAGCTCATTCTCCCCTTACTTCTTGATGATTTCCACTGTAGTCATAAAAGGCGAAAATGTTATCTGTGTTCGCTTTGTTTGTGGACACGCATCATGCTCTGAAACATGTCCATGGCCTCCTCTTTGTAAAAGGACTCCTCATTCGCCTTTATAGTAAAACATACTATAAAACTACTGATGGTATTTAACATGTTATAACTCTGATTATTAATCAACTGGGATTCTAACAATTTCTAGCCTCGTCAGGGGGAGGTGGGGCAACTTACCTTCTCTGTCTCTGTGTAAATATGAGCTGTGGAAGATCAAGTAAATTTTGTACATGGAAGGAATACCAGTGGTACAGTGGTTAAGTACTCGCTGGGCTGTGAACCAAAATTTTAGGGATGCAAAAGCCACCTAGAAGCACGTTGTGAGACAGTCCTGGGGATCTGCTTCCTTAAAAACACAGGCTTGAGAACCCTGTGTGGCAGTTCTGTTCTGTGCATGTGAGGTTGCAGCTCACAAGAGCAAGCATGGAGTTATAGACATATGTGTGTGTCTACGTGTGTGTGTATGGTTGTTGACAGAGTCATCACTCAGAGATTGTTCTTGAGAACAGCAGTCCTTTTTCACATACCTAACAGTCCTTGGCAATGAAGGACACCTGGGCACGTAGCCGTCGGTTGCGTCTGAGTACAGATTTAATGTATTTGTGACGACTTTAGTGGGTGTATACTGACTACACTGAGAACACTTGGAGCAGAACTGAAAGTTTTAGACTTCTGTTTTTAATTTAATTTCTAAATTAATCTCACATTGATAAGTGGAGCCACTAACTAGGTTATCATTTTACACTGAGGCATTTCATGAATCTCAGGAGAATCTGTCCTGTCTCTATGATGAGGAACAGAAAAAAAAAGGAGAATCACAGATAATGGCAAAGCTTTTTACTTTGGGAAACTGGGGAATTGGTGGGAGTAAAGAAAGTTATTTAAGTTTCACACTCTTTTGCTTTCTATCAGTAAACAACATAGTGCTTAACTGGCTCAAGAGTGCAGATTTAAAAGAATATTTGATTTAAAATATTAAAAAAATAGTATCGTTACTATAAACCCAAATCAAGCAGTTATGGAGTTGATTTAGTGATTGGATGGATGTAGTTGATTATAGTGACCTCATAAAACAGAGTAGAACTGCTCTTCGAGTTGCCCAAGTTATAAATATTTATGGGAATAGAAAATCTCATCTTTATTTCTGGGCAGCTGGTTTCAAACTTCTGACCTTGTTGTTAGCAGTCCAGTGCTCAGTCTAAGACACCATAAGGGCTCCTCTATTTCTCTGATTGGAGAAGCAACCTCTGTCCTTAATAAGAGCATTCACTTCCTCAGTGCAACACCAGCTGCTGCTGAGCTTCCAGAGCCAGTTTGGTGAGCTCTACCATTTCAAGCCATTTTACTCTTTCAGCATTCTAGCTAACTAATAACCAGCAACCCCCACGCTTCATGTCATGGTTTAGGTTGATGAGACTTAGAAATCATAGCACAACTCTTGTCACATTTAGTGGGATTTTATAAATGAAATTTATAAACTAGTCTATTTAGTGGGATTTTATAAATGAAATTATAGTCTTCTAGAAATAGTATTGTAACTTGTGGGTCTAGATCATTATTGCTTGAAGGGGTTGATACTGCCCCCCCCCCCCCGGGAGGTATTGAAACAATTAAAAGAGAAAAATGTGATGACCACTGAGTCCATTCTGACTCATAGTGACCTTTAAGACTGGGCAGAACTGCCCTTTGGGGTTCCTGAGACTGTTGTTCTTTATAGATATAGAACCCTCCAGTTTTCTCCCACTGGATTTGTACTATTGACCCTGGGGTTAGCAGCTCAGTCGGAACCCATCAGTGCTCCCGAAAGCAGATAAAAACACTGTATGGCTTATGGGCTACAGGACAATGGTTTTTCCTTGGCAGAGGAATGCTGAGTAATTTTGGGGAGGTTCCTTTTTGAAAGGGAGGACATAGGTCAATTAAGTTGGGGAACCTCTGAGCTAGAATAGACAGGTAAACATACTTGTGAACTCTTCCACCGGGTTTTCACGAACTCTGCTTGTTTTGAAGACTCTAGCAGGAACATTTTATATTCTGATCTGAATGAATCTTTAGGAATGATTATAAAGGAGCATTTAGAATGCCTTACTACCTAAGGCTTACTTAACTGGTGCAGTTTATTTCTGAAGTGTGACTGATCATGAATGATTAGGTAAGATAGCCCAAAGAAGACTACTCATGTGACATAGTCCAAAGAATGCATTTCAATCTATAGCACTTCCTCAAATGCTTTATTTCAGCCTCAATGAGTTCTCGATACTAACAGTAGTGGGGACTTCTCTTCTATGTTTTGGCTATTCCCTAGTCAACTTCAGTAATTCTATACCAATTGATTATTTGGACCAAGTTGAGCAAAGTTGCTGCAGAAAAGTTCCTGATACAAGTCTTGTTCACTACTATTTCTGTCAATCTTTTTTAATGAATCATACATCCTCAAAAAGTGTACCATATATTGAATTGAACCGAATTAAATGCACTTTAATGAATTGATTTTTTTTTCCTGGATTTTTTTTGTAGGATCCTAGGTGGCTTAATAGTTGTGCCCGGGGCTGCTAACCACAAGGCCACCAGTTCAAAACCACCAGCTGTTATAAGGGAGAAAGATGAGGCTTTCCACTCCCATAAGGAGTTAACTTGTCAGAAACACATAGAGGCAGTTCTACCCTGTCCTGTACAGTTGCTCGGAGTCAGAAGTGACTGGAAGGCAGTGGTTTGAGGATGAAGGCATTGTGTTGTGGAGGTCACCGTGTTTGGTAAAGCAGAGGGTCAGGGAGAAAGAGGAAGACATTCAATGAGATGAGCTGACACAGTTGCTCCAAGAATGGGCCCAAACTTAAGGTCAATTGTGAGGAGTGAACAAGGCTGGGTCGTCTTAAAATGTTGCTTGACTTAGGGTCATGATTCAATGGCATCTAATCATAGCAGCAGCAACAACAAATGAAACAGTTGCAGATTCTGAATGCAGTTATGCATTAAGTAAGGATGAAAATGTGATGGAAAGCACTTAAACTCTGGTTTTCACCCAATTTGCATAGAATTTTATTTTTTTTTAAAAAAAGATCACGTAGGCTGAGCCCCGGTGGCGTAAGTGGTTGAGTGTGGAACTGCAAGCTGCGGGCTTGGCGGTTCAAATCCAGCGGCGACTCTCAGGAGTGGCACTGGGTAGCGCCCACGACCACCAGAGGCGGTGATGCCCACACACACAAAACAAGATCCCGTAAAAGGCACCTTGCCTGCCCTAACCTTTCTCCATTTTATCTAATGAGATTTCGTGATGAGGCTGAACTGAAGATATTTGTGCTTCTTTGTGATTGTCACACGCACAAAAAGGAAAATATTAACTCTTGGGAAAGAAAATGCATCTGGACATTTGGTTCACTTTAGAATCTTCCTTCTTGTCCCAGACAACGCCCACATACTTTTCACTTGCCAGACAACAGCTTCCAAATTAATGGTATTTACTATAGTAGAAAATGATTAGAATTATTTTCAGCTTTTAATGAACATGTCAGCAGCCGTAGGGAAATTGGGCACATTACTTCATTTGTGGTTTTAAAAATATAATTATATCTCTTTAATTATCCAATGAAAATGGAGTTATTAATTTTAAATATTTAGGAGTGTTTTGACTCTGAGAATTTTTGCTGCATGCTCACCCCCTCCCTTTGGCATTCTCTATGATCTGAATGGCCTGGCAATGGAGAGTAAAATAAAGTACTGACAAAGTTGGATTAATTAATGAATAATAGAAGACTTTTATTTATCGTTTGCCTTTATAGTTGAACAATTTGAGTACACTTAAAAAGCATAGAACAACCATTCCTAGGCTGTAACCCTATATTTTAAAATCATAACATCATCTTTTATAGGGTTTTTAGCATTTTAGTAGCAGTTAATTATTATTGCACCTCTTTTTAGGTTTTATAGTAGTGTGCTTCAAAACAATGCTGGCTTAAAATGCCCTCAATTTAAAGCCCTTTACAAAATAAATTGTTTTCTATTTTGGACTTTTCTTTTGAAAAGCTATTTCAGCAATGCAATAATTTTTGAATGAAATGAAAAAAAAATTGAGTGATTATGGATTTTGATACAATTTGTGGGACACACAGGTCCCATGAGTTTTTGATGCTGGAGGTGCTGAGATGAGGCCATTTTATTCAGATTCCCACAGTGTTACATCTGTCTGCCAAATAGCAGCACATATTAAAAGTGGGATAGCATGTTCCCACTATGTCCGATAGGAAGAAAATATGTGTTCATAGTATGAGATCTTGAAAAATTTCACGAAATTTTTAAAATTGAATTTTACCATGGACTGCTTGAAACTTCCTCAGATCCACCATGATTCACAAAGAAATCAACTTTTAATACCTGTGCCATGTAGTGGTTATGTGTTGGCTTGCTAACTGCAATGTCAACAGTTCAAAACCAAGTGTTTCCTGGGAAAAAGATGAGGCTTTCTATTCCTTTCATGAATTCAGTCTCTGTAACCCACAGGGGCAGTTCAACCCTGCCTTAAAGGGTTGTTTTGAGTTGGAATCAACTCGATGGCACTGTTTTTCGTTTTTCCTTTTTGAAAATCTTTGTTTTCTAATACAATCGTTCATCTAGCACCTATAAATGC
The DNA here is from genome assembly GCA_004026705.1 of Nesogale talazaci. Classification (NCBI taxonomy): domain Eukaryota; kingdom Metazoa; phylum Chordata; class Mammalia; order Afrosoricida; family Tenrecidae; genus Nesogale; species Nesogale talazaci. The sequence continues at coordinate 243,126 of PVJH01000255.1, forward strand.
CATATATCTTGAAAGTTTTCTTTTATATATCATTTTTTCAGACCCTGTAAGGTTTACTCAATGCATTTTTGGAGACATAATAGGAATAACCTGATAAAATTTTTATTAGGTAAGAATATCTACTACCACATGTCATGTCAAGTATACAACCCCCAAACCCCACTGCTAGCGAATCTATTCTGTTGCTTCTGGGTTTTGAGACCTTAAACGTTTACAGACGCCAATAGCCTCATCTTTTCCCATGGACTAGTTAGTTGACTCAGTCTGGGATCTTTGTGGTCATCAGTTCAATTTGCAATCCACTATGCCACCAGGGATCCTTAGGTCATGTGCAAGGGAGATTTAAACTCTTTCTGAAATAACGCTTCACGTTCTTTTCTTTCTTTGGAAACTTGAGGTTTAATATATGTTTGCGTCACACTTTCTGGAAAAATGTGAGCTTAGTTGCTGTTGTTAAGTGCCATCAATTTGGCTCCAACCCATAAGGACCCTGTACACAATAGAACAAAACACAGCACAGTAACGCACCATTCTTGCAATTTTCTTCTTGTGCCTAAACCCACTGTTGCAGCCACTATGTCAAGCCATCTCATGGAGGGTCTAACTCGTTTTCTGTTTCCCTCATTTTACGACACATGATGTCTTTCTCCAGGGACTGGTCTCCCCTGACAATATGTTCAAAGGACGTAAGATGATGTCTGGTCATCCTTGCCTCTAAGGCTCACTCTTGCCTTACTTCTTTCAACAAGGATGTGTTTGTCCTTTTTAGCAGTCCAAGGTATTTTCCGTATTTTCTCTAGCTGCACAATTCAGATGCATCAATTCCTCTAAGGTCTTCTTTGCTCAATGCCCAACTTTCACCAGCACATGAGACATAGGCAAATCCTATGGCTTGGATTGCTACCCACTGATCCAATGGTGAAGATTTTGATCTCCTTTACTTTGATTCACAAGCTGTACTGAAGACTGAAATCAGTGAGCTCCATCTGCAAGTACTTCAACTCCTCCTCACTGTCAGAAAACAAGGTTGTGTCATCTTTCTATCTCATGTGGTTAATAAGCCTCCCTCCGATCTTGATACCACATTCTTCTTCATATATGCCAGCTTCTCTAATCATTTGCTCAGCACACAGTGTGGTAAGAGGTGATAACCCTGAAGTACATCTTTCCTGTTTTAAATCATGCAGTATTTCTTAGTTCTGTCTGCAATAGTGTCTCTTGATTAAAAAGACAAGAAACAAGCAAAAAAAAATACCAACGTGGATTTCAGAAGAGATTATACTTACTCTTAGTCTTAGAGTAGCCTTACTCTTAGTCTTACTCTAAGTCTCTTAGACTTAGTCTTAGAGTAGCCAAAACAAATGGAAGGAACTATAGTCAGAGTTCAATAGAAAGTTTCAATGGAGAGCTTAAGAACACAAAGCCAAACATGATAATAGATAGGCAAAGACCTAGACTCCCCAAAGCAAAAGAGAATATGCTCAACATAGCAGTAGCTAAAAGAATTCCAGAAAAAAAAATCAAACTTTGAATTCAAATCTTGAATTATTCTATGGGTAAATTATGTTGTGAAGGAAGCATAACAAGAAGATGGAACGAATACACAAAGCCATTGTACCAAAAAGAACGAGTCAACATTCCACTATTCCAGAAGGTAGCATATGAGCAAGAACCAATGATGCTAATGAGAGAAGTTCAAGTGGCACAGAACACATTAGCCAAAACTAGACTCTAGGAATTGATGGAATACCAATTGCCGCGTATCAGCAAGCAGTTGAGTCACTGATAGCAATCGTTGATTTATGGTCAGAAATTTGGAAGACATCTATTTGACCAACTGATTGGAAGAGACCCCTTTGTGTACTCATTCCAATGAAAAGTGACACAATTGAGTGTTTAAATTATAGATTATTGTCATTGGTATCACATGCAAATAAAATCTTTCTGAAGATCATCCAACAATGACAGTAATAGTAGGTTTACCAGCACTGCCAGAAACTCAGGTTGGAGTTTGAAGCAGACGTGGAATGAGAGATCATACTGATGACAAATGGAACTTGTCTCAAAACAGAAAATGCTGGAAAGATGTTTACTTGTATTTTATTGACTATGCATAGGCATATGACTGTGTGGACCACAGTAAACTATGATTAACCTTGAGAAGAATGAGATGTCCAGAATAGTTTCTTGTGATCAGGAGTAACTTGTACATGGATTGAGTCAGTTATGTTAACAGAGAAAGCAATGTGAACTTTAGCATATCCTCAATGTGGTGGTCGTGTGCTTATGTTGATTTCATGATTGAGATGTAGGGGTGGAGTCTAGCCTGTTAATCTAGAGATAGCCATTGAGTAGACAATGAGGCCTCCATGGCTTTCTCCTGAGACTTCTGGGAAATCTTGCCATAGTTCCCTAGTGGAGAAAAGAATCTATCTCCCCACTTGTTGGGAGTTAGTCTCAGAGACAATGAACTACGGACAAGATGGCAGTGTCCCAGAAGCTGGAGGAGCCAGAGGAGAAGCCACACAGCTTTACCCTGATAGAACCAGACCTCTGAAACTGGAGAAGCCACATGGAGAACCCTGCCAGCGATGAGTTGCTTCTACCACCACTGGATGCTCTTGATGGATCCTGAAGCCTGGAAGTGAGGAGCCATGGGGAGACCCCTGCCAGTGCCAGGATTCTGCACCCACTGACCTGTGAATTCATGAGTCAGATGGAGACTTTATAGGCTGATATTGGGCATATGGGCTAATATCGGACTTATGACTTTTGGCTGGGCTGGGTTGGGATGCTTTCTCAATGTTGCATTCATCTTGTATATAAACCTCTCCCTTATATCCATATGTGTGTCTATGGTTTGTTTCTTTAGTTTACCCAGATTGACACACTCAATATATTATGATTTGCTTTTTCAACAAACAACTATTTAAAAAAAATATTGTAGGAGCCTATCCATTGCAGGGACAACCCTCTAGTTACACAATACTTCGTAAACTATCATATACTGCATATTTATTGGCTTTCAAATTATAGTTTATACTATCCATTTTCATTATATTCTCATCAAAAATCTGTAAATTAGGTATTGCTCTTTTTTATTTTTAATAGGCAGATGACCAAGAAATTTGCATGACTTAGCAAAATTACTCATTTATACATTTTCAGTATTTTAATCCATGTGCTATGATTTTAAAACTAATGCTATTGAAGCCAGATTCCTAGTGGCATAGTGGGTTACACCTTGGGCTGGAAACTGCAAGGTCCACAGTTCGAATCCACTAACTGCTCTGTGGGAGAAAGATGTGGCTATCTCACCCTGTAAGGATTTATAGCTTCAGAAACTTTAAGGAGCAGCTCTATGTAGTCCTCTTTGGTCACTATGAGTAAGAGTTAAATCAATGGTGATTAGACATCCTTATTTTTCTTTTCTTTCTTGTAATAATATTATTGGGGTCTGATACAGCTCTTATCACAATCCATATATCCATCCATTATGTCAAGCACATTTGTACATATGTTGCCATCATCATTATAAAACATTTTCTTTCTACATGAGCCCTTGGTATCAGCTCCTAGTTTCCTAATACACCCACCCTCCTTGCCTCCCTTCCTCATGAACACTTGAGAATTTATAACTTTTTTTTCATGATTTATACTGACCACTGTCACCCTTCACACTTGTTTCTATTGCTCTGGGAAGGGTTTATATGCAGATCATTTTGATTGGTTCCCCATTTCTCCCGCCACCTTTGCCTTCCTCTCCTGTTATCACTCCTCTCATGATTCCCTCTTAGGGTTTTATCTATCCTGGATCCCCTGTGTTTCCAGCTCTTATCTGTACCACTGTGCATCCTCTGGTCTAGCCGGATTTGTAAGGCAGAATTGAGGTCATGATAGTAGAGGGCAGGGAGGGAAGCATTAAAAACCTAGAAGAAGGTTGTATGTTTCATAAGTGCTATATTGCACTCTGGCTCATCTCTTCATTGTGATCCTTCTGTGAGGGGATGTCCAATTGTCTACAGATGGGCTTTGGGTCTTCACTCATGCTCCCTCCTCACTCACATTGATATATTTTTCCCCTTGGGCCTTTGATGTATGATTCATGGTCCCATTGACACCTCAAGAACACACATCTGGTATGGTTTTTCCATGTGTGCTTTGTTGCTTTCTCAGCTAGATGGCCACTTGCTTTTCTTCAAGCCTTAAAGACACCAGATGCTAAATCTTTTGATAGCCAGGCACCATCAGATTTCTTCATCACATTTGTTTATGCTCCCATTTTGTCTTCAGTGATCTTGTCGAGAAGGTGAGGATAACAGAACACCATGTTATTAAAAGAAAGTGTTCTGGTGTGTAGGGAGTACTTGAGTAGAGGACCAATGTCTGTCTACTATCTTAATACTTAATACATACATATATGTACACCAACCTATACCACTATCATTTGATATAAATGTATTTGCATATGTACATGGCTGTATTTAGACCTCTATAAATGTCATATGCCTCCTAGTTCTTTCCTCTATTTCCTTCTGCTTTCCTCTTGTCCCCCAATCATGGTCGGCCTTCATTTGCGTTTCCTTAATTCCTCTAGGCTACATTGTCCTTGATCAAGCCCCCTCAGGCATCCTTCATCCTCTTCACCATTTATTTTGGATCACTTGTTGTTCCCATTTATTTATTTTCTTAACCATTATCCCCAGAAGTCCTGGTGGCACTGTCAAGTAAGTGTTGCACTGCTAACCATGAACACCAGCCCATCAAGAGAAAAGATGAAACCGTTTGCTCTTTTAAAAGTTTACAGCTTTGAGAGACTCTCTATGAGTCAGAATCAACTCATTGGCAGCAGGTTTGGTTCAGGTTTGGCCATTTCCTCCACATCATACTCTTTATTTGACATTTGGGACTAGGAATTATATCTTGGAAGAATGAAAAATTATGAATCTTATCCATGTAAAATTGATATCAAATAGTCATTCTGAAAGCACTTTGAAATTTGAAATGTCAGAGGAATTATTCACCAGTACTAGGTTTTCAAGAAAGAATGTGCATTAATTACTGACAATCCTGCCCAAGGTGAGGGAATTATTGACAAAACTGGACTATGAATCACATTTTAGATATTATTCATTTTAAATGAAAATGCCACTGTATAGCAGTTGGAATTGGAGATAAAGAAGTGTGTTTAATTATTGGAATAAGTTCCAAATCTGAATATGACACTACTGGTACATTCAACAAATGGTAAATTGGTAAAGAGCAAATAAAATGACAAGAGTACATAATAATGAAGAAATGACAAGCTTTATCACTCTTATTTTACTATCCTACTGTACAGATCATTTACATTTCTTTTCATCATTGTTATTTAAAGCACTGCCTGTGGGCCCCACAACCACCTGTAACAGATTCTAGAAGGAAGTTTTGCATTCTAACTCTAGGTAGAATACTCATTCTATACTATGTTATGATTTTCACAAAAAGAGTGAAAAGCTATGACTATCCCCTTGATAGCCTGAGGAGCCTATACAGTATAAGAGAAAGAAAATGTGTGCATGTGTTTATAAAGGAAGCTATTGAAAATTTTATGTGTAATACTTTGGTGACAGAAAGTGCTTTCAGTCAACTGCTACCTGTGTGAACATACACAGGTCCCAGATAAGCCTCTGCTTATATGAAAAATGGGACTTATAAAACCTAGCACTTGAGTGCAATGAAAGCATACATGCTAAAGTATAATAACGCACCCAGCATGAGTTTGGCACAATGGGGGCATTTGATAAAAACGGTTATTTTTATTACAAAAATTTAAGTGTTTTTTCTTGCTCCTTTTACATCCAAATGTGTTCATTCAGAAAAGCACACCAAGAATTGAAATCTGTATGTGTACTCTGAATCTTTCATTTTGAGAGTGGTTCTATTTCGTATGATTGCCGTACACACACACACACACACACACACACACGAGGAAATGATCTGAGATTGTAGGGATGAGCTCATCAGCAACAAGAACATGCTCACGAACTCAATGGTTATGGTTTTTTACCTTCCAAAGGTGTTCTTGCAAAATGGCAAAGGGGTGACAATGGGTCATCACTGTGATCAAAGCACTGCATAGAAAAGTAAAAAGACCCACACCTATTTTTTATGGAATAGCAGTTTTCTCTGCAACACGGATCCAGCACAGTCTTTTCCAACAAGTGGTATTGGTGAATAAACGATGTATTCAGTTGGAGAAACACATTTCTACTCCGTTGAGTCACATTTTGTCATGGTACAAGCATACTGAAGTCTAAATAATAATCTTGTTTCTGCAAATGCTTCATGATGCTAATTTTAACTATAAATGTGCATGAGCATATGTTTTTTTTTCTTTCTTAAAATAAGAGAAATCATATACAGCAGAGAGAATTTAGGGAAGCACAAGTATTAGATTTTTACATGAAAAACTTTAGATTTTTCATGAAAGGTGATGGTTATAACATGTTGGCAATGAGAGTTCCAAATAATTGTTCTTCATATGACTCTTTGCACTTTGGAAACGAAGCTTTTGTCAGGGATAAGTTTGTAAAAACCTGTTTTCAAGATGCTTGCTCTTCAGTTGCATCTCATTCCACTCAGCTTCTCCTCTTTCAGGCTTTCCAATGGAATTTTATACTCTCTCTCATAATTTCTCCAAATGCCTACTTACTCCTCAATCCATATTATTTTGCCATCTGTGTCCCCTGTTCAATGAAAAGTTTCAGGCTGTGATCATCAGGATCTCGGTGATGTTAAATCCAGGGACTTCTTCATGCTCCTTCACACCTGATCTCCCAGCAGCCTTGATTGACCACTTGACCCTTCTCTTCTGAATATTTCTCTTTGGGTTTCCTCATTTTTTTTTGCTGCCCTTCGTCTTTACCAAGCAAAATATTTCTTTCTAGAAAATGATCTCCCTTGATAACATGTCCAAAGTACACATGGTAAAGCCTCTCCATCCTCACTTCTAATGAGCATTCTGGTTGTCTCTCTTCCAAGACATATTTATGTCTTCTGGCAGTCTGTGGTGCTTTTAACAGTCTTTGCTAATGCCATAACCCCAATACATCAACGTTTCCCCCACCTCCTTTCGTCATTTTCCAACTTGCACATGCTTATGAGGCAAGGAACATTCTGGCTTTATTTCTTCCAAGGTAGATTCCTTTGTTCTTTTGACAGTTCATGGTACTTTCATGATTCTTTGCCAGCACCATAATTCCAAACAAATCCATCTTTTTCTGTCTTCCTTCTGCCACTCGTTTATCAGGTTTTAGTGCTGCAGTGACTTCAAATATCAGCAAGTTTTAGCAGAGCATCCAGCCTAAGAACAGATTAAAAGAAGGAGTAGGCTCTCCTCTCTGGTAAATTAGTTGCCCTAAACTTTAAGAATAGCATCGAAACACTGTCAGGTAGTTAACAGCTCATGGATATCAGCAGAATATTGTCTTGGGGTAGGTCACAATTGCTGTTCAACAATTTAAAGAGGTCCTGTGCATTAGGTTTGCCTAATGTACCATGCCATTTGATTTATTGATGGCCACTTCCATCAGCATAGACTGTGAATCTAAGAAAAGTTATATCCTTGACAAATTTGCTCTTTTACCTGTGTGTCATGATGTTATCTCTTAGCCTAGTTGTGAGGATTTTTCCTTTCTTGACATTGAGCTGCAATCTCTTCTGAAGACTGCAGCCCTTGATCTTCCTCAACACGTTCTTCAAATACTTTCAAATTTTCCAGCAGACAAGGTTGTGTCATCTGTATATGACAAATTGTTATTAAGCCTCTAATCCATATGTCATTTTCTTCTCTATGTATTTGGTTATTTACTCAGCATACAGATTGTATATGTATGGTGAGAGAATGCAACCCTGTGCATACCTTTGATGATTTTAAACCATAAAATATTTTCTGCTCTGTTTGAATGGCTTCTGCTTAGCATATGTACAGCTTCCTTTAGGACACCATTGACTTCAACTCAATATTATCCATAGTTTGTTATGATCCACAGAGTTGAATGCCTTTTCATAGTCTATAAAACACAAGTAGACATCTTTCTGGTATTCTTTGCTTTTAGCCATGGGCCATTTGCTACCAGGAATCCTATTTTCTTATGTAAACTTGTGATAGGCTTGCTGTGCCAATCTGACCAATCTGACTAGGTCACAGTTTGTTTTCAAGGCAAAGAGATAAATGGATCAGTATACCCCCCCTCTTGCTCTCTGGTGATCAGACCAGCTTGTATCTGCTTTAGCTAGTTCTCTTCTTCAATTTGTGAGCTCTAATACCTATGGGACAGCCAACCTGTGGATATTTGCATAGAGCTTGAGGTTTCTTTAAGAGGCACCTTGCCACACTGCTGGTGTGTACATAGCTTGAGCTTTAGGCTGGTGGATCCTGACATCTTGCCTTGCTTGAGTTCATTCTTCCATCCAGGCCTGCTTCACTAAGCTCCTGAGCTACAGATGGTTGGTGACCCATCCTGTTGTTTGCTGCCTGAGGGTAGACTCTGCCTATATCACCAGAGTGAAGATTCAGCTGTCTGTTTCCTTGACCTTGGACCATGCAGTCCTCCTGTGTTGAAGGGCTTCCAGTATATTAACTTTCATGTAAGTGGATTGAACTGAGCCTTCCATACTTCTGGGGGGACTAGTTAGTTGTTATATTCCTTCATGCTGTATGAATACACGTACACACACACACACACACAAAGTCTCCTGATTTTGTTTCTCTAGAGAGCCCTGCCTAACACAGCTTGTATTTCTGACAGCTCTCCGTCGATGTGCTATTGCATTTATTGTTGAAGGACCCTTAGCAAAAATTTACTTGCGTGGGATTTTAAAGTGTTTGTTCGATAAATTCTTTTGTATGGAGTCACCTTTCTTTTGTAGGGGCACAAAATATGAATTCCTTCCAGTTAGTTGTTCAGATACCTGTTCTCCAGATTTCTTGGCTTAGACAAGTGAGTGCTGCATCAACGTCATCAGCTTGTGGAAGCATTTCAGTTGATCCTCTGTCAATTCCTGGAGTCTTCTCTGATGCTTTCAGTGCACCTGGGACATTTTCCTTCTGGGCCTTTGGCTCTTGACCCCATGTTGCCCCCTTGAAATAGTTGAATGTAGCTCAGTGCCTTTTGGTACAGTGGCTCTGTACAGTCCTCCATCCTCTCGGAATGCTTCATGTGCCATGGGATTTTTTGCCCACTGGATCTTTTAAAACTATGACTCAGGCCTTATTTTTTCTTCAGTTCTTTGAGTTGGTGATAGGCTGAGCACGTTGTTCCCTTTTGGTGTTATACTTCAATTCTTTGTATATTCTGTTATACTATTTTGCTTTCTCTTTTCAAGCTGCCCTTTCAAATTCGGTCAGCTCCTTTTCTTCTCCATTTACTAAAGCTCCTTTACATTCAAGAGAAAGTTTCACAGTGGTCTCTGCATCATGTCTAGAAAATGCTTTGTATTTGCCAGGCATGTTATTAGTCTTACAAGCTATTTTTGGCAACTGATTTACTTAGTATTTCTCCACTGTATACTTTAGATTGTAATCCCTCTGAAATTTAAAGGCAGCCACCAATCAGCCCACTAATGTGAAAGAGGCATTCCCACACTTAGAAATACTAATTATTTGTATTGCTCAGGATAGAATAGGCCATGTGGAAAGAGCAGGCAATTTCCAAATCCCAAAGTCTCCATTGCCTAAAGCAAAAACAGCAACAGAAGGTTTATTTCCCACTCAGACTCTGTGCTGCGTTTCCTTTGTGGGTAAGCTGAGGGCATTGTTCCATGTTGTCCTTACTGTGGGATCGTCATTGCTCTAGAATATTCATAGTCATTATGGCAGGGAAAGAAGAGCATTGGAGTGCCTTTCATTGGTAATTACGTGTTCTCTTTGGAAGTGACATGTTGCTTCTCACAACTCATTGATCACAACTAGTCGGTGACCACACTTGGCCAGCTGCTCGTCTGTTTGTTGTTCGGTCCCCTTTCCACCTCTCTCAGCCTTGTTCTGTTTTTCAGTGGACTGTATTTTCTAGGGTGGCTTGCCCTCTGGTGGTTGGAGCCATTGGGCAGTAGTGCTGGGAGAATGGAGAGTGGAAGAACTACATTACTTTATTTCCTCCTACTAGCTTCCAAAGTCATCTCTAGAACCAGCTACTATTTTGCTGTGATATCAGTTCATATATGGCAGGCATGATGCAGTTCCAGCGAATACAAGGTGTTCCTAGATTGGTGTGTGTGTGTGTGTGTGTGTATGTAACATGACTTCCTCATTAACCCTTCAATCCCAGAGATGGTAACGGACTTCTTCTGAATTGTTCCCTTCACTGATAGTGTCTGAGCTCTTTCAAATCTGATGTGACCAATTCCTTGTATTAAATCATTGCTGTGTTGAAATGTCAAAGTATTTTCTGTTTTTGAAAAGCCTCTTAATGATAAATTGAGGTTAAGAAGTGCAGTCTACCATGTGTCCAGAGGACAGAGGACAGGGAAATATTTAGTGTACAGCTCTCATAAATACAGACAGTTCTTGGATTACAAACTAGTTCCTTTCCAAGATTGCTCTCTCAATTTAATTTGTACATACATCAGAACATTTATATAAGGGTCAGATCTACTGTTAGTTGATCAAATGATGGTCTTAGTACATAATATATAGTGTACACTTTTATGCACAAGATAACATAAAAGACCCACAGATCCACTGTAAAATCCTTAATATAATAGTACAGTGATCATAACAATAGTGTTTTGATGTGTGTCACAAAGAAGCACTCATTTGTTATTATGAACCATTGTATATACCACACAGGGTAAATATGTTAGGTTTTGTGGGGGTTGGTGTAGTAACTGTAGGTTGTATCTAAGTCAGATGTAAATTAGAAACTGTCTGTATTTACTGTCAGTAATTTACTGTCAGGAAAACTGTCAGTCTTCCTCTCTGCACCCCAGAACTTTCTTCTGAGCTCCAGGACCAAATAGGCAAATGGTTGTTTAATTGACACCTCCTTTGGAATGCTTAAAGTCTCAGTAAATTCAACACGTCAAGTTTATAACACATGATGAACCCCCAGAAACTTTTTCCTCTTCTCCTGTTAGTAACCTTACCACCCTTTCCTCTTTCCTCTCTCCTCCCTTCCCACTCTTCCCCTCCTCTCCCACCATGACCATGACCAACATCATGACCACAGCCACAAAATGTTTCACTTCCTACCACTTTTCTGTTTCCACTGTGACCACACTAATCCCAGGTCTCACCTTTGACTGAATGTTTGCCATATGAGACACATGCTGCTATCCATGCAATCTTCTCATAGTGAAAGGCAACCATTTGCTTCTCTGGTCAAAGATCTTTAGTGGTTTCCAGTTACTCTTAGGAGAAAGACAACACTCTTTAACATAATTCTATAGGCTCTACTGCCAACTAACTCTCCAGCTATATCTCGTGCCGGTGCTTCATCTTCAGGAAAACCTTTCTTGGCCATCCTGACAATATGAAAAGCTTAACATTTTCAATTGTGCCAGCGACCTCTGTCAGAGTGGGTGTGCGTTTTGCAAGTTACAACTTTTACAATGTCTCTGTGTGATGAATGTTAAGCTTCCACACTTGTCTATATATTCTGTTAGGTGAGAGATGAAGTGTTATTTTGCCAACCATTGGTTCCCTAGCTTCTGTTAGTATCTGCAGTGGGGTTTTCTACTTTTGTACAGAGTTACCGGGTCAGAAATGCACCAGAGCACTTCTACCCTGTCCTGTTGCAGGGTCACTAAGATTTGGCACCGTCTTAATGGCAGTTAATTTGTTTTGAATTACTTATTTTGTGAATGAATTTTTCCCTTTCCGCTTTCTTTCTACACCCTCCTCTTTTTCATTATGCATATATTGCTGGGTTTCACAAGTCAGATCTGCTTCATAGTTCTTTCCTAGGCTATAATGATCCTATGCTATAATAATCGAATCCACAGAGTATCTTTTTGATCGTGTTGGTATTATTTAGACAAGATAGTTATTGTAATGGATAGTCTGCTGTAGTTGAGAAAATGCAAGTTTACAATATGGCAGTCTGAGTATTACCAATTGCTTGCTATTTGACCCAGGGTATTCTAACTGCTCTATGAATTCACTTTCATCCTTGGTAAAAATAAGGGGATATTGATAACTTACTCATTGGCATTACCATGTGGTTATTATGTATGTAATGGAAGAACCTGGCTTATAGAAGTTACTCCATAAATAGGAAGTCTGAAAGCTGCTCAAATATAATTTATTAGATATAGATTTATTTACAGATTTCATTAGGGACTATTAAATAGAACAAATGATAGGAAAACCTGTCCTATGAGTGTCCACTGTTATGTGTACCATTTAAATAAGATGGTTAAACAAAGAATGAATAGTGAATGCAGTGTACAACTCTTGGAGGGCTAAAATATAGCACATTCATAAATGCATGGTGAAAAATGCATGTATATAAAAGCACACATATCTGTGTGAACACATATTTCTCCTTATGCCTGTATATTCTCAGAAATTTTGTAATTGCACCCATTGTTTTCAGGTGGTTGTTTATTCTCTCAGTAACTTTTTGTATTCTTGACAACCTTTGTGGTTCAATTTCTTAAAAGCACTTTCTATTCTCCGCAAAGATAATTCCACTGGAACTTCTTGCTCTCTGAGAGCAAGTAGAGGAAAAAAAGTGTGTGCCTCATTAATGGGTCCCTAACAATGTCTGTCTTTGTGGGGGTGAGAATTGATGTCATTTTTGGCAGCTGCACAGCTGACACTGTTCTGTGACATTGCAACATATCCCAGTACACGTCTAATAGGAAATCCTTTTCCAAGTGGTAAACAACCCTGCACAAGGCATCCCTGCCAAAACTATGCTTTGCCATCCAACAGGAAATCAACAGGACAGTTCTTTTCTTTTGATTAGAAAAAAAAAAGATATGCCTTTAACGATGTGTTATACTTTAAGCCATCTGCAAATGTGCTGACCATCCAAATTGTCTGGGTTAAATTGTTGATTTTTAGAAATTGCTGTGATTATCTCATTATGCTTTTGTCATAAAATAACTGGAATTCATGTAGCAATTAACTTGAGGAAATGGCATTTCAAAGCCCGCACTGAACCCAGCATTTTCACGAAGCCCTGGTTCAGAATGGCCATAAAACACATTTCACACATTTGCAGGTATTTCAAGTATCACATTGGATGAATCTTTTTAATTTTCTTCCACTGAATTGCGTTCCCGTGAATTTGATAGGATTAGTAGGGTGGCTAGTGTCTGGAATAACAATGATGGCTTACAAAAGGAACAGCAGGGCAGGTGTTAGTGAGGAAGATATGCCTTAGACCAGTGGTTCTCAACCTGTGGGTTGTGACCCCTTTGGGTTTTGAATGGTCCTTTCATGGGGGTCGCCTAATACCTCCTGCATATCAGATATTTACATCACGCTTCATCACAGGAGTAAAATGTCAGCGATGAAGTAGCAATGACAATAATTTTATGGTTGGGGTTCACCACCTCCTGAGGAACTGTATGAAGACCATTGCCTCAGACCCTTCACTTGTCAGCAGGAAGCTCTACTCTGCGATCCCACTAGTGAGTCCTTCCTGAAGTACAATGTCTGCCTCCTTTACTTCGGAGACACTAAATGCATCTTTTCAATCAATATTCAATTATGCGAGACAGGGATGCTGCTTAAGTAACTGTGTCTATCTGCCCAGGAACTACATTTGCAGAAAGAATTCCCCAGGACTTCTGGGTTAGTCCATCCCTCCCACTTTGGGTTGAATAGCTGCCCGGATACACTTTCTGAACATGTGCTAATGCCTTCCCGTCCAAGCCTCTCCTGAGATGACATATTTCTCTCTCTTCCTTTAGAATCCCCTTACTCTACTCATTTTTTTTTTTGCAGTCTTTGACTCCTGTTACCTGGGAAACCAGAGAACATCCTCCCTAGTCCGACTTCCTTTGCCTGGCTTCCCAAATGGGCTCTCGCCAATCAGTGTCTTTGTTTGGGTCCTGTAGCATATGACCTCTGGCACTTTACCTCAGTCCTTCCTGTTTATACTTGATGTGTTTCAGTTTCTTTCTTTTATTCTTTCTTGTTCTCTCTCTCTCTCTCTTTCTCCTCCTCCTCCTCCTCCTCCTTCTTCTTCTTCTCTTCCTCCTCCTCCTTCTTCTTTGGATCACTAGGTATTTAATTTCCTAAGTTAAGTTTCACTTATTTTGCTGCACAGAAAATTGACTTATTACTCAACTCATTCTGGCCTGATCTGTCATGCAGGCATGAGCTTATTGCTTCCTAAGCCATATTCTAATATGAAGATTTTACAGGTCACCACATAGGCAGTGTGAGCTGGGGAGCTCTTAGCCTATTCATTTGGCTCTGAAGAATTCACTACAGCTAATAAAAATCGCACTTGTTATCCAAGATAAATGGAGAGGGCAACTGTACCTTTCTCAGGACAACACAAAACACAAAGTAATGAACATAAAAAGATAAGCAATGAAAAAATGGGTGATTACTCATATTACAAGGTTTTATTCATTTCGTTACAGACATAATGGTTTGACTTCATTCTTACCTTGGAAAGGAATTCTGGGAAACCCTATCCTGGTTCCTTTTTTATTATTAATCATTTTATTGGGGACTTATACAACTCACCACAATTCACACATATGTCTATTCTATGTCAGGCACATTTGTACATCTGTTGCTCACATCATTTTCAAAACATTTGCTTTAGCATTGGCTCCTCATTCCCCCCCTCTAGTTCCCCCATCTCTCATGAATCCTTGATGATTTACAAATCATTATTACTTTGTCATATTGTGTTAGGGTTCTCTAGAGAGACGAAACCAGGGCACTAATAATTCTCTCTATATTTATATAGATAGAAAGATATATAAAATAAGATATAAACAGTTAACTAATCTATAAAGCAGTATAAATGGCTCAGTACAACTCACTTGCATGAGACAGCTAGAATACTGGCAGTTCTTCAAGTTTTGAGGGTCGCCAAATAGTCCTCTGTAGAGCAATTCAGGCTATCTGGCCACAAGCAGCAAATGGTAAAACAGGTCACCAACATTCAACCAGATGACAGTGTCCAACAGTCCCCAGCTCAAGAGATGTATATTCCAGGAGCATGGTGAAGCAGGGCTTGAAGGAACCTTAACTCACAGCAGCATGGTCCACTTATCAGGTTTCCCACAGTTGGTGTAGCTTCGAGATTGAGGCACAGGACAAACACGGCAGTCGGTTGGTCAGAAGAGCCAAGAGCAAAAGGACCAGGGAGGGGCTTGCTAAGCTATTTATATCTCCTCCCTTCAATTGATCTTACTTGTGTGCATTGGCCCTGTTGGCAAAACAAGCCTACCTATCATCGATATCTTGCACTGTCCTGTCTCCCTTCACCCACTTTTCCATTGTCCATACCCCAGGGAAGAGGTTACATGTAGATCCTTATAATCAATTTCCCCTTTCTACCCCACCTTCCCTCCCCCCTCCAAGTACCCTTGTTTCATTGACAGAATTAGATTGTCTTGGTGGCTAGGAGATAAAGGCAAGGCTCTTCCTGAGCCACTTTCTTTAGTTGCAGGAGCTCTCATCTTCTCCTTTAATTTTCCTACCTTACTCTTGAAGGAGACCTGACTTGTGTACTGAGGTATGTGTTGGGCTGCTAACCACAGGTCAGTAGTTTGATTCCACCAGTTCTCTGGGATAAAAGTGAGGCCAGTTTTTCCATGAAGATTTGCAGCCTCTGACCTGCTAGGAGCTGGAATATATTCTATGGCAGTGTGTTTGGAATTTTGTTTTATCTTACTCTTCTGCAATTTTTGAGTATCTTGCTTCCTGGATCCTACATTAGAACCTTTCTGGTTTGGCTTTGTTAATGAGTGCATAGTATTCCTTGGTGATCTGGCATATTTTATACTATCTGTGGTAGGGCACAGTGGCACAGTGGGAACACACTTGGTAAAAGGAGAGGAGTCTTTAAAAAGTGTAAAAATATACTGTAAGAATTCTGTCCCCAAATAAGGGGAAAAAGTAAAGACATTCTGTTTCCGACATTTAGTAAATTGGCTAGTTCTCCTTACATCACTTTTGAGACATGAGAAACACATGTAAGTGTATAGTGTAAGATAGTCGTAGTACGCTATCATTTCTTGCAACTTATATGATAACATGAGCATTTGAACTACATTTCATAAGGTTGATGGCTGTTTTTATTTCCCTATGTTTATATCATCAAGTTAAACTTTTTTGTCCATTTTCTAATGTTGGCTCATTTATTCCCTAGTTACTTTTTAAGTACTGTTTATGTATGATAGATACTAATTTTTATGTGTCTTCTTCACTGAAAATAAGTTTTTCCATCTACCATTTATTGCTCTGAATTTATTTCATCTTTTCCCATTAATTAACATTATTTTTGTTGTTGTTTAGTAATGTGTGTCTCTGTTTTCTGGGACTATAATCTTATTTTTAAAAGCCCTTTTTATTCCCTAGATATTCATTTAATATTTTGATATTAAAAATTCTGGTCAGTCTTTGAAAGATTAGGATTTTAAAGGCTTGCTTGAAAATGGAGATGAGTTTCCTCTGTGTAGACAACTTGTGGCCAAACCATTTATAGCATACATTCTTGTCTCCCACAAAACAGAAGTAAGGCTCTTCGCTCAAAGTGACCCTTCTTTTATAGACACAGATTCTTTCCATATAAATAATTGGCCAAGTTATTATTCATAACTTCCAGAAATATTAAAAACTTCCCTTTTCACGGAGTTATGAAAGGAGTGTTTGGGTGTGGGGTGCCATTGTACTATAGTACTACTTTATAGAGATCAGAATTTAAATAACAAAGACAGTGGGACTTTTAAAAGCTTGAGGATACTCTGTGATCTTGGAGTTCTGTGTCCTCTAATGGGAAATGAGGAAATGTGTTCTAGACCTTACATTAGATAGCACATTTCTCTGCCTCTCTTTCAGTACTCCTCTAGTCCAAGTTATTTTCTGTCCAAACAAAAGTCTATGAGAGAGAGAGAGAGAGAGAGAGAGAGAATAATTTGGTAGGTTGAACTCAGCTAATCCAGACAAAAGGTCAAAGATAATCTGTGATGATCCTCTGCACAACTGTACACCTGTCATCTCTCACTAATTCATGGCTCTGTTTTGTGTTTTTCTTGCTGTGACTGGCATCTCAGGCTCTGAGGTTGCTTATGGACATTGTTCTTCTTTGAAGTATAGTGATGGAACAGGGATTTGAAAACTCATAATAGAAAGGATGAGTTATTTCCTTGGTGTAAACAAATAGCACTTCACATAGAAAATGATACACCATGGCATTTTGCAAATCAATAATGAAAGATTCATCTCCCATGACCCCTCAACTTGACCACTACAAGAGGGTTTTAAGCTCTAATCACAATATGTGTAAGTTAAGTGTTGCAATTGCAATTCTTCACTCAGTTATCATTTGTGAAATCATTTCAGGAAAATAACCTAACTGATAAAAAAAATCATCCACATGTTTAGAATGATTCATTTCATTGCTTTGTCTGGGATTGTGCAGAAAATCTATGCAATATTTTTGTAATTTCTAAAGTATAATAAAAGATAAACTTTCTCTTAATATCACAAATATGTGTACCTTTTTTCAAAGGTATATAGTCTCAATAATTTAGATCTAACAAAGACAAATATTTAAATTAAGTCACTGAGGTGGTAGAAGAAATTCTTTGTCATGTAAAGTCATTGAATCATCATCCCTATGTAAGTTCCAGTTTAGGTAAATTTGGTTTGTGGTAATCACACTTACTTGGAACTTGTAAATCATAAATTGATGAGATCAATCTTTTAAATGAAGTTCCTCTGTGTTTGGCAAACTGCTACGCTTTCATTCAAAAATATGTTCAGACACATAAGTTGCTGCTCCCAAGAATCACAAGATATATATCCTCTATTTACAATCTCTTTCATTCAGTGAGTTTACCCATTTAAAAGAAAATTTAAAAAAAACCCTCTTTCTGCCTATTCCTTTTACTGACATTCCTATTGTCTGATGTGTATTTAGTACAGCCCAGTGAAGCATTCTCCCATCTAGCTCAGTCATTATTCATAAATCCACCACAGGCAACAGATGGTCCATGTAGAATCATCTAATCCATTGAGTCTGAGATGGATTTCTATTTGGATTCTTTTATATCAGGGATCCTCAAACTATGGCCTGCAGGCATTTATCCAGCCCGCAGGGTGTTTTTGCAGCTGCTGCTGTCCTGCTTAGCAGCCGACTTATCCTGGTTCCTCAGTGAATTTGTTCATAGGTGTTTTTTTTAAACTATAGTACGTATGGCCCTCCAATGGTCTGAGAGGCAGTGAATTTTCC
Source organism: Nesogale talazaci (assembly GCA_004026705.1). Taxonomy (NCBI): domain Eukaryota; kingdom Metazoa; phylum Chordata; class Mammalia; order Afrosoricida; family Tenrecidae; genus Nesogale; species Nesogale talazaci. The sequence continues at coordinate 261,542 of PVJH01000255.1, forward strand.
CCCTGTTTAAAAAGTTTGAGGACCCCTCTATATGGTTTCTACCACCCAGAATTGAAAACTACCTTTGACGTATTCCCTGTACTCTATTTAGTTCAACAGAAAACCTTTTATTGCCCTGGGGGTATGAATCGCACCTTCAGCATACTCAGCAGAGTGCTTGGTACAATGTAGATGTGCGGGAGGTAGGTCTGGTGCCATTTTAAAGTGGGGTGTTATTTTTTTTAACTTTCACCAATATAAGAGGTCCTTTTAAAGTTGTTTCTACAACAAGAGCATATCTGCACAGCAGCAAGAACATTTTGACATGGATAAAATCATTCATATGGATGTGGGGGTTATGGTTTGAAAGCATAATTGGTAGTTCAGTTAGACATTTTAACCAAACATTTTCTTTGAACTGGATCCTTGCTATCGTAGTGGAAGAGTGCAGCCAAGGAAGTTAATTATTGCCAGATTAAGATGACCTCAGCAGGTGGTTGGTTCAGACTCTCTCTCCCCTCTCTTTGTCAAAGCATCATGGTTGGAGAAGGGCTTGAATAGTCTTGCCTTACTGACAGCTGTCAACTGTTAATAGGCCATATGCAATGATGGGTAAAGTTGCCATCAACTGTTGATGAACCATATGTAAATGGTGAACAGAGTGACAGATGGATAAATACTTAGATGCCAACCAAAGGCCTTTATTGCTGGACTGGGATTCAGAACCTGAAAATGAATTTTTAAGAGAGTGGTTAAAAATAGATTGTTAAAATGATGTCAAAATCAGTATAACTTTAGTCCACTTACCCTTTGTCTTTCAATCTGTTATCTAAAATGAATATGAAAATGGAAATTGTTTTCACAGATACTAAAAGCCCTGATATGAAAGACTTCTTCTTCCAAAGAGCTCAGATTTCCAATTTCATTAATGCCAGGGAAGTTAATAATATTAAATTAATCCTAAAGCTGAGTTGTTGTATTTTGGGGAAAAATATTATTTAAGGATGAAGCTACCTTCTGTATTCCGTTGCTTAGGTGGAGGAAATTATATATGAAATGAAGAGTTTGAGGAGACTTTGAAAAATAATGACTATTTGAATATGAAATGCCTTATTACCTAAGGTGAGTAATGGTTCTATAAACTGAGATAGGGACAAAGTACATTCTTGGAAGATGATTAAAGATTATAGTCAAAATATATATTCTGAAAGAGTATTGTAATGGTAATTGCCAGTATAGTTGCCAGACATTTTACATATGTTACTCATTTCATTCTCACATCATTCTGATGAAGTATTAGCTAGCCTTCTTTTTTATGTGAGGAAGTGGAATCCACGAGAAATGAAGCAATTTGCCGAAGGATACACACACACAGAGCAAAGGTTTTAATTTAACTGTTTAGCTCTAGGACAACTAATCGTAGGTTTTACATCAAACTGGATATGATTCAACGTCAATTGATCCTGCCCAATTTAGGCCTACTTTTTGAAGGCTGGATCAGTTATCCAAGTGACATTCATGGGACATATTAAATGCTGTCAAAATCTTTGCTTGTTAGCATGCTAGCTCAATGAATATGTTAGACTTCTGTAGAAAGGAAAGCATTGTTTTCCTGCTGTGATGTGGACAGGAGATTGCTTTTAATATTTTCAAAACGTGGGTGGCTACTCCAAAGCTGCATTGGATAATGCACAAAGCCACACATGCTTAAGGCCTAGACTTCTGGGGAACAAAGTTCCTTGATGAATGTATTTTATTGAAACAGATTATGTTCTGGGAACTGAAACACGAGGCATATCAGTTTAGAGAGAAGAGCATTGGATTCAGGTGGGAGTTAGGCATTTTGTTGTTTGGTCCTCCCTGTGCACTCCCCAAGAGAGAGGAGATTCCACACCCCCTCTCTCCCAACAGGATCCTTTAGCTTTAGGACCATGGATCCAAGTGCAGTGACCTCATTGAGTTGTTTTCTAGAGAAAACATGGTAACTTAAGAAAGGCTGGAAAGGGGAGAGAATGCAAGAAAATAATCTAATACTTAATGAAGATATAATGAGTAACACATATTATTTATTTACCTTCAGGTCAATGAAATTAAACAAGACCCATTTCTCTTTAACCAACCACTCCATACTACCTTTGCCAGCATGAAAATGAAATACCAACAAAACAAAGGCTAAACAAGCAAGCACAACCATTGTCATCCAGTCCAATCGAATTCCTCGCAGTCCCCTGTGCTGTAGAATGGAACTGGAAACTTGGCAAAAGCAGATTGCTAGGCTGTTTGTTCTCTGTCTTCGAGCTTCTATCTTGAAGGAGTTCAAGTTCCAACCTTTTGACTAATTGCTGCTGTGTGGTGCAAGGTGCGTTGATTCTGAGTTATCATGAGCCCATGAACAAAAGAATTAGCCGCTGTTCAGTCCTGCACTACAGTCAAAACCTTTCCCAAGCCATGGTTGTAACCATCCCCCTCAGTCCAACTCATTAAATGTCTTCTCCTTTTTGTTGTTGTTGTTTAACTGACCCTCTACATTATGAAACAAAATGATCCCCTCCAGGAATGGGAGTCTCTATGTTCAAAGCACACCCAGTAAAAGAACATTCTCATTGTGCTTCTTCCGTGATCCATCTGTTCATTCTTCTAGGAGTAACTGTTGGCAGGTTCACTATGTGCACACCCTAATTCAAAGGCAATGGTCTTCTTTGGCCTTCCTTATCCATTACTTGTTTCAGACGCCCCTTAGTCCTCACAGCAACATTCTTGTACTTTAATACTTTAAAGGGGTCATTGGCAGCAGATTTTTCCGAATGCGCCACATTAAAAAAATTGCTGTCACTTTGAGTTGGAGTATCTCAATGGCAGTGGGTTTGGGTTTGAGAATCTTGCTTCCTTGAATGCTAAATGTGGAAGCAAAGAGGTTAGTAGACCAGGAGAAACAGTTTGCACCACCCTGAGATCCATCCTACGGTGTATAAACAGAGATTGCTGAGTCCTAAGGTCTAATTTTGAAATGATGATTGTGGAATCAAACCCTGGATTGAGTGTTTGGAGACTGTCATTCTGTATTTGCTCTGTACCTTGTCACCAATAACTGCCATTCCTTTCTCCTTTCAGGCCTTGGTAACCCCCCTAAGAAACCTTTGCTGTATGCATTGACCTAAGATACTTTACTTATTAATTTGTTTCCTGCAAATGATATGTTGTGCTAAAGTGTTTGAAGGCAAAGATGGCACTCGGCTCTTTGGGTAAAAGTACACCTGATCTGAACTGTGGTATTTGCAGTTACCTCATATATATGAGAAAGTTATATATTACATAAAGAACACTAGACAACAATTGATGCATTTGGATTACGGTGCTACTGAAGGATATTGACAGTGCTGTGAAGAAAAATAAACTTGTCTTGGAGAAAGTTCAGCCAGAATGCTACTTAGCAGGGAGAATGGCAGATTTCAGCTCCTGGAAAAGGACATCATGCTTGATAAATTACAAGGCCAACAAAAAATAGAAAGACCCTTGTTGATATGGAATGACACAGTGACTGCATCAACAGGCTCAAGCATAGCAATTATGAAGATGGCAGAGGACTGCACAGTATATCTTTCTGTTGTATATATGGTAATATAAATCTGCACCCATTCATTGACTCCTAATAATAACAACATGTTTTTAGGAGAGATTAGTCCCTAGAAAAGAACATCAGGCTTGTTAAAGTAGAGTGTCAGCAAAAAAAAAAAATGATGACCCTCAATGAGTTGGATTGACGCAGTGGTTGCGGTGAATTTACATGTAACATTTGGGAGACTTACACAGGCCATGGCATATTTATTCTGTTGTACAAAGGATCATGATGAACCTGAACTAGCTGTATGGCAAGTAACAACAGCCACAGCAACATCATAATGAATTATACATACTGGAGAAGAAAGTACAATTGTCAAAATAAGTTTTGAAAAACTGGAAAAAAATAACGTTTGTTTGAAAAGTTCTTCTCAAGGTTATTATGATGAGATTGCACAGATGGAAGTACTCTAATTGGTACTTTAAACTTTAAGAAAACTTGCAATACAACTGACAGGCTTTCAAAAGGAAGAAACTCCAATACATCAAGAAACCAATGGCCTTTTCAAGTAATCATTTCCATGGTAGCGTTAACAAAAGAAACACATTTCAAATATGGTAATCTCATCACACAGTTTTTAGAGCTTTGTTGCTTCACTTAGTCACTGTTCGTGAAAGAATAAAAAGTCAGAATTCTTTACCTTTTTGCTGAAATATGTTGGGCTTTAGCCTTAATTTTTTTCACCCTTTTTATTATTGACAAATGAGATCATTATAGGCATGCCATTGAAAACTTTAATGACATTAGGCATGATTAAGTTTGATGTGGACTTTCTGTATTTATTTTATCGTTTTACTTTTCTCTTGAAATTTCTCTTAACTGAAATGGACACTCTATTCCATAATACATCCAGAATGAAGCACACAACATTCTAGCTCATGGTGGAAACTTAGAACAACTGTTTATTTGATCTGAATTACCTTGATAATCTTCTTAGTTTCTATCATTGTGAAATCACCTAAGATCATAGAGCTAATAAAGCTACAGAACTCAGCCTGTATTTTTCTTTTCTATGTTCAATTATCTCGCCCCAGAGAAGCTGAATTTTGAATACTCAGACACAATTTAGTTGGTTCACTTTTCGATGAAATATGATGGAGCTCTTATGACAACAAACTGGTTAGTTACTGTTTTACATACGGTAATATTAATCTGTAATATTAATGTGTGCCATTGTGCAAGTGAATTTACACTTTTCCCATTGTTTACCTCCAAAAATATTCACAGCAACTTTATGAGATAGACACTTACCTGAACTTCCCTAAGTATGGTAAGTAATGTTCTAAGGGAGAAAAGAGACCAAAATTCAGATATAATTTATAAAGACACACATATTTAGTCTTAAAGAAAACAAAGAGAAAACACCATCAAAGACCAGTCATTCAGGTGGTGGCACTCATCAGTGTGAGGATACAGTGGTGTCCAATGATTTACAGAAACTTGTCCACTTAAATAGTACATGGAGAAAAAGGAAAACTGTCACAAAATGGGGATCAGCAGCAGATCAATTCATCATAGGTGCAGTCACGACTAGAGGAGCTAGAAAGGAACACTACTTGTGGTGTGTGCACTCTTGTAGATTAGGAACATTTACAAGATTGGATCAGAGTCCTCTGTCTAGGCAATAAGGGCTATGACTCAGACTCTGTAACTCCAGTACACAAATTTCCATCCAGGGTCCACCCAGACAAATTCCTGAGGGTGCAGCTGCTCCTCCATGGAAAGGGGTACTAATCCATTCCAAACATACCTTGTCTGAGATCAAAGCTGGTCACTTCTGGATAAACCCAATAGAGGCTGAATTTAAGTGTGGGTTCTAAAAAGGGTTGAAGACCCACACAGTAAACCTTAGTCTTTTGAAAACCCAGTGTTCAGAATTTAACCTCTGTTATAGTAACTTGTCAAATGACACATGAATAGAAAGTGTAACTCCCTAGCCTGCCCTCCCAAGAGCTTCATCATCCTCTCGACTAATCAACTGCAGTGCCTTTGTCACTACACTTTGTCTGATATTAGAAAGTCACAGCTCATTTTTTTAATGTGCAAATATCAGGATCACTTAATCTGTCTGCTCTAAGACAAAGTAAGATGACTTCTGACTTATTGTCTATGTGCTTGCTTTTAGCTGTTGTCTAATTAGTTCCCAACACAATGAGACCCTGTGTACAATAGAAAGACATAGGAACTGCTCCTATGCCACCCCGTGATCAGTTGCATATCCAACTTTGTGATCAATATGGTTTGCAATGGCTGATTTTCAGAAGTAAATTGTCAGGCCTTTCTTCCAGGTCTTTCTTAGTCAGCAAGCCTAATGAAAACATGTTCAAGATCATCACAACATGAAATGCACTGTATTAGGAAGCAATAAACATAGATTCCTGTCTTGGAAGGTGAGAATTCTACCACTGATCTACCACTGATTTGTAGCTGTTATTATCAAGAACTTGCTCTTGAATAACCTTCTCTTGCAATTAGAATAGGTAAAGTAAATGGAAGAAATGGTGAGGTAAAAGTGATGAGTAGAAAATTTAAAGGGCAGCTCAAGAAGACAGTCTAACATATTTTAATGAAAAGTGCAATGACCTGGAGTTACCAAGCAAAAAGAACATGCGGAACATATATCAAGCTGAAAGAACTGAAGAAAAAGCTCAATCCTTGAGTAGTAATATTGGAAGACAATTTGTTGAATCATGCTAGAAGCATTCAAAGATGATGGGAAAATACATAGTCACTGTTCAAAAAATAACTGGTCTGCATCCTACCACTTCAAGAGTTACCTATGATCAAGAACAGAGATACTGGAGGGAAGAAGTCCATGCTGTACTAAAGACATTAACTACAACAGCAACAACAACTATAACAACAACAAAAGGCTACAACATTTGACAAAATACCAACTGAAATATTTCAACAAATGGATGAAGCATTAAGAAGCACTCTCTTGTCTCTACTCTAAATTATGGAAGACAGCTATCTGACTGACTGACTGGAAAAGATCCATATTTGTGCCCATTCCAAAGAACGGTGACTTAACAGAAGGCATAAATTAAGGAACAATAGCATTAATATCACATGGAAATAAAATTTGCTGATGATTTCAACTATTGTTTCAGCACTGCAAAAGCAGCTGTGAGAAATCCATGCTGGATTCTGAGAAGGACTTGCCCCTGGTTGATGTCTGATTGATTTTGGCTGAGGCCAGAAAATATCAACAAGCTATTTATTTGTGTTTTATTGCTTATGCACAAGAATTTCTCTGTGTGGCTTCATTAGCAAACTTCAAATAATATAACAAAAATGGGAATTTCAGATAGTGCTCACGTGGAACCTGTACATAGACCAAGTGGTGGTCATTCCAGCAGGAAAAGGGGGCAGTGGTGAGGATTGCACAGGACTGGACAGTGTTTGGTTCTGTTGACTTTATGGCTACTCTCAGTCAGAACTGGCTCAGTAGCCTTAAGAACAAAACACAAATATCAATGCATGTTACTGCCACTAGTTTTTCCCATCGATTTTAATTTTTCTCTAAAATGCTCTTCCCCAATTCTTATCTTTCCTTCTGCTTGCTTTGTTGTTGTTCTTATAACTCAGCAAAATAAACTTCTGCTTTATTGTTGGACCACATGTTTCACACATGTATCAAACAGCCAAAAAATTAAAAAGGATAAACAGCAGCTTCAGAAAAAAAGGAAAATTAGACCTTTTGTCTTTTTAACCATCTCGTACAAACCAAGTACTTATGGTGTAGCTGAGTACATATGCAAAAACAGTTCTTGGAATGCTCAGAATAATATTGTATATTTCTTGTTATTGTATTTACTTTTTTACAATGTTTTTCTCCTTTGAGATTATAATGAACATGGTTGCACCACAAGTAAAATCAAAAGTGGGACCCAGTATGCAGTGAAGGATGGTTCAGTTATCTGAGATCATTAACACTGGCCGCCCCTAACAGTATGCACAAAATTACAAAATGTGAAAAAAAACAAACATTTTTTCCTTTTCAAAGTACTTTCAAAAAACAGGATCTTGAAAGTTTTGGGTTTGTTCGTCTCTTATGTTAAAATTCACACTGTGGTTTTGGTGGAGTGGCAGTGAATGCATGTCCTCTATCTGCAGTGGTGCAGCCTGAAGTGGGCGGGCTGGATCAAAGATGACCAGGTTTCCTTCTGAGATAGGAATCGGAGGGGGAATAGCGCATGGTGGCTTTCTTTCTGGAATTGACCTTCTTTTTCTGTCTCATCATCTTCCCCTCTCTTCTTGGTATCAACATTGTCATCCTCATCATCTTCAACTGTCCATTTGTCTATAGCTGCCTCTACCTCCTCAACTTCATCTCAACCTGATTCTTTATCATTACTCTCTTCCTCCTTCCTCCCTACCTTCTTACTCTTCATCCTCTACCTCAGTGTCAGCCTAATGATTCCACAATGTCCTCATCAGCCTTCCTGTTAGCAAGGACTTCTCTTCCATTCTCTGCCACCTCCACAACCACCTTCTGCTCCTTTAAGTCCTTGATGGTGATCTTCGAGCTGGTGTCCAGGGTGAGCAGACTGCCTCGGACCTGGTGGGGCACACCTGTGATTCCATGCTGTGAATTACTAAGAAAGCGCGAGTTTGGGGCCTCTGGAGAGAGAGAGCTACAGGAGATCTTGGCAGAGGTGGCTATGAAGAAAGGGACTTGGGAACAAAGGAAAGGTGGCATTTCAGTGCAGCGAGTGCACCAGTTTAAACATGTTCCTGAGGCCCTTACTTAGTGACCCTTACCCGATACCACAAATGGTGAAGCTGAATCTCCAGTTGAGTTTTCCAAAATATTATTATAATGGTCTCTTTCCATGAAACAATAATCCCTAAACCAGCCCCCTGTCATCAAGTCAATTTCAGCTAACAGGAACCCTATGGGACAGGATAAAACTGCCCTCAGTGTTTCCAAGAGATTAAAAAAAAAACCTTTATGGAAGCCTCATTTTTCAACCAGAGAGACTTGAGCATTGGAACTATTGACCATGATGAGCTCCTCTAAGACTAGCATTTAAGTAAATGTGATGCCAAGTATCCCGTGCCCATTACTTCGCGCTCACTCATGCCTTGGGATTGCTCCAAAGCCTGTCCAATGTATTAAACAGTGGTAAATGATATGACTTGTATAATTCTTTTCCTTCAGGGGAATGCATCTCCAACTATAGCCCCCTAACATTTGTTTTTCTTCACCCAATTAAAATAAACTAGTAATCACAGATCCTTTCTATTTTTCTACAGCTTTCCAAATCTCTTTGCTTCTTTAGAAAAGAATTATATCGACCTATCCTTACATATTTGTCCATTCCTTTACCAATTTCTCTTTCCCTTTCTCTCCTGTTCTCTCTCTCTCTCTCTTTCTCTCTCATGTGCACAATTTGTGTACATGCTATGTCATGGTAGGTACTGTTGTAGGCATCAGCAAACTCAAACTTAAGATGATTTCTTTCAAGGAACTTGCAGTCAAGTGGGGAGCTAAAGGCAAATCTGGTGATAAATGTTAACACTAAACATCACAAAGACATATAACTATGACAGCATAATGGAAAATGGTTAGATGGGAAAATGTTTCTATGGCAAGGTCACATTTGAGTGTAGATCATAATCAGAAGAGCTATACCGGGAAAATGATGAAAGAAATATGAACAAATATGAAGGCAAGAAATATGAAGGTGCTGTAGCAGGGACTAGAGAGACGGGTTGCACAGCCACCAAAAGGGTAGGATTGGTACATGGGATGGGGAGTCCCATTAAGAAGTGGAGATTATCAGGCTGTGGAAGGTGTTAGAGTACGGCTTATGTTGGACATTGGCAATGAGCTAATATTTTCCTCTAAGTAAATAGGAAGCATGGAAAAGGTGTAAGTAGGCATGATATGAGTTTTCATTTAAAAGGTCACGTAGGTTGCTTTGGGAAAATGTTTTGTAGTGAGCCAGAGTTGGTGTAGGAAGATGTGATGGTAGATCATTACAATTCTTTTGAATTTTCCTAGAATTGTGATATCATAATTAGAGAGAAATTGACAAGCTCTGCATATTTTTCAGTGACAGACCCAATGAGACTAACTGATGGATTGTTGTTTATAATCCAATAGAATTACCCTAATTATATTTGATAAATATAACCACAATGCCAATGATAGATTTGAATCTGGGATAGGGAAATTAAGTACTGAGTGGCAATCCTCACTGTGTAAAAAACAAACAAACAGAACTAGTGCAGTCAACCTTACAAACATGTAAAATTGTTCTTGAAGCCACTTCAAAATGTCTACAATATTCTTATCAAACTCACAAGCCTCCTTTAATTAAACATGGCTTTGTATAAATTTTTAATATTTTGAAAAAAGATCATTGAATTGTACTTGTACATTTTGAAAGGCACTACTAGATGCACATTGAGTGACATAACCATGTAAAATAAGCACCCTTTAAAGGCGTTCTGATACAAATATGAATAATGTACATTTTCTGTGTGTGAGCATGTCACATTCCAAGGGGAGATCCTCCATAGAAAGAGCACTCTTGGGCGTTTTCTGAAGGAAGACACCTCTCAGAGGTCAGAGATAATTGCCCGTGGTGTCGTGGTCACGGATTCCTTTATGGAAATAGTAATATATCACTTATATTGGTGGACACGGGAATTCTGACCACAAGTTCTCCTGCAGACCAATCCTGAGAGGGATGGTGCATATTTAGAAAGCACCCAGAGCTCCTGAGAGGGCAGTCTTGATGGCAAAATGAGGGCAATGCTGGGAGTGCTGTGATAAAGCTTGCTGGGTAGACAGTCTAAGAATCCTGAGAAGTCCATAAGCCACTGTCAACATTTTTGAAATGTGTGGACTCTCAAAGGGCCATGACCTATTTAGCGCTTTTGAACTCTTGGACAGGACAGAACGTAGCCCAATCACACATATGACTTTCCAATGGACATTGCACACGTAGTTAGTTGTCACAAAACTCAATATTATCAACCTGGATTTTCCTTTGAAGGAGTCAGCATCAGAGAGGTGGGGTTTTTTCATTAGCTGATGTAGGGTTCTTCACCATCCCCCTCCCAAGAAAGGTTAAAGACTCTCTGTAAGTTTCTATGGTTGCCAGGTTCTCTGTTATAAATTCACTGATTTTTGAACCATGCATTAGATTTGCAATTGTAGTATAAATGTTTTGGGCCATACACTAGGCTTTGAAACATGATTTTCATGTTTTCATTGAGACACAAGAGAGCGTGGAAGAAAAATATTCTCCCCGTAAGATAATTTCCTTTAACCACAGATATGTCTTGGTTAAGTCCCCTTTGGTTAAATCCCCAGGCACCAGGCTAGCCTCAACATCTACCTTGCTGAACAAAGAAGATCCTGCCATGCCCAGTGGGGGAACTAAGCATTCCTTGAATAATCACACAAATATGTGGTCGAGAACATGCATCCCTGTCTATCCATGAGCTTTTGACACTCTTGGTTCCAAAGGCTATGAACCTCTGTCTGAGGGCTTTTGTTTCTAGCACAGCCACCATGCACATCCCATTAACTTACTGAGTTGGAGATTAGCCTCAGTCTATGATGGATGTGGCTGAGTGTGTCCCCTTCTGTCATTTCAGATAGCATTGTGATGAGTTCTGTACTGTCTCCCAGAGTTCTTTAGAGGGATTACTCCCCAAATCTCTAGGGTAGCAATTTTCTCTACACTACAACTGATATTGGCTTCCTAACTTTCCCTGTTTCACTTCCATCCCAGATAAGTTTTCTTGAGATCACCTCTCAAATGAGCTCCTTGCACTGAAATCCCTCTCAGGGTGCCTTCTAGGGAAGTCCAAACTATGATTCTTACTAACCTATTTTGATATATTCTAAGTTCGAAGATGAAATATTTTCATACAGATCTGTAGTGAGCAGTCCCATCTGAGTTTAAGGAAAGCTACCGTGAAAGGGTGTCAGCTCAAAACAAGGAATAATTGTGAGGATGATGCAGAGGTGGGCAGTGTTTCCTCCTGCTGTTCCCAGGGTCACTGTGAGTCCGACCCAACTTGATGGCACATGGCAACAACAACTACAGCTCAGAATGAGGGCTTAAAGATGGATATGGACTTAATTAGAGGAAGGCATCCCAGAATGAAGAAGCAACACTTTAGATTCACTGCCATCAGAGACAAAACGTTGCCCTTTTCAGGACAGAGAGCAAGACAATCCGACAACAGAGGAGACTGAACAGGGTCCCATTCAAACATGGCCTTGTAGACTATATTGAAGACATTGGTCTTTCTTTGAAGGTAAATGGGAAGTCACAGAAGGCTTGGAAGCCATCTAGAGAGATGACTAGATTTCCCTTTTGAAATAACCCTTGAGAACAGATTAGAGTGGGTTAAGGAGGTTGACACACAAAATGCCAATTGCAGTGATACAGATGAGAGATTGTGGTAGGTTTGACTTGGAATTCTTCATCTAGGTACTATTGAAAGTTGGTCCCTCAAAATCAGAATTTCTTCACCTAGTTTTATTGACATTTGGAGCCCGGTAACTCTGTTGTGGGGGACTATCCTGTTATATGTAGGGTGTTTAGCAGCATTTGGGGCCTCTACCCACATGATAACATTAGCACCACAATCCTTAATTACAATGACTGCCCAAAATGTCTCAGGATATTCCCTCAATGTCCCCTTGGTCACATATGACCCCCTCTATCCTAGGCTGATGGTGGTGAACATCTAAAACAGTTGTTCTAATACCTGATATTTTAATATAGTTCCTCAGGTTGTGGTGATTCCCCCAGCCATGAAGTCATTATCGTTGCTACTTCATTACTGTCATTTTGTTACTGTTACAAACTGTGTGACCCCTGTGAAGGGGTCCACCCCCAAAGGGGTCATGCTCCACAGGTGGAAAACCACTGATCTAAAAGATGCTAGTGAGGTTTCACCCAAAAGTCTCTGCCAGAGAGGAGAGTGAATCGGTGGCAGAGATATATTGGTCCTGTGTTTTACCATCATTTATTTTTAATAGCAACTAGATTGAAAAATGAATCATCACAGATATGTAAAGTTTATCTCTTTTTATGACGGATCCTGTCTCACCTCAACTGTCTTGTGATTCTCCAGTGCCATGCCACCTTCTTGCTTTCTTTTCTGGGTCAATTGGCTATTAGTGCTTTAGTTACCCATTTTTCAAATATTTGACCTTGTCTCCAAATCCATTCCAGACTCAACACTTTTAATACTTCTTTCTTTCAACAGTGTGTACTTTTATAGGCACATGGCTGCCACTCTGGTTTGGATCTTCCTCTTCTCCAGCTCCACGTGTCACAGCCCAGTGAGATGACCATTGCCCTCACAGCTAATACTTGTGCTAATCAAGTCAACCAACTCAGGCCCTTCCTTTAAATTCTCAGAGCACTTTTCTTTTTTCTTTCTTGGCAATGAATTGATTTGAAGGTTTACATAGATTGTTCTTTTTTTCCTAGCATGTGTGTCCCTTTTTGTCCCAATTAAATGATAAGCTACACGGTCTCAAGGCCATATGTGTCAAATCTGTGTGTGTGCAGTGCATGTTAACATATTATATAGTTAATTGATGAGCTTGCATCATCCCCACATGATTGCCACACATATTAATACTTTAGAAACATCCTTTTATCACTGTAAAGGGAGCCCTTCAAGCACACATAGGGTCATCGGGAATAAATGGAACAGATCATACCACTGTCTATTCTTTCTTCAACTGCTATAATTTAAGAGGGCAAATGACTGAAAATCTACTGCAGTGGAAATGCTGCCAAGGATAAACGGGGACATTACTGTGAATGAGCTCGGCCCAAATGATGTTAACTACAGTATATTGCTTCATATTTAGTCCAAAGTCACTGAGAAAGCTTTTTATAAAACTACTAATCTGAGCTGATGACTAAAAGAGAAATATTTAAAGGTCTTTCCTCCTCTCCATTGACTCAGTATAAATAGGAATGACATGCACATAGTGAAGGAAAAATGTGGTGCCACAAATAGAGTTTGCTGCACATTTTTCTTCGCCTTTAATGATATGCGTGTGGCTCAATGTGGTGGTATGGTTGACAGTGTCTTTTTCTCCCCAAAGCATGAAGGTTTAGCCTAAAGTCTCAGTGTATACTGGCAATGAAGTGTGAACAAAAAAGGTAGTGCTTTTCAGAATGCCTTAAAGAGTCTATAAGGTCCTCACTGATTTCAGTAGTGTCCAATAGTAGTGGGATTGTTTTCTCAGTGATGAGATACTAAGGCCAATTCCCATGAAATTGTTAGGTTTACAAATGACTGTATGGCAATTACACATTGGGCTGTGAGCCTAAAAGTCAGCAGTTCCAAACCATCAGCTGCTCCATGGGAGAAGGGTGAAACTTTCTGCGCCTGTTAACAGTTACTATCTGGAAAGCTCACAAAGGTAGTTCTACCCTGTCTTATAGGGACCCTATGATTTGGCATTGACAGGATGGCTGTGAAGTGATTAAGGTAAAAGGGAATGGGAAGAGTTCCCTAACAAGGAAGAATTTGCATGTGTGTTGCTTTTTTGCTATGGCAAACCTCAGAAGTCCCAGATTTAGTTGTAGGCAAGTTCTATCCTCTAAGGCCTTGCTGCTTATTTTGGAGCTCACTTGGGTAGGAAATGATGTCAATTGTTTTCACTGACCCAAAAGGTTGACCATTATATCCTTAAGGCATGACTCAAAAGAAAGATATTGGTGATTAGTGAATCCATAGGTGTGCTTCCATTGCCTTCTCAGTGTGTGCATGCATAGAACTGGACAGGGAATCTGAAAGATGGGAGGAGAATGGATGCACTTGCCGTATGGCATTGACAAAGAAGCAACTCATCTCTTTTGGAAGAAATACAGCCAGAATGCCTCTTAGAAGGGAAGATGGCAGCATGTCATTTCATGGAAGTTGGACATGTTCTCAGGAAAGACCAGTCCTTGGAAAAAGGACACTGTGCTTGGTAGAGGGCTATCACAAAAGAGGAAGTCTCTCAAGGGGAGGGTTAGACAAAGGGGATGCCACCAAGAACGCAAACACATGAATTGCTAGGATGATACAGGTCATGGCAGCATTTAGTTCTGTTGTGCATGGGGTTGCTATGCTTCTGAACTGATTAGAGGGGTCCTACCAGCAAAAACTGCCCATGTGACCAGGGACACTTCAGACCTAAGTGGAAACTCCTTTTTAAGTTAAGATTTACATTTGTATCTTTCTAAAGAAAGCAAGTCGGGATCTTTTATCTTGTCTGGTGGTATTGTTCTATTAACAAAGAAGAATTGGGATCTCCAATTTAGATTAAGAATGGTTAACTTGCCATTTTAATTATTCTATTAATCACCAGGTGAATTTCCTCTGCCACTACTGTGGAAGCCAAGTCAACAATGTTGACCATTTCCCAAGCTTCTGGTTAAAGTTGATCCAACAAGGTTTTCTTCTTATTCAAAGAATGAATCTGTCTTTAATTTCAAAGACTTCAAAAAGAATTGACCTAGGTCCTGTCCTTGGAGACAGACATCATGTTTGGTAAAGTGGCCCAAACTCAAAAACTAAAAGCACCTCGGAGTGAATGCCCATGCTTAGCCACCCGCTGTGGGTTTCTGAGACTGTATATGCTTATGGGAGTAAAAAGCCTAATCATTCTCCCAAGGATCTGCAGGTGGTTTTGAATGACTGATCAAGTGGATCCCAACGCAGTAGCACAGATACTACACCACCAGGTCTCTCCTTAGTAAAGTAGGGAGCCGGTCAAAAGCAGGAAGGCCCTCAATAAGATGGAGAGGCAGTTACGGAAATAATGGACTCAAGCGTATGAACAATTGTGAAGATGGTACAAAACCCAGCAGAGTTAAGTTCTGTTGTATGTAGGATTGTTATGGATTGAAACCAATTTGATGTCACCTAACAACAACAACAACAACAACAACAACACCTTCAATCCCAAGGCCCCTACATCAAATTTTGTTCAATGCTTAGGAAATATTGCCTTAGCTAAGTAGAGTCGGAAGAGAAGAAATTAATGTCTATCAAATTATGTGGTTTGACACAACTTCTTGTGAACTCTCCGTTCTCTTACACTTGGAGCTCTAGCAGTCTACTGGTGACCTCTTGGGTTGCTAATAGCCAGGTCCCTCCTGGGGAGAAAGAGGAGTTTTTCTACTCTTGGGAAGAGTGACAGGCTCAGAACCCCACACAGGGACTTATAGCTGGCCCTTTAGGGTTGATTTCAGTTGGCCCTAACTGGATGGCAGTGAGTTTCCTTTGTTTGTTTGTTTTGTGTGTGTGTGTGTGTGTGTGTGTGTGTTTGGTTCCTTGCACTACTCTATTTAATGCTGAGACGTTTCCTTTTTCTGCTTTACCAAATAAAAGCTATTTGGTTCTCCCAAAGGGGAGGGCATCCTCACATTATTCTTGAATGACGCCACACAGATGTTATCTCATAAGCATCAATTATTCCTTTAATAAATTTTTTTGTTTTAATTTCTAGGGGAATGTCCA
Organism: Nesogale talazaci; assembly: GCA_004026705.1. NCBI lineage: Eukaryota > Metazoa > Chordata > Mammalia > Afrosoricida > Tenrecidae > Nesogale > Nesogale talazaci. The sequence continues at coordinate 277,653 of PVJH01000255.1, forward strand.
TCAAGTATTTTTATTAAGGCAGACCCATAGAAAAGTTACTATATCTCACTCCCATTGTGTCGATTGACTCTGCCCTTTCAGGAGGCAAAAAGCCTTGTCTTTGTCCCATAGAGAGGGTAAATAACTGACTGAAGATCACTGAGTTTAGAATGCAGGAGGACTTGGGATCTCAGTAACCTGACTATGGTAGCTTACTTAAATGCTGGAAACAATGTAACCAGTTTCAAGATATTTGTACTGACACCCACAATGGACGGGTTTCCTCAGAGCTACCAGACTAAGATAGTCCAGAAAGAAAGGCCTGGCAATCTGATTCCAAAACTTAATCAAGGAAAATCTTATGGATCACAGCAGAATATTATGCAATTCATGGGGAAGTCAAACATACTTTCCTACAAAATCATGGAAACAATTACTAAACAAAAATATAAAATTTATAAGTTCATGTTGCTTGACAATATCTCATCAATCTAGCTCTCTATAAACATATGTAAGCCATATTTTTATCTCTATAACCCTTCCCTGCAGAATCCTGTGTCCTTTAATTGACACCTCAAAACAGCAGTTGGGATGTCTTCAGAGCACTCAAATTATGTTCCTTTTCAATGTTCTTTGAGTTTAGTGAAAAGAATGTCTGAAGGCGTAAGACCAGGGCCATATAGCGCAGTAAGTGATGTTCCCCAGTGAAATTCTTGCAGGGAAGTCCTTGCTGTTATCCCCCAAAAATGAGCTGGTGCCTTGTTGGAATGTACATACATTCCTTGGTGCAACTTTCCTAGCCTTTCACACACCTAAGCAGTTTCCCATTTTCTTAACATATCTTTATAATATGGTGCCATAAATGGCCTGTGTCCTTCAGAACGTCTATGAAGATCACCCGGTGGGAATCTCCCCCCAAAAATCTTCTGAGATGACTTCTTCTGTGAGGTTAACTGGCCTAGAAGTAGGAGCTGGAGATGGTATGAAATAGGGTAATTAGTGTATCATTAGGAAGGCGCTATTTGATCAAATACTTGAAATGCTAACTACACCAGGAGGAAAGTGAATTCCTCAAAATGGGAACTGTAGCAGGTAAAATATACCCTCCCCCCAAAAGGTGATCTTAAGTTGGTAACATGCCTGGCATTTGTGAAACACCAAATAAAGCTAATATGGCAAATAAGTAAATGAGGACCTGTTATTTCTAATGGCTGTCGTTAACACAGTACTAAAAACTGAGTGACTTCAAAGATAATTTGATAGTCTTGCAGTTCTACAGACCAGAAGTTCAAAATTCAGGTGGCAGCAGGACCATGCACTGTGAAGTCTCAAGAAAAAGAACAATTCCTTGCCTCCCTCTTTGTTCTTGGTGCTTGCCAGTAATCCTTTGCATTCCTTGAGTTGTGACTGCATCAGTGCAATCTCTGCCTTCACAAAGTGAAGAATCCAAGAAAGTTATGTTCTATTGCCATCTTCCTGTGAATATATTACTTTCCTGACACCAATATCTGATATTATTAGCACAAGATGTTGTCAACCACAGAAGCTCATTGGTGCCTGGGCAGTTTTATTTGTTTACCACAAAGAGATGTTTGTACCAATTCAGGCATGGCAGTAGATAGTGGCGACTTGCACCCGGGACATGGAGAAAAGTGGGTGAACCCTAAGTTTATTTTGAACTTAGAGCTGGCATGATTGCCTTAAAGAGTAAGTGTGGAGGATAAGGGAAAGAGAAGTATAGGGGATGATACCAGCATTTTGTCCTGAGGTACTGAGGGGACAGAGCTTCCATCAAACCAAAAGTTGAAGAATGCAGGGGGGCCAGTTTGGGAGGGTAAAACATTTAGTATGAGATTTCTGTTAGACCTCCAACTGGCTATTTGAATTAGCAGTTGGATATATGATTCTGAATTTAGGAATGAAGTCTAGACTGATGATATAAATTTGGAAGTTGTCAGTGTCAATAAAAATTATTTAAAGCCATGTGAGCTGGATGACATCATCAAGGGTGTGAGGTCAGATATGGAGGAGAGCAAGTCAGACAACTGAACCCTGGAATAATCCTTCAACACTAAGATTGACAAAAAGAGAAATAACTTGCCTGGATTGTCTACATTGTCTTGGTAATTATGTTTACTCCTAGGAAAGAGGGCTTCAAGGGCTTGGTAAAAAAAGAAGACAGTCTTTTGATATAAAAATGTACTGATTTTATAATGAATATAAATACTTTTATGACTAAAAATGTGTATTAGCAATCTGGAAAGCTTTCTGGTTTCAGGCCTGATACCTAAAGAAGCTGGGAAGTATTTATTCCTATGGTTACAATAAGAAACAGCTAGATAGGGCTGAGCCCCGGTGGCATAGTGGTTGTGCATGGGACTGCGGCCCACTGGGACGGAGGTTCAATTCCAGCAGTGGGGCTGGACCTCCTACTCCCACCACCGGAGAGCAGTGATACACCCCCCCCAAAAAAAAAAAACAAGAAACAGCTGGATAAACTAAAAATCAATAATTTTTCTATCTCTAGGAGTCAGAATTGATTTCTAGGGAGCGTTTTTTTTTTTTTTACTATATTGCATATCTATATCTAAAAGTTATTGTGAATTTTAATTGCTCAGGTATTGAGAGATTTTTCTTATATGAAAAGGACCTTGACTTCAAAAACAGTTCTCTTGCATGCGCTATATGTATTTGAAAAGGCAATTTAATATTGTGTCATATGATTTTTTTGTTGAAGAAAGAGAACCTACAACCTTGATGTATGTTCAATTGTGAATCATGATAACCTGAAGCAAAAAAGAGTGTCTAGAATTTTCTCATTGTACCTCAGATTTTCCATTTTCTAACAAATGTACCTTTTTGTGAGCTGTAACCGAGGGCAGTTATGAGTCAAAGGTATTCTGTTTCCAAATTCATACTCAATAAACACATCAGGTCCTTGAGAACAATCTTTGGAATTGGAAAGAAAAAGTAGAATGAAGAGAGTCAATTGTCAGAGAATAGACTAGATATAACAAAAGGATGGGGGTGAAGAAAAGAAAGAAAAAGGAAAAGGGAAAGAAATAAAGAGACCCCAAGAGTTTCAGGTCCTGGGTGTTGTCTAGAATTTTTCACTGATGTGAAGATGAGCCATGATTGAGATGTAAAGTTTCAACTTCCAAGAAACTGAGTAACATACACAGCAGGAAATGTCAATATCATTTTCAAAGACATGTCCAGTAAAGGTGAATTTCAATGAGATTTCACTGCTTTCTGAACAATATTATCACACATTTTAAGGAAGTAGGTTAATGTGATCATTTCTACATAATTTTATTGCTTGGCTCTATATTTTTATGATGATCTTACTAATGCTCCAGTAAGAATATGCTGAAGTCCCTGATGACTTTATATGCTTTCTTCTTGTTTTGCTTGGTAGATTTTACTTCTTAACTACTGTGAAATCTGTCTTGTTTTTCAGGGTGCCCTGCATCATTATCTCCTTTCCGTTAGAGCCCAGGTATCTTGCTGAGATATTCTCTTCTTCCTAGCATTTTGAGTACTATTATTTGCCTTCCATATTTGATTATTTAATTGTCAAACTCAAGAACAGAAAGCCTCGCAAGTCTTTTTGTCTCTAGCACATGCAGACAGCTGAGCAAAGTAACTGCTTGTTTAAAGAAGGAAATGTATCTCTCTCTATCGGAATGAAACTTCAATGCCGCCTCTCTTTATATACACTGTGTTAGTCCAGGTAGACTAGAGAAACAAATCCAGGGACACTAGCATGTTTATAAGAGAGAGTTTCTATAAAGGGTAATTGTATGTTAAGACCACATCTCAATCCAGTCCAATCTAAGATTTTAAGTCCTTTATTAGCACATATGTATGATAACAATCTATGAAGACCTCTTCAGACTGACAAAACACATACAATGATGCCAAATGCAGGATGATCACAGGCTAATAGGTCACAAGTCCTTGGACCCACTGGTGGTGTACATATCTCAAAACTGGCAGGGTTTTCTAGGTGCCTTCTCTAGTTCCCAGGGTTGCATCAGGTTTGGTTCATGTGACTTTTCCTTAGGGATGTCTCCCAGGAAGTCAACCTTGTCAGTAATGTGTCTTCAAGGAAATGAATAGAGAGAGGAGTGTCTCCTGCCTCCAAGGAAGAAATACAGGATTTCTTCGAATTCTCAGAAGAACATGCCCACATAGAGGCCTTATTGGCTATGATCTGATTGACAGGCTAGATTCCACCCCTACACTCTTAATCCTTAAATTAAAAAATGATTGTATAACTACCACATACACTAATAACAACAAATAATCACCTCCTTTGAGTAATCATTAACTTCAGTTAACCCAACCAAGGTACAAATTCATGTGAAAATACACTGTGGCAATCCACTCAAAGAGACTTGGAATGAGAGTTGTGCTGTAAGAACCATATGAAGAAAAGGCTACTGAGCAATCTTGCAAGTAGAAAAAATATGATTTATATATTGACTGGTAAGTATACTGAAAACAAGCAATACTTTTTTTGGGGGGGGAGCATCACTGCTCTCCGGTGGTAGGAGGAGGAGGCCCAGCCCCACTGCTGGAATTGAACCTCCATCCCAGTGGGCTGCAGTCCCGCGCACAACCACTACGCCACCGGGGCTCAGCCCATTTTTTTTTTACATATAATAAATGTATGAACAATGATCAGCTTGATCAGTGAGATGTTCTGCAATAAAAGCACATGAAGCTACTATGCTACATAGTCATCTTACCCCATGGTGGTCTCCTTCTTCCAGACAGCTACCAGCATTCAACCATTTCTAGAGCTTTTCAGAATCTTGCTCTCTGAGCCTCAGTGTTGAGCATTTGAGAAGTTGGGGGTAAAGGAGGGCAGTGGAGGAATTGGTAAGAAAGTCCTTGACACTTTGAAGAAAAAACACCCATTTCCTCTCTCTTATTTTACATTTATGTTCAGGGGACTTGCCAAACTTCCAAATACTTTCTCTCAGGAGTCTTCAAGTTGTCCTCTTTGACATCTAGAAAGGAAACCATATATTGCAGCATTTCGCAAAACTTTAGCACACTCTTGTGAGAAATCAGGATTAATGATAGCTTTTAAAATATATTTAAAACTATATGTAAGAAAAAAAGAAAAAGAGCTAAACTATATTTCTGTTATCCTTACTATATTATGCGATATTTTTTTCTTTTGAAATGAAGGGCCAAATCAAGAATTCCAGGCTTGAGAATGTGTTCAATGAATGTTTATTGAGCATCTAGTGTATGTGTGGTACTGTGGTTGGTGCTGAATCTCAAGTTTCAGAAAGGGTTTATCCGATACCCATGGCTTCAGAATGGCCAAAGTTTATGAGGATTTGGAATTATCGTCTGAATGTAGGAGCCTTGGTGACATAGCGTGTTATGAGTTGGATTGTTAACGTCAAGGTCAGCAGTTCCAAATCACCAGTCACTCCACACAGACAGGGGGGGCCTTCTGTTCCTGTAAATAGTATGGTTGTGAGAACCCACCGGCACTGTCCCACTCTGCCCTTTGAGGTTTACTATGAGTCAGAATTCATTTGATGATAGTTGTTTTATTCTGCATTTCCCCCATTACAATCAAGATTCTCCTTCATAGGTTCTTGGATCACAATGTTCAGTAATGTTGCCCAGTCCCATGCAATACTTCTGGTGTCCTGGCAGAGAAAACAGTCATTCGTGGAAGCAATTAGCTATATATTCTATCCTACTGTCCAGTTCCTGAATCTTCTTCTTCCTCTTTTTCTTTTTTCTTTGGCATCGCTCCCCTCTGCTGGGAGTAGGTGGCCTGGCCTTGCTCCTGGAGAGCTGCTACTGGATTTGAACCGTCAACCCAGTGGGCCATAGTCCCACACACAACCACTGTGCCACCGGGGCTCAGTCTCTTCCTCTTTTTCTCCAGATGAATAGAGATAACTTTTGAGCCTTGGTTGGTTGCTCCAAGCTATTAAGAGCCTAGGAACAATGGAACAAATTGGAGGTAGAACAGAATCATGAAACACATAATTAGGTCCATTAATTGGGACTTTCCTTGAAACCATGACCCTGAATCTCTGAATCATGGAACCAAATTTTATCACTTTTTCTTGTACTGTAGAAGCTTCAGCAGTTCCTCTTGTGTGTGTTATTATTGCTGTAAAGACAGTTATCACACAACTTTGCTAGTTCTACATTTTATAGGTGTATAACATATTGAAGAAGAATATTGGAGGTACTCTGGACTGCTAAAAGGAAAAATTGATTTGCCTTGGAAGGAGAATAAGACTTACAGAGTGCTCCTTAGAAGCACGGAAGGCAAGGCTTTGTCCTACATATATTCGATACATTATAAATGCTTTACATACGTTTGACCAGTCCCTGGAGATAGACATCATGCTTGGTAAAGTAGAGGGGCTGAACAATGGGCTCAAGCATAGGAGCAATTTTGAAGCTGGTGCACTGTTTGATTCTGTTGTGCATATAATCTCTGTGGGTCAGAACCGACTTGAGGACACCTAACAACAACAGAGAACCACTATTAAGTTTATTCCTTTTCCCTTTCTCTCATCCCAGGTAACCACTATTAAACTGGTTTCTAAATATTTGCCTTTTCTTGTTTTTTTAGTGTAAGTGAGGTCATACAATATTTGTCAATTTGAGATTAACTTATTTCACTTATCATGATATCTTTCAACTTTTGGGGACCATTTGTTCAGTGTTTCCACAAAATGGTTACTTCACATGTGGAATTCGGGTATAAATAAAAGCTTTTCATTTTGGAAAAATTCTTTTTCATGGAAAGTTTGATTTGGTTATGAAATTTGAGGCAAATGTTTTGTCCAATGTAAGCAACTGTCATGTTGATAAAGCTTAGGATTTATTGGAATATTGCCAAATTATGAATGTGCCACCTTCCATTTTATCAGCTAAAAGAAAGACAGAATTTTACTTGACTGACAGTTTCCTTGGCGGAGTTTGTGGTTTAAGTGAACTTTTGCAAGTATTTTTTTGCTTGCAAAAAATACATAAAAGATAGACACATAGATGAGATGAGTGATTGATAGAGAAATATGAATATTAACATGTTAGACTTATTTGCTCTAAATGGGCATTTAACGCATTTTTTGGAGTTAGGCTTCATTTAATGCTGTTTTCTGGGTTAGGAAATTTCTAGACCTCAGAATGAGAATATTTGTTCACTCTTGCCCGCTAATAGTAGTCTACAAATAGTCATCTGCATTTCTTATCCATCATACACATTTTCTTAAGGTTTATATATTTATGGCATAAAAAGAAAGAGAAAGGGTGGAATATCACACATTTTCATTGTTTTCTTAAAAAGGGATACATAGTTTTCAGCATAAACTTTGAATCACATTGACTTTGATTCAAAAATATGCTTCCACTTCTTATGAAGCATCACATCTGATCATTGTCTCAGGCTCTGTTTTTTGATTGTTCTTTTGTCATACCTGGATACCTTATCTCATATGTCTTTTAGAAATCAAAAAAATTGTGAAAGCAAAAATAATACTTAGCACTAGACCTGCATTATGATAAGGACTCAATGAATATCAATTATTTTCTGTCATTATTAACATGAGGAGGAACAAACATCTATGTGCTGGGTTTGGAGATAATCCATAGAAATAGCAGACTGCCCTCTGATTTCATGTATAGTTGAGGAGTTAAGGCATAGACACTTGAAGTACCAAATATATTTTTTTAAAAAGGTGATTGAGAATAGGCAGTTTTTTTCCCCTCAGGTAAACTTTGAATTTCTTTTTATGTAACTATTATAACTGGTCCTGAAAACAAGTAATGTCTTTGTAAGTACCAAACGCAGAGATGACCTTCAATAAAATTTGTATGGATAATTTGCTTTTTGAGAAAACAAATGTAAGAGGCAATTCAGTTCTTGCCACATTATTTCCCTTTGAACAGGAGAAGGTGTTACATTTTGTTGCTGCCAAGTGGAGCAGAATAAAGGTCAGGACAGCATGCAGGATCTGCTCCTCTACCAGGAATGTTCCAACACAATGCACACAAGGGAGGGAGGCATTTTTAGTCTACTTTGCTCATGAAAATCAAGAAAAAAACATGTCATTGGGAATATATTTTTCCTCTCAGTTTTATTCAGTGACTTTAAACACAGTGCATGTGCTTTTTTCCTATTGAGTGAATACATACTACTTGAAAAACTCCCTGAAAAAGAAATCTTTGAAGACAAATGCAAATAAGACCTCTGCACATACCTCAAGTGATTTGTGATGCTCCTTGAACTCAAATTCTTTAAAGACATTCATTTATGATTAAAAAAAACATTGCACGTGGAATTATATTGTTCTCCTTCAACCTGACCTTGCTGTTTAAGATGTATATTTATGAAACATTTAGACAGGCCAGCGTTGAATTTTCTTGTTGAACCTAACCAGCTACTGATGGCTGTCTTGCAGATAACTACCTTGCTCAGGCATGGTTCGGGTAGTTTCTAATATGTCATCAACAGGGAGTGTCAGCCATTTAACACTGAGAGCCATTTGGGAAATTAATGCCTCAGGGAAGCAGTGTCCCTCTGGTTATGTTTTCAGTCACCCTTGTTTACTGATTTTGGTGAATCTATGGCATTTATTAATAACTTTTTAGGAACATGATATTGCCCCCATAGTTTTGTTCCAGTTTATGTTATCTTAAGCACAGTATGTTACCTAACGAGCACTTTGGTGCAGTACTACTGGGTTATGGTGATGAGCTGCTAACCCCCATGTTAATGGTTCCAGTACACCATCTAGAGAAAGATGAGACTGTTTGCTCCCAGACAGTTGTATTGCCTTGGAAACCCTTGGGAGCAATTCTGTTCTAACTTCTTTGCTCACTAGCATTTGGAACTGATTTGATAGCAGTGGGTGGGGTGTTTGCTAAATTACTTAATGTTTGTTAGGGTTCACGATGTCTATCTCTGATGTGACGTGTCATCAACTCTGTAAAATATAGAATAGACATGTGTCATATTTTGTATGCTTCAAAAAGAAAGGAAGAGAAAGAAATTATTAGGAAACTTCACCCAAAGGCAAACTGCTGCGTAGCATATACAATGTCTTCTCACACAACGTCAAGTTTTCTCTAAGTGGAACATAATTTGGCAACTAGCTCTCATTCTACAGTTTTTAGGAGGAAAAAAAGATGCTGAGATAATCCAAAGTGAGACTTGCTTTTAATCACCAGTCAGCTTGACAAAGGATGACCCCAAAAAGATCAAGAAGCCATCGAAGAAGCATCAGCTTCCTTGCAAAGACAGGCTCATTCCTTACATCTTTGCTGAGACCCATTTCCATATACACGTAAAATGTTTAAATATTATTGCAAGGCCCCAACGTGCCTTGCCTTCTCCCTCAAAGGTTTCCACCAATTCCAACCCCCTTGGGAAAATGCTAACCTGGTGATAATTAGCAAAATGGACTCACCGGTGGACTGTTGTGAGAATAAGCAGTGAACAGAGGAAATTGAGGGTTGTGATGGGGTGATAACATAGGTATAGTGGCACACACCTCTTGGGGGCATGTGCTTGTAATTTCCTGGGTGACAGTTGGAGAAACACATAGAAACATTGAGACTATTTATGCATTTTTGTTTTTTGAAAAATAGCATCTTTAGTGATGTGGAAGCAAACAAGAAAACAATTCTTTCTGAAACAACTTGTAATTTTCCTTAAAATTTGTACAAATAAAAACAAAGTTATTTTTAATAATCAAATGATAGCTAATGCTTAATGATGATCACAATTCACACATCCCTTTTAACACGAATGTGAAGGAAGCATATTTCTGGTTAGGTTCCAGATACATATTTTATAACACTGTAAGAAAATTTGGGAATGCAAAATACAAATTAGTACATGAGAATGAGTTTTAAGAAGAGTCAGTTCAGTGATAATTCTTCTGTGGATGAATCATGGTATTTGTGATTGTGGGCTCTGTTTTTTTAATTTTTTAATTTTAATTTTTTAAAATTTAAAAAAATTTTTTAAATTTTTTGAATGGATTGTCTCAGTGATTTTTATTATGTACAGATTGATAGGCTCATGAAATCAATAGGACCAACAAAGAATTGAGGAGAATCATTTGGTTTCATGTAATAATATTCATTCCTTATTAATATCAGTACTCATAAACATGAAGAAAGCTTTTTTGCTTGGCATGGCAAATGTGATATGTAAAATTCAAATGTATCATATTTGGTGATGGGATTTCTTCACATAGTACCAACTATATGAGTACATTTTAATGGATTGAGTTTTATTTAAGACATAGATAATTTCCCCATCAGGGAATCAGGACAGAGCCCCGGTGGCATAAGTGGTTGAGTGGTTGAGTGCGGAACTGCGGCTCACGGGCTTGGCGGTTCAAATCCAACAGCTTCTCTCTAGGAGCAAGACTTGATAGCTCCCACGACCACCAGAGGGTAGCAGAGGGTAATGATGCCCTCCCCACCCCCCCCAATAAATAAATAAGTGGAATGAGAAACAAAATTTAAGCCAGTTTTGGATAGATTCACTATTTAGCAGATAATAAATGCATGGTGTTCACTGAGTGCGATCGTGCCCAGGTGATTTCCCATATCTTCTTTAGGTATTAGTGCATCTCTGCCTCATTGTACTCCTATGAGGGAAATACTAGTTACTGTTTCCAGTTTCCAGATGAGGAAATGGAGGGGTCAGTGATCATGTGATTCGAACCAAGCGCTCTAGATCCCATTTGCTTAAACTCTGTTCTGCTGTTCTCTACCTTAGATACACCGCACAATCAAATTTCTCTCATTGCAAACATTCTGCTAAATTTCTATGTCAAAAGAATGTATATGCAATCAGATGACTTGCCTCCCAAATATTATCACTTTTATGTATTAATATAGAAATGTCTTACTTTCTCGCTCTCTTAACAAGGACAGTGGTTCAAACCTACCTCCTGGCCCTAGGATCACCTCGAGTCAGACTGGACTTGATGACAGTGATGACTCCTTAATAATGAAAATGATTTTCATTGAAGGGAATATGAATTGATGATGCATTTCCTATTCAATCATAATTACATTGCTTTAGAGGTGTTGTTGAATACTCTTGCATGCATATAGCTATGTCCACAATTCAAATTTAGTTTAACTATTTGAAAGGGGTTTTCTCTCAAAATAAAAAGATATTAGATAATGTGTCGTACAGGTTAGCAAATCATCCTGAGAGTCCAAAGGACATGAGATCAACTTAATGTCTCCTCTACACTTGACCTGGCAATTGTTGCATTAAGAAGGAGAAAGGGAGAAGAATTCACTTTCTGGAGATACATCTCTGCCCCTCCCAATCCAGCAGGAAACCTAGGAATGTGAGGTTCTCTTTCAGGGAATTCAAACTTCGTGTGCAGTGAGGACATCTCTGAAAGAACTTGATTCCTCTGGGGGAAACATGAATTCACCTTCTGGAAAGGGAAAATGACATAGCTGGTGTCCTCTAAAGAATCAGAAAGAGCCTTCAATCACAAAACACACAGGGCACCCATAGCAGCTATCATTCCCTTGTATTTGTAAAACTTAAAATGCAAAGATAGTATCTCCACTAATATGTATGTATTTAAAAATAGTAGCAACAGACATTCAGTGGAACCTTCTTATGTTGGCAGTGCATTTTCTCATGATGTGTTTGAATTCACAGAATAATTAAGCCGACTTTGTCGTTAGAGAGGAAGAAATGGAGATGCAAACTTAGTCAGGCAACTTCAGTAGTTATGCTCCCACAAACAACATTGTACTCATCCTTTTGTCTATGTTCTAGCTAATGTGACCCTTCACAAATTCACTCCTCTTTTTTCTTCCCTTCTGAATAGGCTTTAAGGATGTTTTCTTTTTTTTTAACGCTCCAGGATTATTTTTAAGCTTACTGTTCGAAGAAGCTGTAAAGCCTGCTGTAGTTACCTTATTAGGTATTATAATTTGCTCATCTCAAATGTATTGTATGTTATTATAATGATGGTAATTATATGACTTCTAAATTGTAGCATTACTTTGTGCTAATGTAAAACGACTGATTTTTATTCTGCTGGTAGCAAATAGGCTTTTAGACTGACCAATGTCCTTTTGGGGCCATTTATAAAATATACATACATATATATAGCATTTCCATTGGGAAAGTTTTGGTTCCAATATGATTATGTAATATCCAAGGGAGTGCCAGTTGAGTACAAATTTAATAGCTTTTCTAGGTAGGATTCCAGAATTAGTTCATGAAAGAACATACTAGATCTGTTTGAAGAGTTCATTAAATTAGGTTATACACGCTTATGAAATATAGAAGAGCACAAAAGCATCTAGAGGAAGGCATTAGAAACAATCCAAATTAGTTAAGAACCAAAGGGATTTATTTACGATGAATTATTAAAGATAGATGGATCTTCATAATAATAGATGCTCTAGAAACAAGAAATATATCTGATGCCAAGATACCAAGGAAATGACTAAGTTCAAAGAAGTTTTATCTAGTGGTTAATAAGGACTAGCAGTACTGTAACATCCTAGATATATCTGTCAATTAAAGATGTGAGATAAAGTAACTTGAAACTAGGAAAGTAAGCTCATCTGAAATTTACCTTAGCTAAAAACTAAGATTCAAGAGATGAAAACAGTCAATCAAAGGTGATATCAGCAATTTGAAATATTCATGCAAAGTGAACTTTTCATGATATTCTAGTGGATGTTATTTAAATAACACATTAAAACATGATAGGTTTTGGATTAGTTTTACTTTTGTTAAATGTCACATGAGTCACTACTATGTCCCTAAGTTACTGTAGTACGTAACCAGGTATATCATATGCTGAATATTTTATACATAATTGGTTTGACCTGACCAATCAGAATGGACACTCGATGTTAACAGTCATTATGACATTCTAGATTAATTTAAATTCTGTGCAAAACATAACCAGAAATGGCAGAACAAAGGAGATTGGTAAGTATCTGCCTTTCTGACTAAATAGAAATATTTTGAACTCTACATTCAGAAAAGTTGAGCCAAGCTTAAAAGGGTGTATATATACTGAAAATAAAGCTTGTATTAAGTAAGTGGGAAACTACTGTTGTTAATAATGGTGTTTGTTCTAATTGGTTAGTATGCACATAATGGCAGTTGAAGCATTTTGAAACAGTTCTCCTGCAGAAGAAACATTAACTTGGAACTGTCCGAAGATAAAATAAACGGCATTCTAAGTAGAAAAGGGAATCTACACTTTACGATAGTAACTGTAGGGGTATTCGTCTCTGTAGAGGATGTGCTGGGTTCCCAGGGAGCAGGTGTGAAGCTAGACTACCATGTAGGATGTGATTCAGAAAAGTATTCTGAGATCTTCATTGGTGGGGTTGGGATAGGAAGGGAGCAAGGGAGGTGCATAGGGAGATCTTGAGATAGGATAAGACCCAAGGACATCTTTGACCAAGCTCACAGCATCCTCTAGAAAAGTGGTTCTCAAACTTCCTAACACATTGTCACATATCGTGGTGAGCCCCAACATCATTTTTTTTGCTGCTTCATAACTGTAATTTTGCTACTGTTATGGATCATAATGTACATATCTCATAGGCAGGATGTATTTTCATTGTTACAAATTGAATATCATAAAAGCATAGCAGGTAATCACAAAAACAATATGCAATTATGTATTCTGAAATATTTATTTCTTATGACAAATAAATGAAATTCTGATGTGAAGCATGGCTTAGCATGCATCTTCATGCTGGGTACTCATATGTGGGCGTGTCTACAGTGTGGGCAGACCAGCCTGGAGATGGATAGAGGAGTGGTGTCTGGGTTCCTAAGACCATCGGAATTATGTGTTTTCCAATGGTTTTAAGCGACCCCTGTGAAAGGGTCATTCGACCACCAAAGGGGTTGCGACCCACAAGTTGAGAACTGCTGCTCTAGAAATAGAATGATACTTCAGAGTCCTCCTGGGTAAGGATAAAATAATCAGGTATTTATGCTATGGTTCTTTGCAGCTGATGTAATAACTTCTGATGCATTCCCAGATTCTGGGGCACCGAGTCTATTGTAGGGAGAATTGGGTGACACATCACCAATTCCTTGATACAGTAGCATAGATTCTTCCATTGGATCTTCCTCATCAAATAGATATGCTATGTCTTGACCAATCTTCATTTATTCTTTGTTTCAGAATCATATATATTGAGGATTTTATGTCTTTCTTGTATTGAGTGTTAGGCTAGAGTCCTGAAGTCTCATATCCTAGTGGACAGGGAATTTAATTCCTTGAGAATCATAGCCCTTTAGCAACATCTCTCAGGGAAGAATTGGGATTTTGGAGAAAAAAAAACCCGACTCTCTTTTGTGAATTTAATTTTACAGCTCTCCTTCAAACAATGTAGATCATCCTAACTACATATATATGAATATGATTTGCAAATATTTGTTAGTTCTTTAGTAGCAGATTAGTAATAAAATGTATAGTCTGACAAGAACATATGGGTAAAATTTAATCTCCTTGTTTTTTAAATTCATTTTACAACTCTTATCACAATCTATCCTTACATATATTGTGTCAAGCACATTTGTAAATTTGTTGCCATCATCATTCTTCAAATATTTTTGAGCCCTTGATATCAGTTCATTTCCCCCTTCTCTTCCTTCCCCCTCCCTCATGAAACCTTGATAATTTATAAATTGTTATCATTTTGTCATGTCTCATGCTGTCTGACGTCTCCCTTCACCCACTTTTCTGTTGTCTGTCCCAAAGGGAGGGGGTGATATGTAGATCCTTGTGATTGATTCGGAAGAGATTAAAAAAATACTTTTATTGGGATCTCTTACATCTTTTATCACAATCCATATATTTCTCGAATGTGTCAAGCACAATCATTATTTTTAAAGCACTCTCTTCCGACCTGAGTCCCTGATATCAGCTCCCCATCTCTTCTTCTTCTCTCCCCCACCCACACTCCCTCATGAACTTATTATTTGTCCATATCTTACATTGTTCTCTGACACCCTCATTCACTTTTCCATTATTTGTCCCTCTGGAAAGGGGTTCTAGATCAATCCCTGTAATTCATTCGCTAATCCTCCTGGTATCTCTACTCCCCTTGTTGGCCCTCAAGGGTTTAGTTATCCTGTATTCCCTGCATTGCCGGCTCTTAGCAGTATGCATGCTCTGGTCTGATGAAATGTATAAGGTAGAATTGAGGTGATGGTAGTGGGTTGAAGGAAGCATCAAACAACTAGAGGAGAGTTGTTTGTTTCATCGGTGACTGGCTCATCTCTTCCCTGTGATCCCTCTGTGAGGGAATGTCCAATTGTCTACAGATGGACATTTGGTTTCCACTTATGTTGCCATCATCATTTTCTAAAACATTTTCCTTCTACTTGAGTCCTTGGGTATCAGCTCATTTCCCCCTTCCCTCACCATCTTTCCCTCATGAGCTCTTGATAATTTTATGGTATTACTATTTTTTTCATATATTACACAGATCCCTACACTCAATTTTATGTTGCCCAGCACTCTGGGAGGAATTTATAGGTCAATAATTGTAATCCATTCCTTCCTTTCTCCCCCTGCCTTCTTCTTCCTCTAGGTATTGCTACTCTCCTTACTGATCCCAAGGAGATTATGTGTCTGGGATTCCCTGTGTTTCCAGACTCTTATCTGTACCCATTGACATCCTCTGGTCTAGCTGATTTGTAAGGTAGAATTGTCGCTATGATAGTGGCAGAGGGAAGAAAGCATTAAACAACTACAGGAAAGTTATATGTTTTATTGGTGCTATCAGAACTTCAGATTCTTAAAGAATACAGAACTACTGGTCCCATTGAGGCTGGTGGAATCCCTGAGACTATGTTCCTGAATTGCTCTTCAAATGACAAATTCAAATGTTTCCCTAGAAGTCACCTTTACTATTTAGCCAGAAGAGGAAATATTTGAACCATGGACTATTGCCTTTCTATAATGTAAATTAATTATATGTAAGACCAAAGAGCTAACAGATACTTTAAAGCATCTATGAAAAGGTTGAGTAGGGAAATTAAGCAAATGAAAATAAGCAACTAGAACAGAAACAGCAAGAATATTGACACAGTGTGAAGACTATGACCAATGTCACTGATGAGGATGTTTAGAAACATAATAATAGGAGTATGTGTTACTGTGTGTTTTACAAGTGAAAGAGATTTTTCAAGACTAATGAAAGTGTATTTTTGTATCTAAGCTTTTAAAAATATTGGCATAAATTCTGGCTACCCTGCTGTGGCTGGCTATGGATTTTTCTGGTGCAAATGACTCCAAGAAATAGAAAATATATGTACTTACAAATTTCTCAGTAGTCAATGCTGCTTTTCATGTGGTGTTAGAGGAGGAAGAAGTCTCTCCAACTTCAATAATGGATACCTGTCTATGATATTTGATATTCAGCTGCCATGAAGAGGACTCAAATCAAA
This sequence comes from Nesogale talazaci, assembly GCA_004026705.1. Classification (NCBI taxonomy): domain Eukaryota; kingdom Metazoa; phylum Chordata; class Mammalia; order Afrosoricida; family Tenrecidae; genus Nesogale; species Nesogale talazaci. The sequence continues at coordinate 294,118 of PVJH01000255.1, forward strand.
ATAGGCAAAAGCATCCAAATTGCAGAGCCATCGAGTCTATCCCCACCCATAGGGACCCTGGAGGACAGGGTAAAACTGTCCCTGTGCTTTTCGGATACTGGAACTCTTTACAGGAATAGAAAACATTGTTTTTCTCCTGGAATGGTTCATGGTTTCGAATTGCTGACTTTGTGATTAGTCTCAGCCTGAGCATATTATACTTTCTGTTATCGTTCTGAGTGAACATAGTCTAAAAGGTTTTATAGGATATATCATATTTTGAAAACTAGGGTTTGAAAGGGAAAGGAGGAAAGTTAAATTTAAAGTAATGGACTGTATTCTTGTGAGAATAAAATACTCCTTTTGGCATAGATTAGCTTTACATGTATGTACCTGATGTATTTAGAAATCCTAGTGTTGCTATTGGGTGGGTGCTGGACTGCTCGCCACAACAAGATAGATGGTTCAAATCAACCATGCAGGGCTGCGGGAGAAAGATGAAGCTACCTGCTCCTGTCAAGATTTACCACCTTAGGGAGTCATTAAGACTTGCCAGTGACTTGATTGTAATAGACGTGGATTTGGGGAATTATGGTGCAATTGCCATTCACTACAGGTCAAAACAAGTGGTAAGCTTTTACTTTTTCTTAATCATCATTCCATTTTATTTAATATTTTATTTTAATGTGTCTCAGAGACATTATTTTAAATTAATTTGTGATAACTTCCAATAGATTACCATCCTCATTTGTTTCATTGTTGAGAGGAACCAACAGTTTTGTGTTTGTGAGAGTGGTAAAACCAGTCAAGTACTGCTGTACTGTAAAGTTCATACATTTGCTGAAATTCATAATCCTTGGAGAGTTTTATGATCATAGCAAAATAATAGCAGTTTCCATAAATGTGAAGGCTCCCTATTTGACTTAATTAGCACATATTATCTGGAAAAACTTAAATGACTGGAAGCATCAGTCCTTGAAAATAAACTGTCTTACATTTGCAGTATTGTCTATGGGGTTAAAGTGCTTTGGAAATTTTATTCAACTTTAAATGATCAATACTCTCATTTTTGAATCTGATATGTTCAGAGAAGTAACTTAGACAGCTAATTTTATAATGGACTTCTACAATATTATCTACTATTGAATAAACAAAATTATATGAGAAATATGTTTTGGGGAAAAATTTAAAACCCACTGCCTTCGAGTCAAATCTGACTCATAATTATTTTAAAGGGCAGACTAGAACTTGCCCTGTGGATATTCAAGCCTAAATTTTTATGGGCGTAGAAAGCTTACCCTTTCCCATGGATATCCTGATGTGTTTTAAAAGACTGACCTTGATAGTTAGCAATCTAAGGCATAATGCATTATGTCACCTGGGCACCCTTTGATAACAAAGCTTTGCTTTTAAACTATCTTTAAAATTATTTTTTAAGAAACATAGCTAACAATTTTAAAAACCTTTGAATAATGAGTTAGATTCATAATAAATGGTGATGGGTAAAGCTTATGCTAACAAAATAAATAAGCACACCAACACCATACATTAATTTGAGTAAGATTTAAGATTTATTTAGAGAGGTCAATTAAAAGATTTAATGCTGTGATATCCTAGGCTTGATTTTCTACCACATATCAGACTAAGTTAAATATATACATCTCCTAGGGTTCAAGTTTATACATTGATGGATTTATCCAAAGCAAAACATGTTTAAGCTTGTATATGTGGACAGTGGAAAGCTGCAGAGAAGTTCTCTGTCATGCACTTGCCTTAATATCCTTGAGGCGCATTTAAAAAATAGAAAGGCTTCTAAGGGGAACTGTTAGACCATTTAACTTCAAAGCAAAAAACTCAACTCAGAAGATTATGGCACACAGTTTTTAAAAAGCACATGGGTCTTTCTTGGGTCTTAGTATGAAGAGTTTTAAGAAAACTGAGAACTACATTCATGAGAAGATGACCAGAAAGTTATACCAAGAATCTGCTCCGCCCCCCATCATAAAGATGCACTTGCATATTATTTAAGGAGATCCACCCTAGGACCCTCATATTGCATTTGCTGACTCTTTTTCCTTTTGCTCCTTGAAGTCAAAGAGGCAAGGATAGTGAGACTTGAACACACATACTTGGGATGTGTTGTCAGGAGGGTCTGCTTCCCAGAGAAAGTCATCATGGCTGGTAAAGTGGAGGAGCAGTGAAGAAGAGGAAGACTTTGACAAGATGGATTGGCACAAATTGTGAGGATGGCACAGGATTGGTCGGTCTTTCAAAGAATCACTCACTGTAAGTCAGAGCTAATTAGATAGCACCTAACCGCAGCAACAAACACCAAAAACATTGAAAAGAAGCATGATTGAGCTAGTATACATTGAAGATAATGTAAGGTTGTACAATTGAAGCACCCAGAATGCCCCAGGACTAGAGAAGCAGAAATCCTGTCTTCCCGAAGTATCTAGACCGCAATGGAGAATATGTGAAGAAACAGTCACCTCACAGGTTGATATTTTTATTTAGCCAAGGTTTCTATATACTGATACTTTCTTGCTTATCCTTATATGTGGACTTTGAAGCCCAGCTTATTCAATGCCCATGGCCAATGACTTTAATGAATGCCTAACAACTTATTTAAACCAAACAAATAATTAGTCTCAATTACCGAAGTGTAGATTTGACTCTAATTAATGAATGTCCCAGCTTTCACACATTGGTTTAAGTGTAATTGATCCTAGGGCCACCAAAATCAATGGAAGGGTTGGCAAGATGACAACAAGTCGGAAGTGACTCATCATATATGGATGCTTGCCACTAGAAAGATTAAGTGGTTTATTAGTGATAAACTAGTAGGTGGCTGATATAATAATGATATCCTCCTCTTAAAGGCCTAAAAAATAGGATCACTAACTTCAAAGACTTTAATTATATACAATTGCTATGCCAAATACACTATTTTAAAGGAATATCTGTCACGCTCATTTATCTTCTTCAGTTTAGTTTTTTCCCCACTTGCGTCATCTGAAAGAGAAAAATCCCCAAGGAAGCAACCAACTGTTTTACTGTTTTGCACTTTAAAATATTCTCAATGGGCTGTGTTGGTTGGCCTGAGTGTGGAAAATCAAGTGACTTGCACTAAATAGACAATGACTGATTGCCAGCTAGTACTTTTCCATTTACCCCAGCTGTCAGGGAAGTGTGCTTTTGTTGCCATGTTAACCTCTCCCAACTTCGACACAGAAATCTGGAGGGAGAATAGAAAGAACAGGGAGAGAGGTGTTTCTATTAGGCCATTGCAGCTCTCCCCCTTTGGAAAGTTCTGCGTACTGAGAATGATGGGTGACAGAACGAGATGATGAGCTGGAGTGAACGGTGGGAAAAGACCAACTGATGGCACATCCATTTCATATAGCCATATGAAGGATGTTGCTGGCTGGGGGAGGGACAGGCAAAGTCCTGGATCAAGAGAGGGAAGAGGTGGTTGCTAAGTGAAGAGTTATGGGACAAAGAATTGCATGGAGCCTTTGTCCTTTGGCTGAGTAGTCGCCTGTCTGTTCTCTTTCTCGCTTCTTCCTCCTTACCTACTGGCCCCAGACAACTCTCACCACCCACCCCCCAAAAAAAAAGATTTTTCAAGAAAGATGTTAAAGAAAATAGAATTTTTCACGAAGTAATGTCAACGGAAATCGTTGAATGAGGCACAGGGGCCGCATGCGACCAGAGTGGAGGAAGGTGTTAAAGACGCTATTTAGAAGTTAAGCCTGGAAAACTGGGGCAAGAATCAAAGCAACGCTACAGGCAGGAATGAGGTACGCAGGGCTCGGAAGATAATCATAAGGAGCTGAAGTCTGAGGCAGAAAAAAAGGCGAGGCCAGTTAAGAGGTTTAAGGCAGAGGATGACCTACTTAGAAAAAGATCTTTTCAACAGTGGGACTTTGGACTGGAGGGGAAATAGCGAAGGAGGTTGACTAGGTTCCATTTATCTTAATGAAATGGCTCAGAATAAACAAGAAATTGCAATTATACAGAATTATGAAGAGATTAAAAAACTGAATTAAGATGTCATGTGTAAGAACATTTCCTTTTTATATGTTTTTTAAAAAGGTTTTATTTCTTAATGTAGTTTGTCATCATATGTAAATTTTCATTTGCATTATGTTGTGTAGTACAACCTTATTTAGATGACTTTGTTGAAAGAACTTTCTAAATCCATGAAGATTCTGAAAGGGACTGATCATTTCTTATAATTAGATTTTTTTCCAAGGCTCATATTAACCTTTAACAGACTGTGTGAACCCCCTGTAGTATTATAGAGGACTGCCTTTAATAGGTAGATAAAATAATGATGGGAAGAGGGTTTTAGAAACACATATTTATGAATTCAGGCAATTCTATTATTTTGATACCTTAAGTAGTTCAAACAGACTTTCTGATACCTCATTAGCATTAATAATATGTTTCAAAACACAGCAGGATGGTGTAGTCATTAACTACATCAATTCTGGATCCACGTTAGGTGACTTGAATCCTAGTGCTACCATGTCCTACCTCGGTATGTGCCTTAGTGCTAGCATCTACATAATGGGCTAATAGTCCTCCCTGTGAACGGATTCTGAAAAGTTCATGGATAAATTCCATTATCTTTGCATTCCGTCGCATCCCCCTACCCCCTGTGAACTTCTTGAAATATTTTGCAGTGTAGTAACAGTCAAATCCGTACATATAGAGCTTAGAAAATTGGAGACATGGATGAATTCTTTCTTAATAGTTTCATATGAACAGCATTCCTAATGGTAATGATCCACTTTTGTCTACCATCTCTCAGTCCTTCCAGACATTGCTTCCCAGCCATCTGCAGTCTAGCTCTCCAGAGTTGTCTATACTTTACTGATCCAATCTGGTTTTCTGTGTCATCACTCCAGTGAAGTTGTTCATGATCACATTGTCCTCCATGTTGCTGCATTTTATCCAGGTCTCAATCCTTATCTTTGGCCTATCAGTAACCTATGCTCACCTCTTTCCCGGACATGCTGCCTTTGCTTTCCTGTCATAACCATACTCTCATTTTTTTCCTCATTTTTAAGCCAAACTCCTTGATTTATCTTTATCAGTCTTCTTTCTTTTAAACATTATTCTTTTGGGAGGCTCATAAAACTCTTATCACAATCCATACATCTACCCACTGTGTCAAGAACATTTGTGCACTTGTTGCCTCCGTCATTCTCCAAACATTTTCTTTCTACCTGAGCCCTTGGTATCAGCTTCTCTTTTTCCCCGCTCTCTTCCTCACTTTCTCTCCCTCATGAATCCTTGATAATTTATAAATTACTATTATTATTTCATGTCTTACACTGTCCGATGTCTCCTTTCACCCACTTTTCTGTTGTCCATTCCAAAGGGAGGCGGTTATATGTAGCTCATTCTTTATTGGCATCTTCTCTATTTAAAAATCAATGAATGATGGAGGAACTGAGACCCAATCCTTGGTCTTCTTAGCTTATACTCACTCAATTGGCAGTCTTTTCACAGTTATAGTTTTTTTTTAAGCTCCACTTGACTGCTGTTAATCAACTCTGTCTCTAACCCCTCTTTTATAACTTGGATATGTACATCTAATTCCTTACTCAAAATTTCCACTTGAGTAACTACTGTATATACTCAAGTATAAGGCAATATGAAAACCAGCTGAGGTACCTAATTTTCACATGAAAACTGCATTTGAATGCGCTGAAAAACTTGATTAATGCACAAGTATATATGTTAATAAATACCTGGGATTTAATATATTCAAGAGTGATACCATTGATACCTCAAAACTGTTCCCACTTGTAATTTTTCCCATCTCAGTTAATATAATTCCATTCTTCCACTTATTCATGGCATAGACCACCACTCTTCTCCTGTTCTTTATCTCACACATCTGCCTTGACCTTCACAATATACCCAGAGAGTGAGTACTTTTTACCACCTCCACGGTTACTGTCTTGATGGAAACCACTATTATCATCTTTCACCTGGATCACTGTAATGACTTTGCTTTCTTCCTCTCCTTCCCTTCTTCTTGTGGTTGTTAGGTGGCATCCGGTTGGTTCCGAGGAAATGCTGCCTAGTGATGTTTGAGGCCATTGTTCCAGCCACTGGGTGAATTAGTCTTGCACAGTGTCTCCCTCTTTTGTGCTGACCCTTCAATTTACCAAGCATGGTGTACTTTTCCCAGGGTTTGGTCTCTCCTGACAACATGTCCAAAGTCCGTGAGACAATGTCTTACCTGACTTGCTTCTCAGAAGCATTCTGGCTATAATTTTCTAAGACAGATTTGTTTGTTCTTTCGGTAGTCCATGATATTACAAATAATCTCCACCACTACTCTAGAACAAGCACACCAATTCTTAGCTCTTTCTCCTTAATTCAGTATCCTACTTTCCACATGTATGGTCTACTTATTCTCACCACAGACACGTAAAGGTCTGTAAAATCATATCTGTCCTCTCTTTGAAGTACTTTAATGAGTTTTTTTGGGGGTGTTATTGTTTGAAGTGAACTTGCTTGTTACAAGACTCGAAGCCCATTTCAGTTTTACATTCCTCATTTTTTCTAGCCACTCATACCACTGTTAAGGTTTGAGGGCTAAGGAATCTGTAGGGCTTCAATGAGTTTTTAATTCATGCAGTATAAAAACCTAAGTCCTTATAGTGATTTACATAGTCTTATATAAGTTGATCCCCATTGTTTTTCTGATGTCATGTACTACAACTTTGCTCAGCATGCCTGTTACTCTAGCCACCAACACTTGAATATCTTCTGTTCCCCATCTGGTTTTATTGTTTTATCGCTCTTAGTATTAACAACATCATATGCAGTTAGTTTGTTACTTTAGTTAATATGTCCATTCTTTATATTCTCTCCTCCTCCACTAGAAAGTAAGTACCATGTGGACTGGGAATATTTTTTGGTTAGAGCATGACCTGCCATATAGTAGACACTCAAAAAAATGCATGTTGAATGAAAAACTGAATTATTATGTACTCCACTGGTTTGTCTTCAGTCCTACAATTTTTTTACATTGGCAAGCATTTTCCATAAATACAGACATTATACAAAATGCATGCATGCCATAGGCAGTGAACCTCATCTAACTATTACCTACATTTGCTAATTTAATGGGTATGGCGCAACATGAACCTTACCTCAGCATAGAGTGTTGGTCTCTGCCTTTGGGATGACTTCCTTCTTCCCTTAGCCTGGCTAAACACTGATCCACCATTAAACTAGGTACCATTAAGGAAGCTTTCTTTTGGCCATCTTTCTTATCCACAGTGATGTTTATATCCTCTGAACTAATGTAGCACTAATATTGTCTACACGAAAAATTAGCCATCACTTTTTAAATTTTAGAGCAAGTTTCAAGGCTTTAGATGAATGTTATCCCAGAAATTAGCTTGTTCTAGCCAAGAGTAGAAATCACATGCTCTATCTTCTAGGAAAATCAATGTGCAGATTCATGGTCCAGTATTTTTACCCATGTATTTTTACATAAAGAGAATTTATTTCAGGAACATTTCTTGCAATATTCTTTTGATTGTTGTTTTTTTTTTGGTGACATCACTACCCTGGTGGGAGTAGGAAGATTTGAACCGCCAACCCTGTGGGCTGTAGTCTCACACACAACCACTACACCACCAACACTCAGCCCTCTTCCAATATTCTCAAGTAAAATTATTTTAAAAATAAGCCTAATTAATAAAATTTTATATAATAGGACAGTATTACCAATGGAAACTTTATATGATGAATAATTTCCAGAAATTTCTTTTTTCTTCTGAGTTAGCAATGTAGAATAACAAATATCCTCATTTCCTTTCATTTTGTAAGAATTGGCTACTGGTTATCCCAAGAAAAATGTTCTTCTCTACTTTTTATATATGTGAAGGTATTATGTGGAAATAAAACATTTATTTGCAGAATATAGTGGTCAAAATGGAAAGATGTGGTGACCACTAGAATGCTTATAATTCTGTTCATTAAAATATTGGTTCATGGAAAATTTTCATGAAAAAGTTCACTTGCATTCTGACTCTCATCTCCTTATCTGTTAATTTACACAGTCCATTTCCTATAATTGCATAGAGCATATGCACATTAAACATAGATATGGCTTAGTTTATGTCCTAAAGTTACAAAGCCAAATAAAGGCTGTGTTAATGGAAGACCTTTAACTTTCCCCATTGTGCTTAATGACCATCACTATTAAGGCAGTTTGCAAGATTATTCTGTATCCCAAGAGCGCAAATGTCTTCCCCAGAAAAAAAATAGACAACATAAGAATATTAGTACTAGAAGCTATCTGATTACATTTTATTTCATGACATTGAGAGGAAAAAATCATTATTTAAGTTTTCTTTTAAGAGTGAGTTTTATATGGATATTACTTTCTGAAACACATCTTTGGGGATTTTTCTTTCACCAAATGCAATAGATAGAGGCGGGTCACAGAGTCCCGGATGCAGCTGATGTCCTTTTCATTTATTTTTTGTATCCAAGTCTCTTTTTGCATAGAACATCCTCAAAGAATGGTGTATGGCCACTAGAATTTTTTACAAGACAAAATGTTGGACTGAGCCCGGGTGGCGTAAGTGGTTTAGTGCGGGACTGCGGCCTGCGGACGTGGCAGTTCAAATCCAGTGGTGGCTCTCAGGAGCAGCACTGGGCAGCACCCACGGCCACCGGAGCCAGTGATGCCCCCCCCCCAAAAAAAATAAAACAAGACAAAATGTTACATAAAAACCATTTTCAGAAATCTAGATCATGTATAAATTATTTCATTCAGCACATTTATTAGGTAACTGTATTCCGTGCCACTCATTATTTGGGGGATATTATTTGGGGTCAAAATAAATTCTCAGCCCTCATGGAGATTTTCCTAAACAGGATGTAAGTGAAATTTGTAGTGATTGAAGATAACTGTGAGGAGAGCAGTAAGAGATATGTGGATGAGGGTTGTTGCAATTATCAAGGGGGTTGCTGAAACACATGGCTTAGAAGAAATCATTTCAAAAAATGCTTTTAAAGGGGGTGCATGTGAGTCACAAGTGTATTGCATAAAGGGATAAACAGGCACAATGGCTATAAGCCAGGGGTGTGTGATTCAGTGCTCAACCCCTAATCTAAATGTTGATGGTTCAGACACACAAGCTACACTGAGAGAGAGAGATAGAGAGAGAGAGAGAGAGAGAGAGAGAGAGAGAGAGAGAGAGATGACAATCTACTTTCTTAAAGATTGATGACTTTCATATATGCATGGCATACAATGGATGGATATATGGATTGTGATAAGAATTCTATGAATCTTCAATAAAATGATTAAAAGAAGAAAAGATTGATGACTTTTGAACCCTGGGGGCAGTTCTCATTTGTCCTCTAGGAGTCCCATGAGTCACAATCAGCACCATGACAGGGATTGGTGGCCCTAGAATGCAGCACCTCATGATGTTGTTGTTAATACTAATGTCAAAGAGTGCTGGAAGCAATTCTTAACTTTAAAATTTGAGCTCAGTGATATGAAAAGAAGATTATTCTGGTCACAGAGAAGACAATTCTTAATGCAATGTATGTTATGTACAAACTGGAGAACATACTGTGTACACAAAATCATTAAATCTCTATATTTGTAATTAAAGGAAAAAATTGGGTTTGGAATTTACCAACTAAATTATTAAGAGGACTGAGCATGTTGGAAAAGAAAACTTTCATACTAGGACAAACATAAAAAAATTTTAAAAGAGTGAGACCTAAGAGGAGGTATAATCAAAGCTCAAAAAAAGGCATGAATAAGGTCAACATATTCTTATTTACCAAAGTTCGAATTCTAGAACTAAGTCATACTCCTGAGGCTTTAAAGGATTCCACTGAGGACAAAATGAAAGTAATTTCTGTTTTAACCAGTAGGTAGGAAACTTGTGAAACTCCTTACCACAAATGATGGAGTGGGCTGGAAATATAAATAGTTTCAAGGTAGAGTTCATGGACAATAGATATACAAAAGGTTGTTTAAGGAAACTAGATGTTTTGATGAGTGGTACATCATGAATCTGTTAATTTTGAGATCCTATTGCATAACCAGGTTTTCTTTAAAAAAGGTTTGATATTTAGAATAAAATACGTAATCTGATATGAGCTTTTCTGTTATGCAAAATTTCCAAGTGGAGCTGAGCCCTGGTGGCGTAAGAGGTTGAGTGCGGGACTTCGGCCCACGAGCTTGGTGGTTCAAATCCAACAGCAGTTCTCAGGAGCAGCACTGGATAGCTACGCTCCCATGACCACCAGAGGGCAGTGATGCCCCCCTCAAACAATTTCCAAGAGAATGTCCTCAATATATCCCAATTTCCCTAAAATTATGAAGACTACAATACCCTCATGTGAAGAGTCATTTAGGGGGGATTATTTTTTAAATGCTGCCTTACTGGATCATATGTGTTCACCATGAGGGATGATCTTAATGTGATGAAGACAGAGTTCTTTCTTTATTTTCTGTTTTTAAAACATAATTTTATTGGGGGCTCTTATAGCTCTTATCGCAATCCATACATGTGTCCATTGAATCAAGCACATTGGTCCATATGTTGCCATCATCATTTTCAAAACATTTTCTTTCTACTTAATCTCTTGGTGTCAGCTCCTCATTTTTTCCCTCCCTCCTCCACCCTCCCTCCTGAACTCTTGATCATTTATTAATTATTTTTTTTCATATCTCACACTGACCACTGTCTCCCTTTACCCACTTTTCTCTTGTCCTTCTCCCTGGGAGGGTGTTGTGTGTCAATCATTGTGATTACTGCCCCATCTTTCCCTTTCCCCTCCTGGTATTTCTATTCTCAATAATGGTCTTGAGGGGTTTATCTGTCCTGGATTTCCTGTGCTGAGGCCTCTAATCTGTACCATGTACATGCTCTGGTATAGCCAGATTTGTAAGGTGGAATTGAGGTCAAGATAGTGAGAGGGAGGGGAAACATTAAATAATATATCTCTGGATTTTCTTGCAAAGTCATTCTTACGGTTGAACTTTATTTCGGTCTTTCCCTAGTTAATGACTTTTAATTCACTTTTTTTGTTTGTGGTACTATGAGGTCAATATTGGATTCCTAACCATAAGGTCAGCAGTTAAAAACCACCAACAGCTCCTTGGGAGAAAAATGATGCTATCAACTTTTGTAAAGATGTACTGCCTCCAAAACACTAAATAGGCTCACTGTGAATCAGCATCATCTCAGGGACAGCGGATTTGTTTTTGTTCATTTTTGCTATTTATTTATAGTGACATTATTTCCTCCTTTAGTTTCTTCTGCAAAACAGGTCTGTTTTCTTTATTCTTTTTATCTATTACTTTCATAGTTATATATTAATTTATATTTTGAAGCTTGATACTTCAACTCATATTATCCATAATTAATGAAGTCATTATTGTCCCCAAAACAGTGGAGGGATATTAGAACACTTAAAATCTGATTTTCTTATTCTATACTACATATAACTCTATCATCTATATACCCCTCTCATTAGTCATTATTACTATTTTTATTTTGTCATTTTTTCCCACCATGGGTTCAAATCTTTCAGTTCTCTTTCTTTCATGAAATGTATTACTAACTTTATTAGCAGTCGTCTCTCATTATTAAACTTTCCCAGCCTTTGTATGTCTGTTTTGTCTCTATCCTTGAATAATTTTTTTCACTCAAGATGGCTTTTGGGTTTTGAGGAGTCATATCTTTTTACAATTCTGGGATGTTGTCTATCATTATCCTTCTAATGTTCTGTCACTAAATCTTTTTCTGTTTTATTTTCTGTGACTGCATCATATATGTCTTGTATAGTCTCTTTGGACAGTGGTTCTCACCTTCCTAATGCCTCAACCCTTTAATGCAGTTCAGCATGTTGTGGTGACCCCCAACAATAAAATTATTTTCATTGCTATTTCATAACTATAATTTTGCTACTGCTAAGACTCAGATGGCTCTTGTGAAAGTGTCATACCACCCCCAAAGGAAACATGACCCACAGGTTGAGAACCGCTCTCTTTGGGTATTATGTGTCTTTGAAATTATTTTTTCACGATCCATTTCTATTTCTTCAATATTATGAGCAATTTCCTGAAAACCATCTATTATTTCATTAATGTTTTCATCAGCTCTGTTTTCTGGATCATCACATATCTTTTTAAGCATTGCGCTAGATTCTTTATTATTAATGTTATTAGAATTTCTGCTTGGTACATTGTAAATCAATATGCTATTTTTTTACTGCTTTTTTGTTTTTTTCATTTATTTAAACATTCAGATCTTTGATATTATGAATAGAATGAAAAATATGCAATTGTGTTAGTTCTAATTCTACTTTGATACCCATAAGATTAAGCATTATTTTAGTCAATATATGGAAAAGAAAATATAAGGATGAAATAGGATATTTTTAAGAATTGAGTCAGAGGATGGATTTGAAGTAGAATCTAGGTATTTTCTTTTCTTGGAATGTGTTAGTCTGGGTAGGCTAGAGGAACAAATTTCACAGACAAGCATATGGCTATAAGGAAAAGGTTTATATACAGTAGATACGGGACATTGAGAAAGCATCCCAGCCCCGTCAAGTCCAAAGTCATAAGTCTGATATTAACCCATATGCTCAAAATCAGTCTATAAAGTCTCCTTCAGATTCACAAAGTCACAGGTCAGTGGGTGCAGAATCCCGGCACTGGCAGGGGTCTCCACATGGCTCCTCGCTTCCAGAGCTCAGGGTCCATCAGCAGCATTCTCTGGTGGCAGAAGCAACTCATCACTGTCAGGTGTCCCCTCAAGTCCTCTCCAGCTTCAGAGGTCTGGTTCCATCAGGGCAAGGCCTTGTGTTCTCTCTACTACCTCCTCCAGCTTCTCAGACACTGCCATCTTGTCTTGTCCGTGATTCATCTCTAAGACTAACTGCCAACAACTGGGGAAGATAGCATCTCATCTTCACGAGGGAAATATCGCAAGATTTCCCAGAAGTCTCAGGAGAAATCCATGACCACACAGAGGCTTCATTGGCTACTCAATGGCTATCACCAGATTAACAGGCTAGACTCCACCCCTACATTTCAATCATAAAATTAATATAAGCACATGACTGCCACATGGATTTGTTTCTTTTTTTCAATTAAAAGAAGCAGTACTTCCTCTTCTTTAGTTTTGCATTTCTATGTGCTTGGAAAATAGAAAGAAAGTTTCGGATATATGGTCAAGGAGTAGTGCATTTACAATAACTCAAAAAGTAATCACTTTCTAAATTGTGTATTTGTGATAATTGTATCTTAATATTGTAATTGCTATTTATTTATTTATTTATTTTAGCTTTAGGGTTTTTGTAGCTATCTTAGCTAGTACACAATTCCTTCTCTGAGAAAGATGAAGAAAAGTAAGATGCAAAGATTTCCCTAAGATCTCACTGTTTATATGTTGCAAAGCTAGTCCTAAATCTGCAGTGCCCTAACTATTCACTTGCTCCTTTTCATATTAATCTTTCTATTTTTTGGGGTGGGCAATCACTGCCCTCTGGTGAGAGTAGGAGGCTCAGCCTTGCTCCTGGAGAACTGCTGCTGCATTTGAGCCACCAGTCCAGTGGGTCATAGTCCCACACACAACCACTACACCACCGGGGCTCAGCCCCCATATTAATCTTTCTAAGTAGGAATTGTTTTTCTTTTGGAAGTAGGTAATAGATCAGGCATGTGTATTAAATAAGAATAAGCTTTTTCTATGGCACTTTTGACAGCATATTAATTTCAGTAGATGAATCTATATCACCTTTGGAATGTGGGCTTTCATCATAGTATTCTGCAATTTTCTTCCTACTTTTCTTGCTCATGGATGATAGAATGGGACTTTGCTATACTTTTATTACTAATTTTTATTAGTCAAACAGTGGCATGAAAGGGCATATGTGGAGGTCTAAATACAGGCCTGTGCATGTGTAAATATATTTATAGATGATGATGGGGAAATAGATGTATGCACATATATTTATAAGTTTAGTACTAATGTAGCAGGTGTATATTGGGTCTCTAATCAAATCCTCCCTGAATGCAAGAACAATTTGTACTATTAAACTGTCATTCTATGATACTCACCTTCCCGACGTGGTCACCAAATTCAAAGTGGTTGCATAAGCAAATGTATAGAAGAAAGGTGATGGTGCCCAGTTACCAAAAGTTATTGCTTCTGGGGACTTAAAGACTTGAAGATAAGCAATTAGCTATCTAGTTGAGAAGCAACAAAGCCCACATGTAAAAAGCAGACCAGCCTGTGGGCTCTTGAGGTGTCAGTGGGATCAAGTATCATACATCAAAGACCTGGAACAAAAGAAAAATCATATCAATGTGAATGAGGGGGAGTGCTGACTGGAGATCCAAAGGCTATCTGTAGGCAACTGGATATCCACTTACAGAAGGGTCATGGGGAGGAGACAAGCCAGTCAGGGTGCAGTATAGCACAAATGAAACATACAATTTCCTCTAGTTCTTTAATGCTTCCCCCCGTTGCCATTGCCCATTATTATGATCCCCATTTTACCTTACAAATCCGGCTAGACCAGAGGATGTATACTGGAATGGATAAGAGCTGGAATCACAGGGAATCCAGGACAGAAAATTCCCACAGGGCTAATAATGAGAGTAGCTATACCAAAACATAAAACAGTGGTATGCTCTTATTTGAACGCACAAAATTATTTTTGCAGTCCTGTCAGTTCCCTGTGGTTCAAGTAAATAGAATCGCAAAATTGAAGAGCAACTTTATATCTTGGCATGTATATATGCTTCATAAGTATATTGAATTAAGACACATCTGGTAAAAATAGGGTGTGCATATTAGAGATTATTTATCTTAACATAAGGAAACATAAAGTAATGCTAGTTAGCTATTCAAATGATAAGTCTTTGCATTTCTAGTGTGTATGCCATGGGCTAGTTTCTTAATATTTAAGTTTACTTTAGGTAAGTCCTTCTAGATGTATTGTTGGATTTTTCAGTTCAATTCTGGTTTTGAATTATTTGATAGCATATTATTTCCAAAAAGTCCTATACATTTTTATAAAATCCACACATTCAATTTTCTTTTTTTTCTGCATTACTGCCCTGGTGGGAGTAGGAAGCCCAGCCTTGCTCCTGGAGAGCTACTGCTGGATTTGAATCGCCAACCCTGTGGGCTGAAATTCTGCACACAATCACTGTGCCACTGGATCTCAACTCTGCATGTTCAATTTCCATTTGCTGCTTTTACTTAATTTTTTCTATAGTAGCTCTATATCTCCAAGAGATTCTTTGACCCTTAAAATATTCATAGACATTTTATATTCCTCAGAGCATCATTCACGAGGAGATATCTGCACCTTCTTGCTATTTTTCTTTTTAACTTTAAATATACTTCTATATACATTGGCTTTGCTAGTATGTTTGCTATTAATTAGCTTCTAGAGTTGCTCACTTAAATAGGTATGCTCTCCATTCTGCCTAAAATCTGAATAACAATTAAAATCAGCAATGTGTAGTAGAAATAATTGTCCTGTGCTAAGTAAGGGGGCAATTTCACCTGCATTGCCTTGTAGGATTCAACATCAACCCATTCATCCAACCCTGATCCCACCCCCAAAGAGGAAATTGATCCAATCCTGACCTTATCACAGCACTGTCCTCATAACCAACCACCCACAGAGCACCATTGTCTGGACCCTTGCCACCTGGAGATTTGTCAAAATTCACACGGTAGAAGGACACCATCCTTTAGACCAGCTGTTCATGCATCACTTCTCTGACCCTAGCCACCTGGAAGTGGGTAAGAGCTCAAAACTTAAGAGGACACTTTCTTTTAGACTACTAAATAGGGAGATGCCTGCCAAAAGTTTGAGTTCACACAATTCTTTAGTCTTCTTCCCCGATGGCCACAAAATTGGGACTGATTTTCCACTACCCCTTTGGATGTCAGCTGCAAGCTCAGGAGTTCAGATGACACACTTTCTCATCTGCTGCCTCTTCCTGCCCCTTGGATTTGATAATTTACTGGAAAATCTCACAGATTCTTTTAGAGAGTATAACGTCCTCAGGGCTGCAGATTTATTACAACCCAGAGGGATACAAATGAAAAGACACACTAGGTAGCGTCGGAGAGTGCTCACACCAAAGCTATTAGGTCCCAAGGTGCATTTTTTCCTCCTGAGATGATGCTAGCTAAGCAGGATGTCCTGTGTTCAACATCTTTATAAGCCTCCCCATGAGGTCACCATGAGGCTTGTCCACATCAGGACACCGCAGAGGTGTAGGCAGAGGACAATAGGAGGGGACACTTGGTGTAAGTTCACAAGTATGATAGGCAGCTGAGTGAGGCTACTGTGTCAGAAGGGAGACAAATATTCAGCTGGCTCATCCCCACTATCAATGCTTGTTCATGTTGAAAGTAGGGGGGGCGGGGGAAGGGGTGGAGTGCAATAGAGAGATCGCCCCTGGTTGTACAAAATGCCAGAGGGACTGCCCAATTCAGAGGTTGTCCCAAGTGCTCTTTGCACACGTTTTATTCCCAGGTGGGTCTTCTTTAGCTGGCCTGGCCACACTCAGGTAAGACCCTCAGAAACCATTGAACAAAGGTCAAATTCCTTTTTGCACCTTACAATTGGCATATGACATTTCTCCCCAAATATTCCCTTTTTTTCCCCACCATGTATATGAATTCATGCTTTATACATATGTATGTTTCCTTTAAAGTTCCCGGGTATCATATTATTTTTACTTCCTTTGTTTCTTTATGCTCAATATTCGCTTTGTCATAAATTACACACACATTCATTTCTTAGTGTCCTATTATTTTTTCATTCCAGAAGCTACTCCATATTCATTACAGTTGTTACCTTCATAGTTAAAGTGTAAAATCCACGAGGGCAGGGGCTATGTTGGCCATATTAGGTAGCATAAAAGCAGTTCTCAATAATTATATTTGAGGAACAAATCAAGGCAGGACTAGGTTCACTTTAGAAATGCAGCTTCAAAGTTGTGCAATTGAAATTATTCTTGCTCTTCTTGCATAGTCCTGTTTGAGTCCAACTGCACTTGAGCAAGTGGCCTTTTTGGCATGATTGAGAGGCAAAGGTGCAACTGGTAGAGTCAAATGGCTCCTCTTCCACGTCCTGATCTACCCACTTAATAGTTGTCTTGCCTTTCACAGTTCCCTTAATTTATCTGAATCTGGCAACATGTCATTTCTTATATCAGAAGGGGATTGTATTCTCTTCCATACGAGGTGGCTTCAACAGTTGGAAAAAAAACTCACAGTGCCACAAAGTTACTAGGTAAATATTTTACAGTGCAAAATCATTAGTTCTTTATTTAAACTGACACACACATTTTAAAAATAACTCATTTATAAAATATCAACTTCACAAGTTATCAGTACACTTCATACTCTAGTGAAAAAATGTATGTTTTCATTTTCTCCATATTTACTTTGCTTTGTGCTGTTTTAAATTTTATATCTCGGTTGAGCTGCACTGCTTCTACACCTCTGAGGCATATACCAACACTCTTCCCGAGTTCATCATTTTAGTTTATATTCTGTCAGTTCTACAATAATGCTGCACCAGTCAAGGCTAGGGACAAAAGGGAAAACAAGAGTGGGTATAATGAGTAGCAAGCAATGAAGGGGTTGGATATAAAGAATTAAATGTTTACTGAACCATGGGAAAGGTCAGATAAATGAAAGTCAGGGAAAGATGCCACCAGCCCTCTATTTAATCTCAATCTTTCAGACTCAGCAAATGGCACACATCACAGGACACCATCAGCAATCTTCACCGCTGCATGTATCATCAACACAGGCGATTTGCATGGAAGGTAACATCCAGGGGGCCACTGGAAAATATGATGTCTACAGAAGCCCATGTTTGTGACCATCAATCCCAAGGAAACGCTAACATAGCTTCAGCTTCTGCATGATTGGAAAATCACAAATCTGGTGGGAGACTGTGAGAACTATAAAAACACCCTAGGCTTCTGGCCTCAGTGATATAAGAGAAAGCATAGAAGGGGGAGCTGGCACTGAGCTGGACAACTTCACCCACATATAACTGTTTTTCATTGTTCCTCCAACTTCTCCGAATATGTCATTTTAATTTTGATCTTGATTTGTTTTTTTATTGCAGTGGTGAAGTTTAAATGAATAAATGGCTTCAATTGCAGAAACAGTTTTATATTTGACATGTAGACAACTATCTCTTTGTCATCTTTAGATCTCTTGTCTCTTAGAAATGCATCTTTTTTAAAAAAAGTCACGAATGGATGAAGGTTTATACAGGAGTCTAGCTTTCGATTCAGGAATTTGTACACTTTCTGCTTCATGTCATTGATTGCAACTCCTATAACTTAACACCACTTAAACCACTTGTACCTTGTGTTTTTTTATTTCCATTGCTTCTCTCATAACCCTTCTAACACTTTGTCCCTGGGTAAATTCTGCCTTTTTGATCTCAAGTAGGTGTAGATGTGCATATTTTCCTGATGTTATTGTTCCCCTTCTAAACCTGCCTATTGTTTGGTTATTCATATTGGAAAAGAACATTTGAATATCTATCTTGAAATACAATTCAGTCTGTGATAGAAGTTAATACCTGCAAGGAGCATCAGTTAATATGGAGCAACCACTAAATCTAGCGATGGGAAAATGGAAGATGTGTAACAACTCCTTCAATATAAAATTGATCAAATATGCAATCAAAATGCATGATAATTACTGGTATTTGAATGTGAAATTGGAAACAAAGAACAAGCATTAGTAGTGGGAAAAGTGACCTTGGTGATAGAAATGAAACTGGAAATGATATGACAGAATTTTGCAAGAATAACACCTTCTGGACCCAACCAGATGAAATACATAGGAATGAAACTAATTGTATCTGTAGGAAGAGAAGATGGTAAAGTTCAATATCATCAGTCAAAACAAGGCCATTGACTGACTGTGGAACAGACAATATCAATTGTGTATATTCAAGTTCACATTGAAGCTGAAGAAAACATTCAATGTGATCCGAAATAGGACCTGAAGCACATCCCCTCTGAATTTTGAAGATATCCAAGGAACAGATTTGAAATCACTGAACATAAGTGACTGAAGACCAGCTGGGTTGTCATGGGATGGAACCATGAAACAATCATACAAAAAGTAAGCAAAAGGTCATAAAAAAAGGAAAGGGTGAAAAACCAATGGGAATGCTAGAAGAGACTCTGAAACTTGTTCTTGAATGTAAAGTAGCTAAAACAAATTGAATAAATGAGAAGGTAAAAAAGCTGGTCAAAATTTTCCACAAAATAGCTTGAGATGACAAAGAAAGCATTATAATGAAATAGGAAAGGTCTGGTATTAGAAAACCAAATGGAAGAGCATGCTAAGCATCTCCCAGGTTGAAAACACTGGAGAAAAATATTCACACCCGGAGTTGTAATATTGGAAGACAAAATATTTCAGGAAGCTTCAAATGAAGACAGAAGGCTTACCTCACTTCAAGAGTTAGCACAGGATTTATATCCAATAATAAAAGAAGAGAGGCACACTACACCCAAACCTCCCCAAGTCCAAATTCATTTCCAACAATAGCTACCCACTGGGGTCAAATGCAATTGTCCTTGTGGATTTCTGAAACTATAAATCTTTACAGGAATACAAAGCCTTCTTGCAGGTAACAACACAACTTGTAAGTCATTATTTCACCAGGACTTCTCGCCGAACAGAAGGCATGGTATATATATATATATATATATATATATATATATACATACATATATATATATATATATATACAGAGAGAGAGAGAGAGAGAGAGAGAGAGAGAGAGAGAGAGATTGATTTCTGGAAGGTGGTAGAATATCTACTGGAATGATTCAACATACTGATGCAACCATGGAATTACTTGCTAGTCTAAGCAAAGAAATTTGGAAGAGACCTTCCTGGCCAACCAAACAGTAAAGAGCCATATTTGTACCCATTTCAAAGAAAAGTGACCAGATAGAATGCAGAAATTCACCTGTAAATCTGAAATTAAAATAAGATTCGGAGGAGAACCTGGATACATACCATTTCTGACATCAGATGGATCTTGACTGAAAGCTGAGAATATCAGAAAGATGCTTGTGTTTAGTGACTTAGCCAACATGTTAGACTGGATCATAAGCAGACTGTGAATATTGCAAACAATGGGAATTCTACTTAGGAACACTGAAGTGTACTTATGTGGAGGCTGTATGTAGACCAAGAGTGAAACATTCAAACAGAATTTAGGGATATATTTCATGGCTTAATATCCAAAAAGATGTGTGTCTGAGTCCGGGTTATACTCTTTCCCTATATTTCTTCAATCTGTATGCTGAGCAAATCATTGGGGAAGTTAGACCATGGGATGAGGAACATTGCATCAGAATGAGAGGAAGGGCCATCATCATCTTCTCTATGAGGATGACACAACCTTGTTCACTGAAAACCCAGAGCACGTGCAGTGCATTCTTGCTGAATACCATACACCGAGGCCTCTGGTAGAATTTCCAATGCACGGTACACAAAATCCTCGAAACTGGGTCAACAGACAGCAACATGATCCAAAGAGAATTTCAACATTGTCCAGGAATTCATTTCTCTTGGATTCACCATCAATGCTCATTGAAGTAGCAGTCAAGAAGTTAAAGAATGCATTTGATTGGAACAATTTGCCACCCAAGATCTACTTAAAGTTTTAATGAGCAAAGATGTCCCTTTGAGGACTAAGATGTGCCTGACCTAAGAAATGGCATTTTCAGTTGCCTCGTATGCACATGAAAGCTTGACAATGAGTAAGCAAGACCAGGGACACATTCTCAGAGGCCAAACCAAACTGACCACCATTGCATTGATGCTGACTTTTAGCTGGAGAACTGACCCTGTGGATGTCAAAGACTCTAACACAGTGGTCCTCAACCTTCCTAATTCTGCAACCTTTTAATACAGTTCCTCATGTGGTGACCTCCAACCATAACATTATTTTCATTGCTACTTCATAACTATAATTTTTCTACTGTTATGTATCATAATGTAAATATCTGATAGGCAGGGGGTATTTTCATTGTTACAAACCGAACATAATTATATCATAGTGATTAATCACAAAAACAATATGTAATATTGTATGGTGAAATATTTATTTCTCTTTTTTTGGAAATATGTATTTCTAAAGACAAATCAATGAAATTTTGCCTTGAAGGTTGGTGTAGCATGGGTAACAGTCTTCATGCTGGGTGTGAATCTGCATATGGGCAGACCCACTGGGAGACGGATAAAGGAGGGGTGTCTAGGTTCCTAAGACCATGAAAAATATGTGTTTTTTGATGGGTTTAAGCGACCCTGTGAAAGGGTCATCTGACTCTCAAAGGGGTCTTGATCCATAGGTTGAGAGCCACTGTTCTAGGGAGTTCAAAAGCCTTGTTTTTAGCCAGAGAAGAAACTGCTATTTTTTGACTGGTGACCTTGAATTTAGTAGACCATCCTGTGACCACAGCATCATCAGGGTTTGTCAGAGAAGAATGGATAAGAGGAAAACAAGGATGTTGGCCCAACATTTTGAAAGGGCAGTAGACTGCCAGCGGAACAGATCAGTTTGTCCCAGGACAAGTACAGTCCGACTCTTTCTTAGAAACAAGGATGCCAAAATTTTGTCCTATGGACTTTGAATGTGTTCACAGGATAAACTGGTTCCTAGGAAAACACATCATTCATGCTTGATAGAGAGTCAGTGAAAAATAAGAGTTTCCATATGATGGATTGACCTAGTGGCTGAAAGGATGGGCTCAAACATGAGCACAATTTTGAGGATGACTCAGGACCAGGCAGTGTTTCTTCTGCTGTGCATTGGGTAGCAGTGAGTGGCTGACTTAAGGCCACTTAGCAACATTATTTGGCTGAAAAGAGAGTGTTGGAGGCAAGTTCATACCCACCCCTGAAGAGTTGTTCAGGCCATGGTCTTAAAACTTATCTTTAAAAATACAAAAAGGAGTCTATAGACCAGAGATGGGCATACTATGACACACAGGCAAAATCTTCCAGCATCTTATTTATGCAAATATATTCTTAGTGGATAAAAGTCACATCCTTTTGTTTCCCAGATTGCTAGTGGATATTCACATTACAATAGCACAGTGGAGTATTTGCAACAGAGGCCAGATGTCCCAGAGATGGAAATGTTTACACAAAAAGGTTGCTATAGATAATGCTACACATATAAAAAGGTAATCCCTGGGTTGACTTTCTTCACCAACTTGTCTATTAATGTTCTTTCCTAAATGACTCAAGGTGTATATCATCCTCTAATTAAGTGAGGGAACGATGCCATGCTACTGCAAGTATTTGTCTGGGACAGTGTTCATGATCTTAAAAACAGAATGACTATGTTTCCAACAACAACAAACATTCGCTGAACCAACACAACAAATCGTTGTCAATTGTTTTTTTTTTTTGCTAGGAGCTGTGGTTTTACTTTACATTTTCCATTCCCCTAGCTCCCAAGAGTGTACCCTACCACTGGAATTCTTACAAGCTCTACTGTGCACACCAGGAGCCCTGATAAGACAAGGGTTACCAGTGGGACTGCTCACTGCCAGGTTAGCGCTTCAAAACCACCAGCAGCTTTGCAGTTGCAAGTAAAGGCTCTGCACTAACATACAGAGCTACAGGTTAGCTACACTAACATACCCCCCACAGGGGTGGTTCTACTTTGTCCTAGGGAGTCACAGTGCATCAGAATCAATACTGTAGCAGTTCGTTGAATTGTTGAGTTGTCCCATTCACAGGACCACACCTGCTGTGCTCATGAAGTTACTGCTGTGTTGCACCAGTAAGCTTTTGCTTTCTAATAGCTTCCTTATCAGACTCATTTTATTTAAAACCATGCAATGCTAGTAAGTTTCCTTTTCTATCAATAATTGGGCTGTGTGTGAATCGTTCTCAGTGTTGTTACTCGCAATCAAGTCAATCCTGATGACTGACCCCATGGGTGGTTCAGAGTATGGCCTGCTGCATTGTGGGAAAGGCTGTCTCTGTGGTCCTGAGGTCCTCTGGGTGAGAATGAACAACCACTCCTTGGGCTGTTCATATAATTCTTTAAGATATGGGGTATCTAGGATTCATCGGTTTCTAATTAATATTATAGCAAGTTGATCATGCTGGTCACTCTTAAGTCCTGGAGTCAACACATTAATCAAGTCTGTGTCCTTGAGTATTCACTTCCTTAAACACAATGTTATCTTCTGCTTATTCCCACCACCACCACCCCACCTTTGAAGTCATGATTGTTTAAGGAGGAGGGGAAGAGTTGATACACCTTCAAACCCTTTTCTGAACAATTATTATCGATTTTGTATTTTCACCCGTTTCCCCTTCAACACATCTGGAGGTGTCTTTGCTTCATCTTGTCATATGGGCTGCTTTTCCTCCTACTCTGTCACCTCTCTGTGCTTATCACCTGGGCTCTTTTCTAACATACTTCTCTCCTTTGCTTTGCTCTTTGATATTTTTCACTCGTTTTGCTCCATTTCTTACAATTTCTTACCCTCTATTCTTTCAAATTTCTCATCACTAAAAGACTTCCACCAATAGGCATGTTCACTTAGTTCTGTAAGACACATCAGTACACTGTCTCCCCTGAGTGTATTTCGTATGCTATTTTAACATGCCCCCTTGCTATCCAAAATATTCTACTTAAATGAATAGTGTTGCTAAATTTTCTTTCTGTTCAACAGGCATTTGTTCAAAATCCACGCTTTTGGTAGTTTACTAATTTTCAAATAAATGACTTGAACTGGTCTCATGACGAGACTTTTCACTTGGCATTGCCCAACATCCATTTTCACCTGCATATAAATCTGATCATTGGGGATCATTATCCCCAATGTGTAACTACTTTTGTTGGAGACATGATCAGGCATGTTCTAGGTATGCTGTGTGTTTTCCCTGAATACGTTTCAGTTATTTCCAGTCTTGTCATCTTTTCCTGGGACATGATTGGGAACCTCATCCCAAGATACAGAATTCTATTCTTGAGTGAAGCACAGGTCCTAAATGGTTACCAGACTCAGCAGATAAGAAGTGAGGTAAGGAGATAGAACAAAGACTTTCCCCATTGGTGAAAAGAAAACTAAACCAAAAGAGTAAAATGTCTCCCCTTTTTGTATTTCTTTTTAGGTGTACACTTGATAGTTTTTGATCCTTAAACAATTTTCATCAAAAACTTATCTATCATGTATATCTTATATTACTAAATATCTTTACAAATCAAGATCCATGTTTTCATTATTCTTGTTCCACTGAGCAATGCGAAAAAGTAGTTCTGAATTTATTTTGGACAAAGTGATAGCTATCAGGCACATTTGCTTAATTAACTTTAAATTCACTTAAATTTAGTAAAATCCAAAATCCAGTTCTCACTAATCACGTGTCAAATCTCCAATAGTAACAGGTGGCTATGGGCTGCAATTTGGCAGAATAAATGGAGAACTTTTATTATACCAGGGTATCCCATTGGCTATTACAAATAGCAATGACCATACTTCCTTCATTTATAATAATTTTTTCTTAATAATATTCAGCCTTCTTTTGATCTTATTATTATGTGCATTTATGGGAATTTCTCTTTTAGGGGAATCCAAACATCTGTTAATTCTAGGGGTCATTAGCTCTTTAGATTGTGCACTCCCATTTTTGGTTTAAATCTTTCCATATGTGTCATTTAATTCAACCTTCAATACTCTCACCAAGCATTCATTTCTTGCATTTTTCTTGCATTTTCCCTTTGCTCCATGGTTCTCACACATTCACGTGCATCAAAATTACTTGGAGGGACTGCTAAAATACAGACTGCAAGGTCCCACCTGAGCAGTTTCTGGGTCAGCAGATCTGTGATGGGGTGAAGGATTTGAATGACTACTGAGTTCCAAGGCCTTGTGAGTGCTGCTGGTCTGGGACCCCTTTGGGAAACTATGGCCTAAAACAGGCTTATCCTTCCTTCTGTCTACTTTCTTCTATACAGAACCATTATCCATACGTGCTGTCCAGCCCCCTTCAGTATTTTTTTCTATATGCCTTATGCATTGATTCTCTATATTCTAATCATGCACTTCCCTTACAACTTTACAAATCATCTCCCTTGACTTTAACTCTCTCCCTCCCTTCTCGCTTGCTCCCCCTCCCACTTTCTGCTTCACAGGAAGACTTTCAAGATTTCATGTCAACAGATGTTTCTTGTTCTCTTTCCTATTTTTCTTGACAGTAGCCCAACCGTGCCTTCCTCCTGTTCATTGTGACAAGTCCTGTAACTTTTACTAGTGGCTCTCTTAACCGGAGGTGCTATGGTAGCCTGGCAGTGCAGACCAAAAGCACGTTTTCTAACTGTGCTCTACACTTAAGTCATCTAGCAAGTGACAGTTATATCAAGTCTTTAGCTGTCTTCTATATAGCAGCAACAATATTTCTCTGTAACTTCATGAAAATCTCTTGGCAGGTGGTCAGCACATTCTCTCCTTTGCCACCTTTCTTGTTAATAATTGTGTTCTGCAGCCCAAATTTCCAATGGTGCCCGTGTTTCACTGGACAAACTCACACTTCGTCATCTTTGAAAAATCACATTCCTTTATGTCCTTTAGATAGTTTCATCCTAACATCTAGAGTATCTAAGTGGAATCACTAGCATTTTCCCCTTTTCCGGTGGACTCTTTTCCTTCTAGTCTAGTTTCTGAAATAAATTTCTTTTCTCCCCTTGAGTTAGGACCTGCATTAAGTGTATGACTTCCCAACATTTGAATTACTGCATATGTGCATTTTGCATTCCTCCCCATTTAATTAATACAATGATTTTGATTTGATTTCTTGTAGGACCATAAGTTGAGACTCCTGTGAAACAACTCTTGAGGCTATAGCCTCTAACTCAGGGCCATAAAGTCAGCTCTGACTCATGGCAACCCTGTAGGGGAGGGGAGGTGATTTCAAATTTCTGACCTTGGAGTTAGCAGCCCCGTGTGGAACTGTTATGCTAGCAGGGCTCCTACGATTGCTGAACAATGAGGCTCTTCAGCTAACCTCTTTTCTAAATCCTTTCTTTATCTTATCCTTTGTCATTAGATGTCCTCAACAATTCAATTAATTTTCTTTGTTACATAGAAAAATATAAGCTTTATATTCAATTAAGAGACACAACCGATTTTTGATGGTGAAAATGGAAACAACAACAGAAAGTCAAACCCACTGCCTTCATGGTGATTTGGATTCATTGTGACCCCATAGTAGTGAGTAGAACGGCCACTTTGTATCTGTGAGATTTGAAATCATTGTAGGCACAGAAAACTGGTGGATTCAAACACTAACCAGTTGTGTTGTCGTTCAAAAACACAGGGGATTGCATTCTAAATTATGTGGGGTTGCTAATCTATTTGGAATTAGTAGAGATTTTTTATTTGTTAATATAAGATAAATGGGTGCAAATGAAAAGTGACTCAGGTACGTTGGCAAGGAATGCTGAGGTGTGGGTAAAGATACAAAAAAATAATATTCATGGAGATAATCCAGTGCCTAGAAGACATCTCTGAGGAAGTTGAACACCATGTTTTTGGTTGGTTGGCAGTCACAAGAGAAGGGGGATAAAAATGATATGAAGTTTCTATGTCTGCTCAAGGAGGATAATAATTTATCCTAAAAAGAAAAGAAGTATATTTCTAAAAGATAAAAATAATGATTAATTAAGAGCAAGAACAGATTTCAGAGGAAATGAAGAACTATGTGAAGAGAAGAAAACCTTTCTACTACAGTTTTCTCAAGGTAACAGAAGAATGGGAATGGAGATAGGAGATACAATTAGTGATAGAGAAAAATGTTACAGATACATCAAGAGAAATGCTATTCAAAATATGAAAGAGTTTCAGTTCTCCAAGGGAAAGAGAGGTAGAGTGCCATCAGCAAAGCGCCTCAACTTTGGGGACTACTGCAAGTCAGAAATACAAAGATGAAAGGCAAGCACGTGGTCTGGAGATGCAGGTTCTCTAAAAGAGAGAAATGTTAACAGGTGTTGAATATTACCCATAAGTTAAAGTAAGAGGATTAAAATCATCTTGCCTATTTTTTTTTCCTGGTGACTTATCAAACATTTTTTCTATTCTATTTGACTATTCATCTCAGGCAAAACTGCCTCCCCAGAGCTTCTCATTTATGAGAGTCCACCAAAAATATCATTTCATATCTCTTCTTTCACCTTAGAATTCTAAACGCTCTCTTTTTCTATCAGATCCCTTTCTGTGAGATGGACTTCTCATTTAAAAATAGCGTCTTTCACTTTAAATTATTTTGAGATAAAATTCTCCTCTTTCCCAAAATGGCAGAATTTTTGTTTTTTCTTCAAAGCAGAGTAGGGATCCATCAGCTCCTCACTATATCTTTCAAGGAAGAAGGTCTTGTTGCGATATTCTCGGTCTATGATTTAAAACGAGGGCAGAGGATCAGATGGGATAATTTGAACATCAATATGAACATTGACTACAATGAATTGGAACACAGCACATATTTAAAACCCCACCACTTTGTGAGCATATTAAAATATATCAATAATTATCACTGCAGGTTCAAGGGAATTGATTTTTGCTGGATGATACTTTCAGCTAATAAACATACTGTAGGAATGAAAGAAAGTCACCAGTTTGTATCCCTTAGTGAAATAAGGGATCTAGTCAATAGTCATGAGACCTTTTGTTAGAAGCTTGATGGGGAGTTTGAGCATGAAGGGATCAAGGGAAAGCCTAAACCACCAGGGCGTCTTGGTAGCAGGGCCAGAAATAAGAGAACCCATGAGTTCTTGTGCCTCCAAAGAATTCTTTTTTGTGTTTTATGAAAATCATTTTATTGAGGGTATGTACAACTTCTATCACAATCCATCCATCCATCCATTGTGTCAAGCATATTGGTACATCTGTTGCTCAAATGATTCATACCTTTATTTTTTAATGAGAAATATCTTCTAGATCTTTCCTGTCAAACTTTATTAGCTATCTTACCCTACATTTCCATGGTGTTTTTACTCCCATCAAGTCAATTCTGAATCATGGCAAACCCATGAGAAATTTCAAATGAAAACAACAACGCATCCCACAAACACCTTCAACACTTTTGAGACTCTAATTCATAATGTAATTTTGTAATTTCCAAAGACAAATGTGTTTTCCCCCTTTAAACTGTGCTGCCTTTATGAATATGTGATAGACTGTAATCTATGATGTCATGCTAAAGAAAAGCAAGGTCAGCTTCCTATGTTCTCCTGACAATGCAGTCATCAGTAATATTAGTGAAGAGCCAAGAAACAAACAAAAAAATCTGTGTTCTGTATTAAAATGTATAACTTAATATAACATAATCAAGACTATAATCTTAAAATAACCAAAATGAAGAGTTCTGGTGGAGTAATGGGTCATGCATTGGACTGCTATTCACAAAGTCAACATTCCCAATCCACTAGCCCCTATGTGGGAGAGAGATGAGACTTTCTAGTCCAATAGTGATTTACAGTTTGAGAAACCCTCAGGAGTAGTTATACTCTGCTCAAAAGGGTTGCTGTGAATTGGAATCTGATCGACGGCAGTGAGTTGATTGATTCTTTGGATAAGCAGTGTGGTTCATACATAATTAATATTTAAAATAGTAATTCAATAACTGGCCTGTCAATACTTAGGTAAACTTGGAATTTCAACTCCCCTTGGCTTTAACTTAGCTGTGACCACTCTTAAATACTAACAGAAAAATGACTTTGAAGAAAGGGTTTTGGAAAGTTCTAAAACATACCATTCAATAGAGAGAAAATTTCACTCTAGATTGGTTATTATGTACCTATGTGTTTTCAGACCAACACATCACCAACCTATTTCAACCCAATGTGATGGATTTAAAAAATCCGTTTTGCTTTACAAGAATGATGCTGGTGGATAAACTATACAATATCTTCGAGATATTATAGGCTTTGTTCCCGACCATCACAAAAAAATAAACAAGTTTCACAATAAAATCTGTCTCACCACATTTCTCTCTTCTGAGTGCACATAAAGGTTATATATTAATATAGATAGATATAGATGTAGATATGGGTATCGATATAAAATTAAACCTCCTGAACACACTGATTAGTGATAGGCATGAAAAAGGGACCTTGCTGTTATCTCCCATTCAGTGATAAGAGGGTGATAAGAAGGTACACAAGTCTTTAAGGATTTTAACCCCTTTCTACAGGTTATTTTTCTGTAACTTGTTCTGTGTGCCAAACATCCTAAATTCCTTCATTTTCTCAAAGCAATTTTTCTTTTTTGTTAATTGAGAGTTAATATATACATAATATCATTCCATAGTTCAATCAGGACAAGCAGAAGTGTTCAATTGCTACCACAGTCAGTTTCCAAACATTCTCTGTCTTCTTGGAGTCCTTAACCCATATTACATTTGTTGTCCATATAGTTTCATCAATTGTGAGTTTCATATACCAAAAGACAGAAAAATGTACAATATAACTTCAATAGGATCACCTCTGATGATAGAAGCCCTCAGAGATACACCCTAATATAAACGAACAAAAGCAAAACGAAACAGAAATACAGAAAATATTGAAAACCTGATCAGGTCCAGGGTGCGTCAGAGGGAGAAATCAACTGACAAATGTATGCCTTTCATCTTCTATACTCATCTCTCCAATGTCTTCTGTAAGTCTTATTTTTTTAGAAAAGAAATTAGGGACTTTTCCAGCTCTTATAACATTCTACACATCAATTATATCAACCATATTTGTATATGTTTACATCATCATTTTCTAAACATTTAATTTCTATTTGAGCCCTCTTTTCCCTGCCCTTCTCCCCCTCATGACCCCTTCATAAATGTTAAAGTATTATTATTTTTATGTTTTACACTGGTCACTATCTCTCTTCACCCATATTTCTGTTCTTCGTCCTCCTGAGTGTGTGTGTGTGTGTGTGTGTGAATGTGTTGATCATTGCCATTGGTTCTCCCTTGTTCCTCTCCTCCTCCCACATTCCCCCTACCCTTCTGATATCTCTACTCCTATTTCTGTTGCTGAGGGCTTTTTCTCACTTGGATTAGGAAACACATTTAAAATACTGTGAGTACCAAAGTGTTGCAGAGAAATTGAGCACCAACTGCAAAACTCACTGCTGAGTCCAGCTCATAACCACCCTTTAGAAGAGAATAGAACTGCATGCTTGGGTTTCAGATATATGGAATCTTTGTGAGATTAGATATTTTTTCATCATTTGCTCACAGAACGGCTCATGAGACCAAATCGATGACCTTGTTTTAGCCACCAAGTGTCTGTTCCACTATGACACCCAGGTTCCTTTGAAAGTGAGCACAGTCTTTGGGAAAATGGCACAAAGCACACTTGCTTCTTCAAGGCCATCACGACCCTTTCCTCATTAACAGCAAAGCAAAACCTTACCATATCTGTAAAGTTCAATGCAGTGAAGTGAAAGTAAGCTAGATGTACCTATTTCATAAAATGGCGCAAGACTCACATTGCTTCTCTTTTGTTTAAATATGATTGAGTACGTTCAGAAAACTATAGATTCCTGTTAATTGAAAACATGAATTTTGTGAATATAACACAAACAAAAAAGTAGCAAGTTGGATCGTATCATAGGCAATGTAACAGCGACAGTCAAAAAGACCAAGTTTAAATATTGACTCTGCTGCCTACTAGCAAGACAGCTAATGTCTCTGAAAGAAAAGTATGGCTGGCAGTTGACTTTCAATGAATTCCAGCCGTGGATACCCTGGAGACCATTTTCACTTTGTGTTGTCGGGTTGCTGGGCCAAGGATCCTTGGCAGTGGTATGGGTTAGACAATGTGAACTGTAAAGTTGGTAGTTCCAGCCCATCATTGACTTTGAAGGTGAAAGATAAGATTATCTGTTCTCCTAAGCAGTTACCATCTCAGAAATTCTGTTTAGGGTGTCCTGATTATGTTCATTGTCAAGTGTTTGACTGCATTCCATCACAGTAAACCAGCAGCTGTTTTTCAGGGGAAAAGTTCAGGTTATCTGCCCCCATATAAGCATGGGTCCTCAAACTATGACCTACGGGCCACATGTGGCCCTCCAAGACATTTATCCAGCATGCGAGTGTTTTGGCAGCCACTGCCTGACCTCTTGGCAGTCAACTTATCCTGGGCCCTACAGTGAATCTGTTCATAGTTTAAAAAAAACAAACAAACTATAGCACGGTACTTCAAAGGGACAGTGAACTGGCCCCCTGTTTGAAAAATTTGAGGACCGCTGTTTTACAGTCTAAAAAAAGAATTTGAAGTCTCAAAAACACTGTAAACATATAAGGTGGATAAAAATTAGAGTTGACTCGATGGCTATAGATTTTGAGTTATAAAGTTTGCTATGAGTTGTTATTGACTGGATGCTATTTCGATTGGTTTGGGTTTTAATTATGATTTGTGCGGGCATTGGTGATTCGGTGGCAGAATTCTCAGCTACCGAAAGGGTGACCTGGGTTCTGTTCTGTGTTAGTCCTGGTAGACTATAGAAACAAATTCATAGACAAGCATATGGATATGAGTAAGGTTTCTATGCAAGAGAAATGGAACACCGAGAAAGCATCCCAACCCAGTCCAGTCCAAAGTCACAAGTCCGATATTAGTCCACAGGCCCGACATCAATCTCCAATGTCTCCCTCCGACTCACAAAGTCACAGGTCAGTGGGTGCATAATCCCTGCACTGGCAGGGGTCTCCCTATGGCTCCTTGCTTCCAGGGCTCAGGGTCCATCAACAACACCCAGTGGTGAATGCAACTCAGCGCTGGCAGGGATCTCCTCACAGTTTCTCCAGCTCCAGAGGTCTGGCTCCATCAGGGCAAGGATGTGTGCCTTCTCCTCCAACTCCTGCAGCTCCTTGGATGCTGCCATCTTGTCCTGTCCATAGGTCATCATCCCAGAGACTGACACTCAACAACTGGGGAGATTGCCTATCATCTCCACTAGGGAAATATTGCAAGATTTCCCAGAAGTCTCAAGAGAAAGCCATGCCCACACAGAGGCCTCATTGGGTACTCAATGGCTATCTCCAGATTAACAGGCTAGACTCCACCCCTACATTCCAATCATGAAATTGGCATAGCGTATACATGACCACAACAGACCACGTCTTGTCAATTTCACACTTTTTCATAACTCTATAACCACACAAAACTTTCAAATAAACAATAAAATCATATCTACACCTAACAGAATAAAAGTAAAATGCATACAATTTAACATGTGCCATCATCATTTAAAAATAACATTCTATATGTGAAGAAAATAAAATATATCCTTTGTCTTACAATTGCAGTTACATAATATCTACACCTTGATCTTAAAATCCTTTGAATATATATATTCCACTTCCTATGAGAGTTTTTAAACCAACCACTTCATGTCTTTATTCCCCCCAATTTTGGGTATCCAATTTCTATATCACTCACTTTCATCAACCCAGTGCTCTGAGAAAACAATCATATCTTTCAACATGAAGAATATTCGTTTCAGTTGGAAACTTTTGAAGTGTGCATCCATTAGCAAAGTCAAATCAGGGCAGACCATCCATAAAGTCAGCAGCGATATGTACCAGTTCACAGGCTCACTTAGCCTCACCAGGGTAGCCATTGGTCGCCTTCCCTTTAGACTATGGTCTCATCACAAATTCTCAACAAGCCTAGCCCTCTCTTGCTAGGTCATGAACTTCAGACCAGTCAACCCACTCTCATCTTCTCTATTTCCTGTGAACCAAGTCCACGGGTGTTAGTGGCCAAATTCAAGCTGTCTATTGCTGCATTTCTCCTACTTCCATGGATAAGTAGTAAATATGGGTGGTCACCTAACAAACATTTTAGCCTGCCACAGGTTTCTTTTAACATTCAGTTCCAGAGAGGAGTTATCTTTGTAGTTCCAGATTTCTTCATTTCTGAAAATAATCACTAATCAAGATTTTCCAAGGAAACAGACTTGATGCCTCTTCAATTGGTCAGTCTGACTTTCTCTCAGAATGCAAATATCCTGAGTACTCCAAAAGACTGGGTAGGACTAATTTCTTCAGAAGTCTTTTTAGGTGTGGCTTAAATCCATTTAAGGACAAGGTGGGTTTAATATCTTCAGAGGTGTCTTTGAAGCTGAGTCCTAAACATTCTAGAGATCAATGCTTGGTTTAGGCAACTGGATTTACAAACTCTCTTTTCATACTTGCCAATAAACATTTCTATACATCCTTATATTTACAATAATAGGCATAAGAAATCAGTATAAATAGCATAGTCAGACATTAAGCTTAATTCTTAAAACAGTCAAGGTCAATACTTATTAAGCTTATCTATATCCTTATCTAAGCTACTGTTTACACAAAACATGGAATTAGGTCTGTGAAGGCATCAAAACAGATCCATGCTTTCAGTCTAGCATTCTGACCTTAACCATTTTCCTTGAGCAGAATAAGTTCTGAGACATTCAAAAGGTGGTTTTTACTCCTGAGTTCAAGATACACATTAGCATTATTCATTTTTCCCATTTTATATAGGAATAACCAAAGACAGTATCCAAAAAAAAATCAAAGGTTTAACTTCCCATATTGTTTCCATAAAGCAATTCAGTTAACTGAAAGGACGTATCTGACTTCTGGCTAGCCAAAGAAGTAACGATGTCATGAAGCAAAAGTCAGACAGACATCTACCTTCCATCTTTATGATTTGTTCCTCTAGTACCCTACTCCTAGGGTGACGATAATTTGTTGGTTCAGGTAAACTAGAGAAACAAATTCATAGACATGCATATGGATAAAAGGGAAAGGTTTATATATAAGATAAATGGGACATTGAGAAAGCATCCAGCCCAATCCACTTCAGAGTCATAAGTACGATATTAACCCCTATGCCCAATATCAGTCTATAAAGTCTCCTTCTGATTCACAAAGTCACAGGCCAGTGGGTGCAGAATCCTGGCACTGGCAGGGGTCTCCCCAGGGCTCCTCGCTTCCAGGGCTCAGGGTCCATCAACAGCATCCAGTGGTAGTAGAAGCAACTCACCATCTATCCATCCATCCATTGTATGCAAAGCACATTTGTGCACTTGTTGCCATCATCATTCTGAAGATATTTTCTTTCCACTTAAACCCCTGGTATCAGCTGCTCATATTTCCCCTCCCTCCCTGCTACCCCCTTACCCATGAATCCTAGATAATTTATACATTGTTATTATTTTGTCATATCCTATACTGTCTGATGTCTCCCTTCACTTACCTTCTCATTGTCTGTGCTCCACAGAGGTTGCCATCTTGATGACTGTGGGTGGGTGCTGACCTAAGCTGGGCATCTCTTTTTTTTTCATTATTATTGCTTTTCATCATCAATTTCTTCAGAATTGTGAGCTTTCCTTGTCTGGGAGTTGGAAGCATAACATATAAACTTACAGCTTTAATAGTGGTGCTTCTTTTTTCTCCGGTCATCTGCACAGTACGTCAGCAAAACTCAGACCAAAACTAAATCCAAAGCAGGAGGACTGTAAGGGGTGCTTCATCAGATCTCTAATTCAACCTGGTCCAATCAGAAGTCCTTGGTGAGGAGAGTGAGACAGAAGACAAGACAGCAGAAAGAGAGGGAGCATGAGAGGGCGAGGATCTAGCTGGGTAGTTGAGTGCCCTTGGTGCCTAGAAGGAAGCAGTATGGACAAGTCTCTAGGTGGCTATTAACTTGATGGTTTTCCCTTTGGCCATCACTCTCCTAGTGTGAGAGTGTGCCTTGCTGGGTTTCAATCAAGTGTTGCTATTTTTCTTTTTGGGACAATACAGACCCTTAACATGCTAATCAACCACTTCATCCAGTAGATCACTCAAAAAAATAGCAACTGGTTTCCATGCCAGATGAAAAACCTGGTTGACTTGTATTGTCTGTATACTATAAACAACAACAACAAAAGTGAATGAAATTGTTTCTGAATGGGAATTTTTAGTATCCCCTCCTTTTTTTTTTTTGCTCACTCCGCTAACTTTATTCTACCTGTCATGGGGACTCCCTTTAAGTTTTTAAAATAGTTTTGTGTTTTCTCTTCAAACATTTTTTTGTGCAATATTGAAAACTGAAAAGTCAAGAGTCAAAAGCACAAAACACAGAAGGCATCCCCAATCCTTTTACTGGTTTAGTTACTCCCAGTAGAGCACGAGTCCCGTGTGGGTGTATAAACAACTGAGTACACAACTTTAGGTGGTTGAATGACTTGGTGTGGATTAATGCATTATTTTGTTGTTGCTGATTTCACTGACCAGCAAGAATACAGGTAATGCTCATTTTTATCCAATACCCATACTCTGAAACTGAACCTCCAAGTTAGATGTAACTCTGCTCTGTCCCTACATTACTGTTCAGAATCATTATGTCACTTACTGCTCCTGTGGGAGAGTAGGCAAAAATCCATTCCATCCGATTCTTGATTCCTACCATCTCGACCATTATTGGGAGAGGTATCTATTTAATAGAAAACTAGAATTCAATAGAATTAAGAAATACCCCTGATTGTAAGCCAGAGTTCCTGTTCACAAAGCAGAACAATAGTACTGCCAGTAAGTTAGAATGCTGCATCTCTAAATCAGAGGAAAGTCTGATTGCAAATCTACTTTTAGCTGGAAGCTCAGAACCAAGATAACAAAAAATTGGCTTTTATTCTTTTTTTTGGATATCCCATCTTCAGAAGTATTTCACTATTTTATGCCATTATGCTAGAAGGAAAAAAAATCTGGAGGCCACTCCGCTACTTAATACATTATATTAATGTTTGTAAATTTCCTCGTGCCCATCACAGTGTTTTCACTTGGCCAGGAATTTTAACGTAATTCAGTTTCCAAATTCAAATTTAATTCTACTATTATTTTTACCTAAACACTTAATACATTTACAGAGATAATTATTTGATGATGGAAATCACTGATTCTTTGATCACGTGCATGCCATGATACATTATAAAAGACTTTGTATATATTGGGTCGCTCTAAAGTGACATTCAGTAACCATTTTTGAGTTGATCAGATTAACTTGACCTTCAGCAAGTTCCTGTGTAGGGGCAAGTAGTACGATCATCATATCTAGAGGACAATGAGGGTGCTCCTATCATGGGCAGTACCATTAACAGGGTAATTATTATAAGATGGGTTTGCTTTAGTGGAATATGTACTGAACTAAATTAACATGTCATTCATGGTATTTACCACTTTTAAAATACTAAACTAATAAAAGCAAGGACTGACTTACTTTTCAAATAGGATGTGTTACTTTTTATTTTTAATTACTTATTCAAATAGTTATCCTCTAACCGCCAAG
This sequence comes from Nesogale talazaci, assembly GCA_004026705.1. Lineage (NCBI taxonomy): Eukaryota > Metazoa > Chordata > Mammalia > Afrosoricida > Tenrecidae > Nesogale > Nesogale talazaci. The sequence continues at coordinate 330,541 of PVJH01000255.1, forward strand.
TTCTTCACCATTGGTGCCATCCAGGAGCTCCTCTGGTTCCCTTTGAAAGTGGAACTGTTTTCTACACTTGACAAGTAGTACGACAGTGAGTGATTTTAATGAAGCCGATGAGCAGGAGAGCTCCCATTTCAGTGGGCCTGCAATTATGACCTTATACTTTCAGTATGTACAATGTAAATAAACAACTATATAATTAAATTCCAGTCTTTCAAAGAGTTCTGTGTATTTTAAGGGCCTATATGCTAAAGCTTCATCATTCTGTGGTGGCGAAGTAATATGTCTAATGGAAGTAATGACATTTTCATATTCTATCATGGTAAAATATATCTTAAGCAATAACTCCACTTTCTTCCCACTCCCAGTCCCTGCTAACCATTAATAAACTTGGCTCTGTGCATTGATCTTCTCAAGATATTTCAATGGAGTGGGATGATATATTATTTTCTCTTTTATGTCTGACCTATTTCACTCATTCTGATGCCTTCAGTGCTCACCCATGCCATATAGCATGCATTAGAAGGAACATTCTCATTCGGATTGAATAGTATGCATTTTTTCATATTTATATACCTCATTTTTACCTGTTGATGAAAAGATGGGTTGAAGTAATAGAGATTCAACTATACTTTTGAAAGAAAGCTTTCTGTTTCCAGACTAAGTCTTGTTACTGAGCGTGACTGCTAAGTAACTTTTTCTATGGTCTTAAGGTGATAGATAACATTTAAAATAGTCCCAAGGAGTTTTAAATGCAATCTGACTCATGTATGAAGGTACACAAGGATATTTGGGATATATGAGAATTTTCTGACTCCTAATAATATGGTGCTACTCTGTGTAGTGCTTTAGATTTCTGGCCCTCATGGTTTAAAATAGTTAGCCACCACCATTTTAGTACAAATAGTACTATTATGCCTTGAAGAGTGAAAACTTAGGAATTACATCTTAAACATCCATGATAAAGCAATTCTGAGGTTCTGTGTATTTTGAAAGTTATCAAATGAAAAGTGATTTGACCCCACATTGGGTAGATAGAGTAAGAGTCCATTTCAGTATTCAGAGACCATGATGTTTGTACGAAACTTTTGTGGCCAGAGTCCAGTGATAGTATGTGGCACATGGAATGCCGGATAGGCACAATGAATATCTGGGAAATATTTTACTTGGAAAGGTTTTTTGATATAGGCAAGGTTCTTATTGTGTTTCCCATCATGTAGAGAAAATCAGTTTCAGGATATGAACTTATTTCCCTGAAGTAACATACCTGGAATTCAATCCCAGGACTTAGGATACTAAGCTCTGTTGGCTTTTCATTATGCTACTCTGTCTCTTCCCAGAGGCCACCAGAAGTTCACACCATCCCTATTAGAAACCATTGAATTCCCAAGTACTTGTAATTTAAAATTTTTGTTATGACTGCTTTTCTCTGACTTATTTAATTAGAATCTGCAGGGTTTGGCAGGAAAATAGTCAACCCAGCATATTTTCAATAAGCAGTGTCTAGGAGAGAAAATTGAAGGGAGCAAATAGGAGAGAAAGAATACACAACAGTAATTCCTGGAATATCTTAGTTGCAAACTAATTTCTATGGCAGTATCAGTTACCATGAATTAAATATTAAGTATAGTGGCCTGAAAAATTAAGAAAGAGATGGAGCAAAGTATGTATAACAGAGAATAGATTTGGAATTTGGTATTTTCCCAAACCTGTCAGAGGCTTTAATGTAGCAATTGTTAGATGCAAAGTTGATTAATAGAATGATCTTGGGCAATGCCTTCGAAGGAGACCTTTGAGCATTCCTACCCAGACTGGATATTTTGTAAGACTTCTATGATAGAGAATTAAGGTTTTAAAAAGAAAAGTTACTATATCTCTCATGTTTTAAAAAAAAAACAAACATGAAGGTAATGTGAGTCAAGGGTTAATGATCCATAAGTATTCCAAAGGAATGAGCCTTGCTGGAGAAACCTAAGTTGACTGTCAGAAAGAGAATCTAGAAAAGATGAATGTTCAGTAGTTGGTGAAAAGCAATGGTTTTTACTGGTACTGACAAAAACGGATTAAGAAGACTTTTTCCCCTTGGGGTCAAAGCATTTCCTTGCTGGTAGATGGATTGCAGAGGGATTGGTGAGTTTATGGAGACATGTCCTCAACATGGAGGGGTGATCCTGCTATAATAGATAGTGTTAATAGTGCTGTTCTTTATCATAGTGCCCCCCTAGAACATTTCAGGTACATATTTTTCTAGTAAATACCTGGTGACATGGTTCTCTGCATGATGTTGATGAGAAAGTATTTTTGATCTATTTCCCTCGAAGCCTATAGGTTTCTTAAAATTGAGTTTTCTGCTGCCATTATTGCAATAATGTCTACTGGAGTTTTAAATTGTGCCAATTTCCCCAAAAACAAGTTGTAAATCCTGTTAAATTGGAATGTCAAGCACATATCTTGCATTGAAGTTAACGTAGATTACATAGCTCCCAGCCAGGAAATGTGGGGGTAGTTAGACCCCATCATGCCTGAAAATATTTCTCTTCAGTTCACATATATAATATATTGCCTGGGAAGTGAAAACACTTGCAGCTAAAGGATGCTGGCTGTTTTCAATCTGTTAAATGATTTCTGCTTTTTAATCTTTATCATGAAATCATTCTATGAGACTCTTTGAACCAAGGTAATTTCCACTTAGTTCAATATTATGTTTTCACGTCTATGCTCTTTGAAACAAAACTATGAGGACACCATCATTTCATGTTGGTGTGGTAGTTAGGTGCCATCGAGTCTATTCCAACCCCTAGTTACTCTATGGAAAACAGAAGAAAACACTACCTGGCCCTATGCCAACCTCACAATTTTTATCCTGCTTGAGTCCATTGCTAATGCCATTGTGTCAATCCATCTTATTGAGGGTGTTGCTCTTTTATTTTGCTGCCCGTCTACTTTCCCAAGCATGCTGTCCTTCTCAGAGACTGTTCTCTCCTCACAACATGTCCAATGTGCATGGAGCATTGTCCTACTATCCTTTCCTCTGAAAAGAATTCTGGCCATCCCTCTTCCAGGACAGATTTGTTTTTCCTTTGGCACTCCATGGGACTTTTCAATATTCTTCACCACACCATAAATCAGATGCACCAGCTCTTCTTCATTATCCCTTATTCAGTGTCCAGCTTTTAGCACGCATACGAGGCCTTTGCAAATATCATGACTTGGGTCACACATACCGCAGTCCACGAAGTTGTGCTTCTCAACACGTTAAAGAGGTCTTGTGCAGCAGATCTTTTCACCGCTGCTTCCATGGCAAGAGTCCTGATTGTGGAGCCAAGCAAGACAAAGAACCTTGGTGATGTCCATTTTTGTCCAATTATCAGAATGTTAGCATTGGCCCCATTGTGAGGATTTGGGTCTTTGCTACATCGACTTGTAATCCAGGCTGAAGGTGATGATCCCTGATCGTCATCAGCATGTGCTTCAAGCCCTCCTGACTGTCAGCAAACAAGAATTGGTTGTGAATAAGCCTTGCTCCAATCCTGATATAACTCCTACTCCCACCACCAGAGGGCAGTGATGCCCCAAAAAACAAACAAACAAACAAAAAAACCCAACCAATCCTGATATGAAGTTCTTGCCCTGTTTTATTCATTGTTCTTTTTATAATATTCTCATAACTAGGGAAGTGTACCGCATATGTTGGCCCATTCATTTACATATCCACTGTGGAATCAAAGCACAAGATGATGTGTATAATGGCTAGCTACATTTTAAGGGGCAGTGGTGGTTTACTTGTGACCTTCTGGACTTGTGGAAAGTTTGAACAATTTTCATATTTGATGAGAAGTCTGTTCTACAGAAGACTCCAAATTAGGACAAACTAGATGAAGTCCTAGAAAGCTAAAAAGCCATCAGATCAGATCAGAACCACATGATGCTGTTTATTCTCTTTGAGGAGCTAGTGCAGCTACTGTGATCAGTAGGAGCCTTAGGCAAAGGAACTGTTTTCAATGAGTGACTGCAGCAACGCCTCAGTTGAAATTCACAGAAAAGAGTTTCAGCGCATAGGCCAACTTTAAAATATTTCTTAATAATGTGCACAGTTAAGTATTTGAATATAGATCATTTCTGTCCTGGTTTATGCAGCTACTGGCATCTTAATTCTCAGAACTCTTGTATTTTCAATTGATTTATTGAATTTTTTTCAAGAGAAGACATAAAGCCTAATCTCATAGATGGGTGGTCTTAGGAAAGAGTTTTTACTTCAGATTATCATAGTGAACTAATCTAATTTTCCCATTTCCAGATCTTTCTCTTACTCTCAGCCATAAAAACCATTTTGTCATTAATTCTCAGATGCTGTGGGCATAGCTGGAAGACAGCCTTCTCTTTACTACAAATATATTCATTATTTTGATTTTGATAGTTATTTTTAAATGAATGAAAAGATTGTCGCTCTCCCTCCTCTTTGCTTTCCCCTTTGTAAGAGGATTTCATTGACCCATTTATGCATGCAACAAATGCTCATAGGCCTTTTGCTGGCAACTTCAGTGGTCACATTTTAATTTAATTACCATGGTAATTACTAAGTCCCTCTATAAAGAGTAACTAGTTTTGCTATGTCTCTGGCCTTAGAACTGTAGTTGTTTTAAAAAGAGTTAATTGTTGTCACCAGCGACCTCGGGGTGCCAACCATGTATTTGGCAACGTCTGGACACTTTCTTGCTGGTCACAGTTAAGACAGTGTTGCCATTATGGAGTCTGTTAAACTAGGACATGTTGACTCACAAAGGAGAGCAAATCAACCTAGCTAGGATCATGTTTGTGATGAATTATCCAGCCCCAAAAGATCCTATCATTGATTCGTGCTTCCCCACTCTGGCTGCACTACAAATCCCTTGGGCACTTTAAAAATAGCATTGCCTAGACATCAGTTTCTCAACGGGTGGTGCAAGAACCAGGGGCTTTGGTACCACGTGGCTAATGGGTACCTCTGAAAGTACCTCATGTGATCTCTACATGCTGCTAAGGTTGAGGTTCACTGCAGAAGCTGTTCTTCTACTGTCGCCTCTGTAATAAGACAGCTGAATTTTGTGATGTTTGATAGCGCTTCTAAGTCTCAAGCTTTCTTCTTCTTCCCGATGTCTCACATTTGGGCAAACTGATGAGAAAGCCCAGATGCTCTTTCCCTTGGTCGTCTGGGTGATCAAAACCATGAAAGGTCCTGCTCACAGGCAGGAACCATCAGTTTGTCATCACCCCTTCCACACGATGAAAACCTCAAATGAGTATTGGAACAGCTTGGGTGCCCTGCTTTGTTCTCCCCTGGAAAGCACCATACCACACCCATTCCATATATGTGCTCTCTCGTGATGTCTGAGTGAAATTTTCTTTTGGATTCCATCCTGTCTTTGAAAGTTGACCATGCCACCTCCTTTCTTACAAGTTCCTTTGGCTATATGTAGTCAGAATTAAAATGGAGAGTGAACATTTGTAAAGCTCTTTGCTACATATAAATCAGTAGCCCACAACCATTGACTCCAGGGACCCGAAATAGAACCAGGGAGACTGTCAATGTTTTTGGGAATAGGATGCCTCAACTTCTCTTTTGAAGCAGCTGGTGGATTTGAACCATTGACCTTGAGGTTAGGAGACCAACACTTACTGGACTGTCCCACTAGGACTCCTTGTTGCTATATATAGAAAGTACATCCTGGAGCTTGAAAAGCATATATCCCCTCCCCCACCTTTTTTTTCTTGAGAGTTGCAAGTTTCTTCACTGTGTTAATTTTAAATGCAGACAACGGTGATAAGGGTTTGATTTACCCAACGTTGTTAAATATACTGCAGGAAGAACTCACAAAGGTGATCCAATCTGCCCAGTCAAGATCATGTTCAAGAGTGCTGAAGGCGTGGGTTTGCTTTTTCTCCCTGCCTCTGTCACTTACCTTATCCAATCTGCTGACTCTGGCACCACACCCCCACTTTTTTCCCCCCAAAGATTTCATTGGCGTGAGCTTCTGCAGCTGGAAGTACAGCGGAGGGGATGATGAATATGGGAGGAATCAGAAAGGTGAATTAGAAATGTGGCAGATGGAAACGGCGAATTGTTTTTGTTTATGCTCTGTTCTACCGCACAGGGCACTTTCCATGTCGGTGGGTCAGGTTCATCCATTTACTGGATTCTTCCTGTCCTCAAACAAGTATGAGCTGTGCTGACTTTCACAGATTTTTTTGGCATCGGCTGAATCCTTTTCAATATGCCCAAGAATTCCCAGTAGGTTAAGTTTAAAATGGTTCCATATACAAAATCAATGCATAATAATAGCTGAATATTAACTGAGTTCAGTACAATCGTTCCACTAAAAATAGAGGAATTCTCTGTGTCATTCCCTGAAGGGTTTATAGTTATCAGTTGAGTATTGTATATAGTCTATGGTTTGTAACAATAAAGGATAATATAGAACTAACTAGGCGAATGATGCATTATGAACTTTGCTTTTCACAGTGGTTCTCTGAGGTTGAATAATAATAATAATAATAATCTATTATTCTGCCGATTTTATAGATGAAATAACTGAGGCATGCCAATAATACAATTTTTTCTGTATTAGTAATTTGTCCAAGAATATTCTTATATTATGGAGTTGAGCTGGGCCTGAATGATGCTCATAACCATGTTCATTTTGTATTTGAGATTTGTCTTCTCAAAGGAATATCATCTAATGCCACATGAACCTTGGGAGTGCAGTGGCTAAGTGCTCAACTATTAGCCCCACAGGTTGGTAACAGTTAGTACTCACTAGCAGCTCCGTGAGAGAAAAGGCACGTCAATCTGTTATCATAAAGTTCTTAGCCTAGGAAGCCCTGTGGGGCAGTTCTGCTATGAATCATGGTATCTGCCATATAGATTCAGCCCGACTGCACACACCCTCATGAGCTGATGACAGGAATTTCCTAAGCTATCATTGGCTACTGGAGGAAACTCTCAACCCCCAAATGTCCTTACTTTACTATGAGTCTAGCTCTGCCATGGAGGATCACACACATTTCAGATTAACGTGGGAGAGGGCCTTTTCTAGGAATCTGTGCCCTGGTCCCCAATCTCCATAAGATGGGTAGTTTTTTCCATTTTATTCAATGGAGAGCAAGTCCTGATGTCTTGAGCCACATTTAATTGTGCTTGTTGATGAGGGCGTATTGACAATTGACTTGGTCACTCTATGGATCTCTTATTTCACTGCTTTGAAAGTCTCTTTGTAGAGTAATTCACCTGGTTTATGATTAAAACTCTATGAAATTGTGCCCTGAGGAGAGTATGCAGTCTAATTCAGGAGAGCTTATTGTAATTTTTCTTCAAATTTTAAAAAATGCTTTCCTTATTCCAAAGCCTTCCTTGACTAAGCCAATTTTGATAAACTAATATACTACATATAGTCGAGTATAAGCCTACCCGAATACCCACCGAGGCACCTCATTTTATGGGGAGCTGATTCTAGGGTCTTGAGTAGAAGGAGGACGTTTTGAGAATGATGATGCAACAAATGTGCAAATTTGTTCTGCATACACTTGCTATATGTATTGATTGTGATAAGAGTTGTGTGAGGGCCGAGTCCCGGTGGCGTAGTGGTTGTGCGCGGGACTGCAGCCCAGTGGCTTAGCGGTTCAAATCTAGCAGCAGCTCTCCAGGAGCAAGGCTGGGCCTCCCACTCCCACCAGAGGGCAGTGATGCCCCCCAAAAAAAGAGTTGTGTGAGCCCCCAGGAAAATGATTTATTAAAAAAAGAAAGAACATGTGCTAAAAATTCAGCTTATACCCTAGTATATACTGTATTCTTTGAGGATAAAATATTAAAAAGATGAAAGCATGACTCTCGCAAATATATCAAATGGACACATCACTTTTTAGATCCACAATTAATTAAATATTTTTCTAATTAATATTTTATTTCAGCAGTTAATTGAAGGAGTCCTCATGGCATTGTTGGGTAAGGGTTGGACTGCCAGCCATAGAGTTGTTTGTTCAAATCCCCTATCTAATGAAAGATGAGGCAGTTTGCTTGCGTAATATTTTTATAGCTTTGGAAACCACAGATAGAATATTCTTTTCTTTTTTTTTTAAATTTTAGGGCATCACTGCCTGGGTGGTGGGAGTAGGAGGCCCAGCCTTTGCCCCTGTGGAGCTGGAATTGAACCTCCATCCCAGTGGGCCGCAGTCCTGCACACAACCACTACGCCACTGGGGCTCAGCCCTCACAGATAGAATTTTCATTTTGCTTATATATACAATCAGTGCTCATGGAAGATGTAGTCAAGTATTCAGAAAATGCATTGCATTGGGCATATCTGTCAAGACTTCTTTAAAGTGTTGCAGAGAAGCATGTCATTTTGAGGATGAACTTGCACCTTACCCATTTTCAACTGCTTCCTATCCATGTGAAAGTTGGCATTGAATAAGGAAGCTTCAATAAAAATGAACAATCATTTTGGTGATTAATATTGAATATATCATGGATTGTCAGAAAAACAGAACTGTCTTGGAAAAAGCATTCCTCACAAGTGTTGGGCATGTTATCTGTAGAGACTAGTTCCTGGATATGGATATCATGCTTAGGAAAGTAGAGATTCATCAAAAATGAGAAAAAAAATTTCAATGAATTTGATTGGCACAGAGCCTATGACAATGGGACTGCAAAAGATCCATAAACAGGGCCAAAAGAAATGTCTATGAAGGACAAATTTACATGCGGTAAAAAAATAAAATAAAAGCCCAATCCACTGTAACCAAGTCTATTCCACTCATAGCAATTCTAGATATGTTTTTTTGAAGTTGTAAATCTTTATGGGAATAGACAGCCTCATTTTTCTGCCCCAGAGTGGCTGGTGAGTTTGACCCATAGCTTATAGTTAGCAGTCTATTGCCTGACTCACAGCTTCACCCATTTGTCATAATAGGTCTATCCACAGTACAATAATCAGTTACATTTTACACCTTGTGGTCAATAATTACTCATACTGCTATCCATTTTCCTCAAGTTGACTTTTATCTTTATCATTTATGTTTACAGGGTTGGCTATTCCAAATCATAGTGACCCCATGTACAAAAGAATGGAACACTGCCATTTTCACAATTGTCCTTACACTGGAGACCATTGTCACAGACACTGTGTTAATATATTTTGTCCATAGTCTTCTTCTTCTTTTTTCCCACTCCCTTCCTATTTTACCAAAGCATGCTGTCCTTCTCCCAGCACTGCTTTCTCCTTACAATATGTCCAAATTGCGCAAGGGATAATCTTGCCATCCTTGCTTCTAATGGGCACTCAGGCCATATTTCTTGCAAAAAAAGATTTTTGTATTCTTTTAGAAATCCACAATACTTTCACTATTCTTCACCAGCACCAACATATAAATGCAGTGGCTCTTCTTTGGTCTTTCATAGTCAATGTCTGTGCTAGTCTGGGTAGACTAAAGAAACAAATTCATAGATACACATATGGATATAAGGAAAAGGTTTATATACAAGAGGAATGGGATATTGAGAAATCATTCCAGCCCAGTCCAGTTCAAAGTCATAAATCCAATATTAACCCACATGCCCGATATCAGTCTATAAAGTCTCCTTCTGATTCACAAAGTCACAGGTAAGTGGGTACAGAGTCCCAGCGCCAGCAAGGGTCTCCCCATGGCTCCTCACTTTCAGTGCTCAGGGTCCATCAACTGCATCCAGTGGTGGTAGAAACAAATCAGCACTGGCAGGGGTCTCCACCTGGCTTCTCCAGCTCCAGAGGTCTGATTCCATCAGGGTAAGGCCGTGTGAGGCTTCCCGTCCAGCTCCTTCAACTCCTCAGATGCTGCCCTTTTGTCTTGTCCGTAGCTCATTATCTCAGAGACTAACTCCCAACAACTGGGGAGATAGCTTCTCATCTCCACAAGGGAAATATCCTGAGATTCTCCAGAAGTCTCAGGAGAAAGCCATGCTCACACCGAGGCCTCATTGGCTACTCAATGGCTATCTCCAGGTTAACAGACTAGACTGTACCCCTATATCTCTATCATGAAATTTACATAAGCACATGAGCACCACAATGTCCAACTTTGACATGCATATGACATGCTGCTAAATACCCTGTCTTGGTATTTGCATATGCTCATATAATCCCAGAGCTTGCAATGTTTCACTGAAAGGTTTTCCAGTAATCTCTTTTGCTCATTGTTGAGTCTCACACATTTTCCTTAAAAGTACCAAGCTACGGCTACTGACTCCTCCCATCAGAAAATCTTCGGCCCAGTGGGAGACAAATGTGTAAAAAAATCAAAGTTAAGAAGCTGGTCAGGGTTAACTGATCTTATTGGGGCTGGTGGTACTCCTGCGACCTGAACCATCATTCACAGACAAGCTTATAAAGTGAACTATAACACCTTTAAGGGGCATGTTACTCAGAACAAGCAACCATACAAGATGAAAAGGGCAACATTTGCTCAAAAACAAAGTCCCAAAGGCAGTAAGCGGCAGGACTGAAAGATACATAGAAATAACAAGTCCAAGGAGGTAATAGAGAGAGAGTGCAGCTACATTGATGGAAATACAGATAATATCATAAAAAAGTATATATGCTTTTGAATGGTAAGCTAATTTTCCTTATAAGCTTTCACTGAAAAATAACAATTAAAACAATATTTATTACCTGATTGCATTTATAAGGAGCCATGGTGGTAGAGTGGTTTCATATTTGGCTGCAAACCAAAAGGTCAGCAGGTCAAAACTACCAGCTGTCACATGGACAAAAGCAGAAATTTTTGTGGTTTTTAGTGTAGAGTTAGTCTCAGAAACCCACTGTGGCAGTTCTACTCTGTTTTATAGAGTCACCTTGAGTTGGTAATGACCCCACAATAGTGAATTACATGCATTTTTGAACGTGTTTCTTCTACAGAATATATTATTTTTTCAGCTACCCATTAACTGTGTTTTCTTAGGGTTTATTATATGTTAAAAACAAGCAGACAAACAAACAAACAAACAAAAAGCAGGCACTGAGTTGATTCTATCTCACAAATCATACATCTTCACAGGACCCCAGTACACTCTTCCTTCTTCAGAAGAGCAGCTAATGGATTTGAACCACTGACTTTGGTGTTAGTAGCCCACCTCTCAGCCAAAGTGGTTGACCAGGAATCTCTTACCATACACTGGGAGCAATTAATGAGCCTGCTAAATAGACTGGGTAACAAGTGTGCGTGAGTTTCTGTTTATCCACTTTCAGCGTTGGTGTTGTTTTTAGTGATTCGCTAAAGTGACTCTCATAGCTGAGAAGACTGGAAATTGCTTTAGTGAGAAAATATTTAGTACAATGGACTTGGATTTAGAAGCATGCATTTTTGCTTGTAGAATTAACTTTTGGTAAACAATCTAATTTTTAAAGACACTTTGAGGTAAATTACCCCAATTCTTTTGGGAAGAATTTTTAAAAGAAACAAATGAAGGTGAATACATTTTTAAAAACTAATGTTTATTCTCTGATTTTTAAAATGTGAAAACAAAATACAAAAAAGGGAAATAAATATAATTAACTTATTATAGAAAAGATGACATATGCTGTTATAGTTCTTTTTAGTCACTGTCAACTATGTTCATATTATCCAGAATAATATTCTGACATTCAATTCTGATTTTATTTCTTAATATTTTATTGTAATTACTTTTCAAAGTGATTAGCTTCTTCAAAAACATGTAAAGACTAAATAATTGTATAGATATTCCCTATAATCTCATTCAATAGTCTTCTATATTACTAATTATATAATTAAATAATGTTTTCCTAAACATATGTTTGCACATATCTCTATTTGGACTTATGATTATTTCTTTAATGGTAGTTATTTCTAATTTACAGACTACCACATATACTCATGGGTAAGTCAACTTTTCCTGCACATTTTAATGTAGTTTTTGTGGTAGCATTAGGTGCCTAGGCTGATATTCGAGTATATATGGTACCTTATACCCGAGTATATATGGTACCAAAATTTTACAAGCTTAAAACAACACAAGTTTGTTCTTTATATTTGATAAGGACCATGTATAGTCATGGTGTGACTGGGTCCTTTGCTTAGTGTCTCTCCGTGCTGCACTCAAGGTAATACCTGAAGCTGGGCATCATATGTGAGACTCAGGACCTCTTTCATGTTTATGTGATTGTTGGAAGAGCATAACTTTCCTCAGTTGTAAAGCAGAGGTTCTCAGTTCATGGAACCTGCCCACCTTTCCCCACTACATTGCTCTTTCTACAACATCACATCTTGATTTTTCAAGGAAGCTTTGGATTTCTCTGTCTTCCTCTGCTCTAATCTTTACATTCCTTTTTAAAAGACTCGCCAGATTAGATCAGACCCCCACACAGTAATCTCTCATTTTATTTACTTAAAACCTACCAAAACAACCTATGTGATATGGGGAAAATGCCTTACCTAACTGCAATGTAATATAACCTTATCATAGGAGTGTAATTCCATCATATTCACAGGACTCAAGGGAAGGGAATTGCATGTGTGGTGAACATCAGGAAGTGAAAATATTGGGAGCTATCTTAAAATTCTGATGCACACAGATAGATTTCTAGAAAGAGGTTGGTGTATTTACATTGTTTAAAGATTTTGAAAGTTATATATTGAGAAATTACTCTCTTATAAGTCTTTACCAATATTTATTGCCATACTCAGATTATGAGTACACTAATGTTACTGAATCTATGTGAACATGATAATCATGAAGCAACTTTTGTCGTACCTTTCCTTCTCTACAATAATATACTTATAGATATACATTAAACTGGAAAATATGGCATTTTATCTTTTTAGAAAAGCAACAATTAGTTTAAATATGTAATTTTAATGTGATTTTAGTGATTTTGATGATTTTATTTTAGTGACTACATCTTTCTCCACCCAGGATCTGTACATTGGTCTTACTGTAGTAGCCTGAGACTCGTTATGATGTGGAGGACTATGTTCCCAGTACATCAGATAATAGCAATGTTGCATATGGTGGACATATTGTAGCAGCGCTTTCCGCCTTGGATGAGGTAGGGGAAAAACAAGGAGCACCTTCTGAAAAAAATATTAGCCATGAAAAGTTTATGGATAACAGCAGAGCATTGTCTGATATAGTGGTGAAAGTTCGAACCCCAGTTTGGAAAACTCTCAAGATGTGATTGGGGAATAGCTGCCTGCTCAACTATGATTCCTTCTTAGTGACATGAATGGAGTAAACTTTCCAGAACCTTCATTTGCTTAATTTGCAAAGACCTAGAGTTAGAGATCCAGAAGGAAAATATATTTGGGGGCATTTCTTAACCTGTCAAAATTTCAAAGCTGGAGTTTTAATATTGAATAATTATGTTGCTCATTCTGTAAGGATTAACTGGTAAACACTAGGTCAGCAGTTCAAACACACCAGCCACTGTGAAGGAGAAGATCTACTTCACTAAAGATTTTCAGCCATAGCATTTATAAACAGTCACTGTGAGCCAGAATCAACTGTGTGTTACTGAGTTTTGGAGTGAAGGTGAAATATTGAGAGACAAGAAGAATCAAAAGAAATATACAGAGTCAAAATTTTGTATTCCCCAAAAGCAACTGTAGGGAAATCTATCAAGAGCCACAGAACTGTAGATATTATTGTCACCCTTGTCTTTCAGTCAGATTATAAATTAGGTTTTGGAGATCGGGATAGATGTGAGACTACAAGATTTGGAATGTTCACACCCCATGTTAAGCCAATTTCTGTCAGAATGTTCGTGTGGTTATGGTTGGGTTCAAAATAAATCTGTGGGGGTCACATTTATGAACAAAATATCTTAGTGGATTTGAACTTCTTTTAAAGAGTCTTAATCTATGCTCCTCCTTACTTTCACTATTGTGTTGAAAAGATCATTAGCTTCTTCCTATATGGTTTTATTTTCACTGGAAAGTTTAAAATACGGTTGGCCCTCTTTCTGTGCTCCTGTGCCCAATCTCTGCCCCCCTTATTTTTCAATCTTTTTTTATTCTTCTCACTTTTATCATTTTAAACCATTCCTGCTTCCAAAGCAGCCCAAATGTCACTGCATCTAGTAATTTTTCATACCCCTTTCTGGGTACCATTGAGCACTTTCTATGGATTCTTGAGAATCCTTTTATAACAGGTACTCTTTTGCTATCATTTCTGATAGCCATGGCTCTTTTGGGTGGGATCCTTTGCCAATTAATTATTTCCTAATCAGTGTGTGTGCCTAGTACTTAAAGGGGCAAGTGAAACATAGTGAAAATTAAATAATTAAAAGAAAGAGGCCCAAACATATTTTCATAATTTCTAAGTGACTTGTCCTGGTGAAGTGGTAGTTACCTGTTGGGTAACCTGTTGGGGTGCTAACCAGGAGGGCAGCAGTTCAAAAATCACCGGTGGCTCAGTGGGAGAAAGGAAAGGAAAGGTTTTATAACCCTGAGTTACAGTCTGAGAAAGCCACAAGATTCTTTCTACCATGTTCTAAAGGGTCCCTGTGAGTAGGATTTCACTCATTTGGCTTGATTTTCTTCAACATCTTAAGTTGATGATGTAAGAAAAGAGTGACCCAGTGATTAATATTATGTGGTCTATATTTATGATTGTAAAAATAGATATCACAGAACCTTTGCCATATTTCCAAGGGTACAGTTAGTGATATCAATTGCATTATTCAAGGTGTGTGATCAAGCACCCAGAATAGCTATTGCATTTCTGATCAACAATGCATCCTTTTTGTATTCACTCTCTAGGGGATCTGACTTAATTTTAACTTGCACACTTTATGCAAATTATACCCATTAAAAGTACAAAATCAGTAACAAGGTGGGTGATAGAAGTCCGATAAGGATTGACTAAGACTGATGTAACAGAGAGAAAATACTGAAACCCAAATGGAGGTTGAGCACAATAGTGGGACAAGAGGGAAACAAATGGAAATAGAGGAAGGAACTGGGTGATAATGGACATTTATAGAGATTCAAATGCATGTATGTACAGAAGTGCATATATTTATAAGTAACAATGGGGAAATAGATCAGTGTGCATACTTATAGGGTAAGTAGTGGGACAGCAGATGGGCATTGGACCTCCACTCAAGTACTTCCTCAGTGCAAGAACACTTTGTTCTATTACATTGGCATTCCAAGATGCTCACCTTTCCAACACAATCACTGAAGACAAATGTGTGCATAAGCAAAGGTGATGAAGAAAGCTGATGGTGCCTGGCTATCAAAAGAGGTAGTGTCTGGGGTCTTAAAGGCTTGAAAGTAAACAAGCAGCCATCTAGCTCAGAAGCGACAAAGTCGTCATGGAAGAAGCATACCAACTTGTGGGACCAGAAGGTGTCAAAGGAATTAGATATCAGGCTTCAAGAACTAAAAAAGCATAACATTGCATGCTCACTTTCCTGATATGATCGCTGAAGACAAATGTGTGCATAAGCAAAGGTGGTGAAGAAAGCTGATGGTGCATGGCTATCAAAAGATATAGCATCTGGGGTTTTAAGGGCTTGAGTAAACAAGCAGCCATTCAGCTCAGAAGCAACAAAGCCCACATGGAAGAAGCACACCAACTTGTGTGATCATGAGATGGTGAAGAGATCCGGTGTCAAGCATCAAAGAACTAAAATTATATCACTATTAATGAGGGCAAGTACAGATTGGGGATCCAAAGCCCATCAATAGGTGAAGCGACATCCTCTTGCAGAGGGGTTACAGGGAGGAGATGAGCCAGTTAAGGTACAGGATAGTAGTAATGAAATATGCAACTTTCCTCTAGTTCTCAAATGCTGCCTCCCATTCACTATCATGATCCCTATTCTACCAAATAAACCCAGCTAGACCAGGAGATGTACAGTGAAGTTGGAAACATGGGGAATTTAGAATAGATGATCCTTCGAGACTAATAATAGGAGTAGTAATACCAGGAGAGTGGAGGGATGGTGGGATAGAAAGGGAGAACCGATTTCAGGGATCTACATGTAGCCTCCTCTCTGGGACATGGACAACAGGGAAATGACTGTAGGGGAACACTGGACAGTGTACAGGGTGAAATTAATAACAATTTGTAAATTACTAAGGGTTCATGGGGGAGGGGGGCTGAAGGGAAATATAGGGAGCTGATACTTGGGGTCTGGGTGGAGGGAGGATGTGTTGAGAGTAATGATGGCAATAAGTGTGCAAATGTGGTCTGCATACAATTGATTTATGTATGGATCGTGATGGAAGTTGTATGAGCCCCCAATGCAATGATTCACTAAAAAAGGAGGGAGGGAGAAGGAAAAGCCTATACCAAGGGTTCAAGTGGAAAATATTTTGAAATGAATATGGTAATATGTATACAAACATTTTTGATACAAATGATGTATTGAATGTTATGAGAGCTGTAAGAGCGAATAAAATAATTGAAAAAAAGTATATATTATCTGTGTCTTTCACAAATGGAGGGTTTAGAATAAATGTTTTTACCAGAACGAAAACTAATAGGTTGCTTTAAAATTGAGTTTTTAACTCCTACTACCATCGGATTGATTCTAAACCATAGTGACGGCATCAGATAGACCAGAACTGCCCCAGGTGGATTCTGCGATTGTAGCACTTTATGGGGAGCAGAAAGCCTCATCTTCCATGATTTTAGGACTATTATACTTTTGCAATGAATTCAAACATTGTGGATTATTTTTATAGCATAGCTAATACATACTATCCTGGGATGGAAAGGCATCGAATATAGGGGAAAAACAAACAAACTAGGATTGAAAAAAATATACAATTAATTGGCATTGTTAATCAGTCTGGTGTTGACAATAGTTTTCTATTTTACTTATACTGCTTGTAAAACTTTGAAGTAGATGCTTATTGCCTTATTATGCTGTTGGAAAAAAGGCAGATGGATAAATAATGAAGTGATGTCCATATTTTTGTAGCTGAAAACACAAGCTTGTAGAGACGAAATAAGTAGCCTAATGGGTGAGTCTGTTCATCCAGATTTTTCCATTCAAAACCCTATTCTGAGCTCTACATTGGAATGCAAATAGACTTAAACAAACAGATGTGGTTTTCTTTCCCTGTGGCCTAGTGAGCTGTGAAGTGAACTACTAACATCAAAGTCAACTGTTCAAACTCCCTCATGGCTTAGAGTGAGAAAGAGGAGACCGCCTGCTTCTGTAAAAGTTTTAAAGTCTTTGGAGACTCATAGGAGCAGTTCTACTAACTATGCATCAGAATTGGCTTGATGAAAATGTGTATATATACATTTTAGATTATAAGTCTTTGCCGGCTTTTGTGTCCATAGCATACAAGCAGAGTATCTTGTCACTAGAATGTGCAGAGGGAACGTTTGTAAAATGATGTCCTCTTGCCAGGTGCCATAGAGCTGATCCTGACACCAGAACAAAATATGATCAGGGCCTGTACCCCCTCCTGTTTATTTCTGTCACACACACTGTGTCAATCACTCCTTTCAAGGCAATTCTCGAGCTTACTGACACTCCACTAAGCCTCATGCTCCTTCCCCAAGACTGTTCCTTTTGACTTAAAGAAGCAAAGTATATGAGATGAAGAAGGAAAGCCCAGATGTATTTGGGTATAGTCGTAGTTTTATTCTGTCTTTTAGTTACTCATAATTTTCCAGTTAACATTTATTAAGCTTTGGAAACATAATGATGTATAATACCTACATTCACCCTGAAATGCATATGAGTGTCGTCAAAAAAGGAACACACCAAAGTCAGAACATAGCTAATGGCATAAGGCAGCATGTGAAGAAAGCCAGTGTAAAAGAAAACCTTACTGGCCAGACAGGATGAGGGGTGTCAGTAAAGGTAGAGGCAGCAATAGATGGAGTATACAGCAATGACATGTGCAGCTTTCTTTGGTTGAGCTCTCTCTCTGGGTGCTGGTCACAATCTAGATCAGTGGTTCTGAATCACTTTGGGAGGGGGGTGTCAAATGACCCTTTCACAAGGGTTGCCTAAGACCATTGGAAAACACAAATGTTTCAAAATATATAATTACATATTGTTTTGTGATTAAACTGTGCTTTAGTAATGTTTAATTTGTAACAAGGAAAATACATGCTGCGTATCAGCTAATTTACAGGACAATTCCTAACAGTATCAAAGTGACAGTTATGAAGTAGCAAAGGAAATTATTTTTTGATTGGGTGTCACCAGCACATGAGGGAGTGGACGAATGGGTTCTCAGCATGAGGAAGGTGGGAAATCACTGCTCTAGATCCTATGTTGTTGCTAGATATCCTTACTCATAGCAACCAAAGACAAAACTGTGTATAACACCCCCTGTTCTATGTTAGATATGATATCACCATGCCTACCTTGTAAAGGAAAACACGAGGCGATGATATGTTGTTATTTGCCCCAAATCATCTCTCTGGCAATGTTGAACTAAGAATCCAGACTCAACAAATTGTCCTGCTCATAATCATGGTGGTAGACTCACTCGGCATAAGGCTTCATGGCGATGCATGTGTAACCAAGAGGTGAATGGTGTTCTTAACAGGAAGCAGGCAAGCCATTGCGGGACCTTCCATCGAGACAGCGATGCTTCTTGAAATGATGTCACTGATAGTATGAGCTACTGTGTAACAATAAGAGCACACCCAAGTGGACCCTAGTGAATATGGATATGCAGATTTCATTGTAATTTCAGGGAAAGCATTTTAAGTATGCACCAAGCAGAGCAATGTTTAGTTGCTTATGTCCAGATATCTTGCATCTGTCTTTCAACTTAAGATACCAGCGATTTCCTCAACAATTTTTGTAAGAATCATTGTGCCTTCGCCAATGAGCGAAGACAGTGGAATGCATGCTCTGTGAATTGGCTTTGTTTTCCATAGGAGATCAGGGGATTCAATTAAGAGACAGTTTTGATGCTATCAAGTCGATGCTTTCCAAATCAATTCATTTGGAAGACCTAGAATCGCAAAGTAATCTGTGTGTGTGCGTTTGTGTGTTATCAAGACGGCAGCATGAATAGGGAAATAGTATTTTGAAGCAGAATAAAGTAAGCAAGGTACTGAAGCTGGAAGGTCTTGCAGTGGTTAGGTGGATCCTGGCATTTCTTGGTCAGCGCTGATTAAAGTCATGCTGAGAGAGGAACTGATTCTCACTGCTAATCGGAAGGCTGAAGATATCAGCTTGACGATTTCCTGCAGCGTCAGTTAGTGTGCTGCCTGGGAAAAAGGATTTGGGGTTTTAGGGATGCATGACTCAAGCTTGCAATTTAAAATGTCCATTCCTCAGATGTGGCTGATGAGTTGCAACTCCAGATTAGGTTTCTTTTATGTCTTTATGGGAACCAGAGTTCTTTGTTAACCAGGCACTGAAGCCAGCACTCCCCATGTAAAGGTGCTCAAATGAAAATAACTTATTATCCAGACATTTCAAACAACAATAAAAAACCCCTCTATTCCTGACTCCGGTGATGAGCGTGACAGTTTGCTGCAAGTGAATGGATTGTGATTTTGTTTTGCGACTCCAAATATGTTTTAACAGACTTTTATTAATGTGATGGAATTAATCATTTAAAAATACCAGAGGTATTTGAGGCTCCAGGAGAGCAAAAAATGTGACTGTCAGATCACCGTTTCAGCTTCATCATCTTGAATCAAGCCCCGGTGATTGAAAGCCGTGTGTGGTCCTTCCTCAGATGTCTTCCGGAGAAACTTGTGCTGTCATGAGCTGACAATATATTTGAACCGGGGTCTGACATGCAGTCTTTCAGCCCGGCCCCTGGAAAAGGAAGAAGAGGGTTAACTCTTTGAGCGAGACAGTGCTCATTTCTGTAAGCTCCAAGTGATAAATTTCCCACTTTTGAAATCCAAACTCTAGGCTAGTGTCCTTTGGGGGGCTTGGGAATAGCAAGAAATGCATGATCTCTCTATATTTATTGTAATTTTTTTTCATTTTCATTGAGACCGAAGTTTCCCAAGCCTCTGAAATCGCTCCCAGGCTTTTTGAAAATTCATTGCAAAATCACACATAAATTTTTAGAGGCATGGGCGTGGTGGTCTCTTCTTATTTGGAATACTGTATTTGATTACAGCATAAAACATTTAACACCATCCATGCTTGGTCGTTTATAGAATCCAACTATCGTTGAAAGCATTCTGCCGAGGAATGATTTTCAACATATTGAAATGCGATAAAGAGTTCTAAATGAAGGGCGAGGAGAGCCGGAGTGTCCCTAGTGACTTGTCAGTTGGGCTTCTGATTTTAAGGTCAGCAGTTCAAACTCAGCAGGCTTCCCGAGGGAGCAGCAGGAAACTTTCTGCTCTCCCTTAAAAACTGCCAACCTCAGAAAGCCATAGCAGCACCTCTCGTCTGCGCGCTAGAGTTGCTTTGAGTTGCAATTGAGGGCAGTGAGTAAGTGAAACATGAAGAGAAATTACAAAGCTGAAATGAAGGTAAAGGTTAAAAGCATTTGGGGAGGGTGGGCCTGTAATGACATATTTTCAATATCGGTTTCCTGATTTAATTTACCAGCAACTACATAGGCCAAACCACAGTAAAGATACCATTTGCCTCCTTTCCTTTTGCAAGATCCATTTCCCCAATCATAACTGATCAAAAGTCTAAGCATTTAAAAAATATTCTCTCCCCTCCCCCTTTTCTATCTTTGCTTTAGGGAACGGCTTCGAAGAGCTGGAAGATGAAAGCTCCGATTCCACACTTGATTCTCTTATATGCCACTTTCACTCAGAGTTTGAAAGTTGTGACCAAAAGAGGCTCGGGTAAGCAGTGTTCCTTCCTTCTCATTCCTTTTCGTGGTTCAGAGGGAATTGACATGTGCGTCTTCGGTGGAGATGGTGCGAATGAACAGAAATGCGTATTGTGGTACTATTGTCGTGAGAGCTTTGAATGGCTGGAGCCTATTTGTAGAAGCCTAGAAAGGTAGGAATGTAGGGAAAATGAAGTGGAATGTGTTAATACCTATGAATTGGAATGACTACTACTGAGAGCTTGCCTTTTGATTTCATTTCTAGCATAGTTTCAACATTCTTTTGTAAAGGGCATCATAATTTTTGCATGAAAATATCAACACACATTTTTTCCCCTGTGAACTTTTTAATGTTCCCATTTCAATGTCAACTATGCCTAGGGTAGACTCCTTTTTGGTTGAAATTCAGCTGGTTTGATGAATTATTTTACAAGTATTTAAAGAACGCCCCAGATATGTTCATACAAATATTTTCTGCCTGGTATTCTGATAGAAAACATAGAGATAAAGTAGAATGGTCACATGGCAGGCTTTACTAAATGGATTAATGTTGAAATTTGTGGAAAACCTTACATGCTTTCTAGCATCTTGGATCTCAGTTGACTGTTGACATTGACAGTGAACAAAATGTATGAGGCCAGTGTATAACTACGGTTACTAACCTGAAGCTATAGCTTGCCTAATAAGTTTCAGATACACAGCCTTGCCATGCTCATATTTTATAGAATTACAGGATTTTTGATGGCATAGCTACTGAGTGTAATGTAGGTGGGCGTGTTTTGTGTTTAGCTGCTAGAACAAGAATGTCTTATATCTTTACTCTCAAGAGCCAGTGAGGAAAAGAAGGTGAGATCATGTGTCCAAGGCTGCAGGGTGTTCAGATACTGGCTTTGCATGAAGGAAAGTGGGGCGGGATTTTGCGAAGGCAAGGGCAATAAATAGGCTATACAGCTACCTTTGGTTAGTGCAATTCCAACTCACATTGATGATACAGTGCAAAAGACCTCAGAAAGAGGAAGGGAGAATGAATCCTATCCCACAGGGAAAACAGGGGAAGAAATTGAGGAGGGAGATGTACATTGCACAAAGGGATGCTGCTGGCTTTTAACAAAAGGAATTTTACTGAAGCAAAGGGTTCTACAGCTTTTTGGTTATTGTGCAACTGCCGTGGCTGCCTCTGGTGTGACACTAGCTATATGAAATTAAAATGGAATGTTTTGTGTATTATTTCAGCTGTATTTTATAGTTACTGTTTCTCAATAGGAAAGACACCTAGGTCAGTTTAATGGTGTAGCTGTTTTTATAATTTGAACTGATGTGTGGCAAGCTGCCTATGTCTTGGTTCTTTTCAATTGCCACTTGGAAAGAAAGATGACTCTACCTGTGGGTGTTAGATAGATAAGGTTAGACTCTACCCATGGGTGTTAGATAGACAAGGTTAGGTAGCTGGTGATGGAATCTGATCACATATGCAACAATATATTTACCAGAGCAGCACCATATATTGAAATGATTTCACATTAATCACTGCCATAGGGTCTGGAGAAGAAAAGCATCCATTTCCCTTAGAATCCTAGTGAAATGCATACAGTTCATGCAAATCAGAAATAGGCATGGCATCTTAAAAACTTCCTTTTCCTGAACATCATACCAGACTACAAAACCTGTTTCTGTATTGCTTTCTGTGTCGGTTGGCTGTGTGATTTATTACCAAAACACAAATGTGACTCTTTTTATTTTCATCATAAAATAATTAAGACAAGACCATTCCTAACATTCTATGTTGAGTGAGGGCGGCAACAAACAAACAAACAACCCAATATTTTATTAAATTGTGGCTTAATTTGTGTGTTTGAGAAGCATGAGAACAGAGTCAGAAATGTGGGTCAGTTGGCAAATTTTTAATCTCTTGCTGCTCTAGGGACCAGAGAAAATTCAATGACTAGTCTCAAATTAAATTTCATCTTTAATGATACCAGTGTCATGCTGTCCTAAGTTTGACCATTCTGAGGCCACAATCGCTTTAGCTTTAAACTAAAATGCTCAGACAATGACTTACTACTTCACAAGGCAACATGTGTATTTGACTTGGTAACTGGGAAATGATAAATGATGCAGGCAAAGAGATCTTTGAAACCAGCTTCATGGTTCTTTTTTGTGTAAAGTGAATTAAGAGAGGTTTTTCTATTTAGACCCATATGGATGGAAAGCTTAGAATTTGTTTGGCTTTGTTTTGTTTTGCTTTTAGCTATGGAGGGTATGTACAGTGAGGAGATCCACAATCTTCTTTTATCTGTTTAGTTTAGTATCTTGCACTTACTTAAGCTGATGTCTGTTACCATGGCATCTTTGTAGGAGAGAAGCAGATATGTAGTGTACTCAAGAGCATCATTACCGATCTCCCTTGATCAAGTGGGAGAGGAGTGCACTTGACTTCTTCTCTTTAAAGGACTAATGACTCAATCTTCACACCCAGCCCAACCTATAAAACCAGAAGCATGAGGGCCTGGCAATAAAAATCAATTTTTGATGTTTGATCTTGCATATTAACCGAGAGGGCTACTTAGCCCTATTCTTTACCCCTCTTATCATTTCATCTTCTCTCTCTCCTAGTCTTGGATTTTATACACCTTTAAACAAATTCCACAAACACAGTTTGAAGCTTAATGCATTTCACATGACTTTTGCTTGATTACTACTTTGAGTTCATGCTGACCACTAACAAGGCAGAACTAGTTTTTTTGACTCATCCCAAGCCTATGAGATATAAGTGTATTGTACCAGATAAAGTTGACAGAGGGTTTTCTTTATGGCATGTTAAATGTGTATAACATTTCTGTGAGACCAATGCATATGGTCATTCCATAAAATTTAGAAGTCAGTATTTGTTTCTCATTAACAGAACTAATTTGAAAAGCAATAGGAAACCTTCGTAGACATGCTGGAGCTGCATTATTTTTTATCACGTTGGCTTACACCCCTATTGCTATTAATTTAAGAAAGAAATTAAATATAATAATGTAGTTATAGAACCACAATATTCTTGGTTGAGGTATTAAAATTTTGACTTTATAGAGCTTCCCTTTAAACACCACATTCAGATCTGATAATTTAGAATTGAATCTAGTCTTTTACACAACATTCTAAAACTGTGCAAACGTTTAGAATCAAGGCTTTAACAGCTGTGCTCTTAGATATTCAGCCATTGATAATAATAAATTTTATCCCGGAACAATTTTATACCTTCCTTTTAGTTTTGTATAGGAAGCATTTGACAAAAGAGACAAAGACTATCGATATTACTGATTGCCCCCTATAGTATGAAATATCATAGCAATTCAGAAAGTAAACACTGGAGTTTCTGTCATTTGTAGAATTATAGACATCACAATACAAAGTCAAACAAAAAAATAACAGCAGTCTTTGTGTCTCAACCAGTGCAGAAAGTTTAGCTTCACTATCTTTTATTTCTTCTTCAGACAAAACCATTCTGGGTATTCCCTTTGTGTCTTTGTACCACTGTTTCTTCAAATATACATAAGTGAAATATCATTATTTTGTTTGAAAGGTTAAAATAAATGAAATGGTACATCTTTAGGATGTTCCAAGAGGTCAGAATGGCCTACACATTAATAATAAAATGTTTCTGTAATTTGCAGGGTTGACAGCATTTGGGGGATCTGCTTATAGGCAGGGTAAATGATATAATCTATTTAAGAATTATTATGGACACGGCATGTAAAATCTGGCTACCATTCTTTGGGGGACTTAAAAGCAAGATGTGTAATTATGGCTGAGGAGCTTGGAAACCTAGAGACGTGAAGCTAGAAGAGGCTGAATGTGGGGCTTTGATAAGCAAAAGGGGATCCATGCTATTTCATCCCATGCCTTTCACGCACAGTCATTGCCTGGATGACGAATGATGAAGGCAGGGATGAAAATTCTGTATCCTATATCCTGTATCCTGTTGAGGACAAGAACCATGACTTCTGTAGTCTGATAACCCCTACAATGACAAATATGGCATATTAGCCTGAGTCAGCCTTCATGGTGGACTAGTGGTTACATGAATGAGTGAAATTGCCTTCCTGTTTAGGCTGGGTTGCATGACTGAGGGTTTTGCAAGAAAGACAGAGTGTCATAAAGAGAAAGAGAAAATAAAATAGGGCCATTTGTTAAAAAATGGGGTTCCCCCCTTCAAAGGGAATTAATTAGTATAATGTGTATAAGAAATTACTGAAACCAAAGGTATGAACCCAGAATAAGCACTACCTCAGATATGCTTAGATATGCTTGTATAAGGATCTTTACTCTCCAAATCATGGATGAGTTCATGATTTTGGAATGCAGTTCAAAGTCATTTTGAAGGAAAAGGGAATGAGTCTTCAAGTATTTCTCTTTTGAAATTTTGCCACAGTGAGTGAATCTTTAAAGAAAAACTAATACCGTTATGTAGACATTCTGGGTTTGATGGTATTGTTCAAAAATGGCTATCTTGAAAGGTGCAGTCAATAATTACTGGTGCCCGAGAAATAAGCAAGCGATTTCAGTATAGAAGGGATGAAGTATTCACAGTTATTAGAGCCTATGGGGAAGTCTAAGTGGCTATATTACATAAACCACAGACCATGTGCTATTCTGGAAGGAATTGAAGATACATAAACAAGCTCCTTAAAGCAGCCAGTTCTTGCTAAAGGAACTTGGTTGCTTCCTCCTTCTAGAATCCAGGAGTGGACACCTGTTATTGTAACATGATTTACATGAAATTCTTCCTGAAAGCAAGCAGAAAACAAAGGTTCTCAAGAGGTTAGGGAACCAACCTCCTGACTGTATGTTCAAGTCATTTATAAAGATAAGGGTAGTGAAAATCCCCAAGATATATTTCAGAGTTGAGTCTTTGTGTTTGTTATCTCTGGACTTTCAGTTGTTTAAGTAAAAGAAATTAAACCATGGTGCAAACAGAGTGTACTGGAACTGATTTGGAGAGGAGAGAGAGAAAGAGCAAGAGACAGCGAGAGTGCGAGCGAAATAGCGAGAGTGAGAGTGAGAGAGAGAGAGAGAGAGAGAGAGAGAGAGAGAGAGAGAGAGAGAGAGAGTCGAGTGGGCTATTTCCATCACATGCCAATGTGATTTATCTGCATCAGTTCACTTGGGTCTTCTGAGAAGTCAGTGAGCTTAATTCCACATGATTAAGAGACAACCCGGTCCCTTAGCATATGCCTTTTATTACGTTACCATGTGTTTATTTCTCAGTATGTGAAATATGTCAAAAAAAGAGATCTGAGGTGTTTCTCTTTATTTCCCCCCCAGTGGGATAGCATATAAGACCAAACTTCTGAGCTTTTGTTTCTTAATCGTTGGGTTAAAGAGGTCCTTTAATTTGGCTTACCACAAAACAACAACAAACACCTCCCCATCAGCTATTTATCATGCCAATCTTTTGAAACAATATGTAGAACATTCTTAATATGTATTTGAAACAATGTTTTTCATTAGAATAATAAGTACAACCACCACAAAATTATGAATTTTTATGGGAAGAATTCACACACCCAAGCAAATGATCCAGGATCTTTGATGAATCATTTCTTATGTGCCTAAGGAATTCCCCTTAAGCTTATCCTATCAGATTCCATCTCCATACAATGTTATATGAATTTAGCATATTTTCATGTCATCTGTGGGCTCTGATTCATAGCATGATAACATGGAGAAGATACCAGTCTTTCAGGTTGAATGGAATTTCAATGAGAGGGGACCTATTCTGTTACTATATATAGCAATGGGACTTTGGATGTTGGGGGATAATAAAGTGATACTCTGGTGTGTGTCCTCGATAGGAGAACTGGGATGGGGGTGTGGATCAAGAGTGATGATCCAGTCATTGCTGGCCATTTTGAGTCATGGGAAATGATTGATGTTGATTTTGTAAGCAGCACAGAGATGATCCCTACCTGGTGCTAGAGTATGAACCCCAGATTCATGAGCAGTCAGTCCACTGTAAGTCAGGAGATGATCTATGTAGTGACTCAAAAATTAGGAAGACTGACAAATGAATTTCCCATTGGTGCTATAACAAATTCCGTGAGTTCGGGCAAGTGTTCAGTCCAAGAGGTCAGATTTACCCTGCTGGCAGGGTTGCATTTCCTTTGGCTCCCTGGATTCCTAGGATCCATCCATGGCCTGATCCTACCTTTGCTTGTGTGAGCGTATTGTCTTACTTACTTTGACCCTTCTCTCTTCCTCTTTCCCTTATAAGGACCCTTGTGATCATATTGGACCTGCCTCGGTAATGCTCTCACTGCCAACGAATGAATTCTGCTTCACAGCAACCCTCTGGGACAGGATAGAAATGTCCTAGTACATTTCACAGGCTAACTTTTTTTTTTCCAACAAGGGAGTAGCAAGCCTCATATTTCTCTTGTAAAGCCGCTGATGGTTTCAAACTGCTGGCCTTGTGTGTCACCCATTGCATCACTGGAAAAAGGATATCTTGTCTAATAAGTAGCGAGGCAGCGAAAACCAGGCAGACGTTGAGACAAGATAGACTGACACATTTGCTGTATCGGGCTCAAACATGAGAACAACTGTGAGACCAGCACGGGACCAGGGGATGTTTGGTTCTTTGTACATAGTGACACCATTGTTCAGAACCGAATCAACACCACCAAACTCCTGAGCAGTGTAGAGGAGCCCCCTTCAAGACCCTTAAATTAATGGCATATGCAAAGTTGAGTGTGGATGTGGACCTCTTCATTTGGTGGAGGGAAGTGGGGAGAGGAGGTGGGGTTCTCATTGTCTTACCTACCACAAGTAGTAATTAGGTAGGTCAAACATGCTTCTTATTTAATTTAGACTGGAGATTAGAGAACAAAAAGTTCAGGTAGAATAAGAACAGGAGAGTTGAACATATATGCTGCCAAGAGTATTTGATGGGTAGCATGTAGTCCTTGAGTAGGGGGAAGGGTTGAAATGGAGGAGAAAAGAAGGAATGGAGAGAAAGAAGTCATGATGGAAAAGACAGAAGAGAAGGGAGGCTGATAAGGAGAAAGAGACAATGATGTTCCTAGTGTTCTTTTAAAGCTTAATAGGTTGTCAGCTTGATTTGCACTTAAAATACATTTTTAAAAAACTCTCCATTTTCATGGTAGCAGCCTGAAGGGATCTGTGTTTCAGTCAACCAAAAATGTCTAACTCCAAAATTATTTCCTACTCAAGAAAACAATAGTGCGCACAGGGAAGAGAAAAAAGAAATAAACGTTGATGCTAGAATTCATCATACCTTATGTTTAATGATCATTTAGATGTGGGAGGTTAGAAAGAGAGAGGCAATGAAAATCATTCTGTAATTAGTGGGGAGGATCGTGGTGTCATCAAGATCTTCAAGGTCCCCAAAGCACAAAAGCTTGAAATGACCGATTATGTCAAAGAAATCATAGGAAAGGCTTGGTGCCTATGAGGAAGCTTCCAAACTACATTGGGGAGAGAGCTGGAGGGGCTTTGCAAGGGATTTAAACTGCTATCTTGTGGTGTCAAAAAAAAAAAGCTTTAGCTAAGTTATTTAACTATCTTTATAAATCTCTTTAGTAGAAAACTCTGTGAGGTTAGGCCTCTGATTTGACAGCCCTCTATTGTGCTTTCTTAAGAAACTTCATTCTGTGTGTACTCACGTGTTGGCTTCATGTACATCAGTAAACCTGCCTTGGCAGAGAGAAGACACACAACTCTAAGGGATCACACAATAGAGAGGCTAGTAAACTCATCCTCTCTATCGGAAAGGCTACTGAGAGATTTCGAGAATGAGCAATCATGGACTCAAGAGAAATCATATTCAGGAATATTGTGGCCTGAACAGTTTTCAAAATAACCAGTGGCAGGTGGATCCCTTAAAATGGATTGCAAAGTCGTAAGAAGGCTGTAGTTAGATGCGGGATCCCTGGTGGCACTGTGACTCCAAGTTGGGCTGCTAATGACACAAGCAACTATTAGGAGCCAAAGGCTGCTCTGAGGAAACGAGTGGCGGCTATCGGCTTGTATAAAGATTTTGAGTCTTGAACATCCCTAGTGGCTCTATGAGTCAGAATGGAGTCAGTAGCGGTGGGTTTGAAGAAGGAAGAGGCATGATTTGTGCATACAAAATGTATGGCACAAATACTCATCTGATGGCAGGGGCAGAGGTATGGATTTGGAAATTATCTATCCGTTACCAGGGCGTGAAGCCACTCACAGAAAGCACACAGAGAACGAATACAGAGACTAGGAAAAGCAGAAGGAAAGGAAATCAAAAACACTGTTGGTACCAAACTTGATGAAATCAGCAGAGAAAGAGGAACCAGTGAGATAAATAGACTAAAGGAGAGTTAAGGGAGGCAGAGGTCACTGCTTTTCTGGAAACAAAGCAAAGAGGAAATAAAAAGGTGACTGTGTTAAATTCTGTGGAGAATTGAGTCAAATACCTAAAATAGACTAAATTATGCAATTCTGGATCTTTAAACATGAGGTTATAAGGGAGGCTGGAAGAAGTTGCATATATAGATCTCAAAACAAACAAACAAATAAACAAAATCCACCCCGAAATAACCCCCAAACTCACTGCTACTGAGTTGATGCCAAAGTCTAGTAATGTTATAAGACAGGGTAGAACTGCCCCTGAGAGCTTCTGAGGCAATTTAAAAAAAATAATTTTAGTGGGCATTCGTACAACTCATCACAATCCACACATACATCCATTATGTAAAATACTTTTGTACATTTGTTTCCCTCATCACTTGTTCTCAAAATACTTGCTTTCCACTTGAGGCCCTGATATTCCCTTCTCATTTTCCCCTTCCCTCCCAACTCCTCCATGAACCCCTGATAATTTATAAATTATTATTTTTTTCATATCTTACACCCTTCAACATCTCCCCTCACCCACTTCTCTGCTGAGACAATAACTCTTCATGAGAGTACAAAGCCCAGTCTCACTTCCTTTGCTCAGCTGGTCATTTCAAACTGCCAAGGATGTGGATCTTGACCCAATGAGTAGACTCTAGTCCACCAGAGCTCCCTTCTTGAGACTCACGCAGCATGTGTAATGATGCAAAATGCCGGTAGATCACAGGTCAGTGGGTGAATGTCTTGTTGCTCCAGTGGTGGTGGAAGCAACTCCAGGGTTCTTGCAGGGCTCAGAGTGGTGCCATATGACTGATATTTTCTTTAGGGGCTAATATAGGACTTGTAGACCTGATCTGGACTGGACTGGGACTTTTTCTTAATATAAAATTACTCTCTGATCTTAAGTACTTTCTTTTTTTTCCAGTTATTTTATTGGGGGCTCTTTCAGCTCTTATAACATTCAGTACATCATTTGTAACAAGCATATTTGTATACATATTGCCATATTCATTTTGAAATATTTTCCACTTGAGCCCTTAATATACGCTCCTTCCCCCCTTTTTAATGAATCATTTTATTGGGAGTCCTTACAACTTCCTTCATGATCCATACATACATCAATTGTATGCAGGCCACATTTGCACACTTGTGACCATCAGCACTCTCAAAATATCCTCCCTTCACTTAGGCTCCCCAAATCAGCTCCCTATCTTTCCCTTCCTTCCCCCCCCTCCACCATCAACCGTTAGTAATTTGCAATTTTTTTTTCATATGGCACACTGTCCAATGTATCCCTTCACTCACTTCTGTGTTGTCTGCGCCCCAGAGAGGAGGCTACATGTAGATCCCTGGAATTGGTTCCCCCTTTCTATTCCACCATCCCTCCACCTTCCTAGTATCACTACTAGTCCTGTGGGATCATCTATCCTGAATTCTCCATGTTTCCAACTTCATTATACATCTCCTGGTCTAGCTGGATTTTCTTATACATAGATGAAAGTCCTTGTATTTGTTTCTCTCATCAACCTGACTTAACACATGAAGGGACTTCAAAAAGTTCATGAAAAAATTCCATTACTTCAATACTTCACACATGCTTTGATTATATCTATACATACATACACACATACATATATATATATAGAGAGCATATGTATGGAAGTATATATATACAGGGGGGGGCCTGGATCCTCATGAGAATGCCAAACCCACTAGAGACATCATAAGGCTGTAATCTAATTGACAGGTTAGATTCCACCCCTCCACTTATTTACCAAGTTAACATGAAATCACATAACTACCACACTTTATTTGTGTGTTTGTCAAAGTCAGTTGATGGGGGATATTTATTTTTTAAAAGTTAAACACTCGGGCTGAGCCCCGGTGGCGTAGTGGTTGTGCGCGGGACTGTGGCCCACTCGGACGGAGGTTCAAATCCAGCAGTGGGGCTGGGCCACCTACTCCCACCACCGGAGAGCAGTGATGCCCCCCCCCAAAAGAAAACAAGTTAAACACTTTACAAATATCACTTCTTTATTCTGAGATGTAAAATGTTTAAAACTCTAGGTTATCCATATAATGAAGACAATTATACTATAAAAATAACATTTTTGTTCCACTCCAGAAAACTTTAGCATGGCTTTGAATTATATTTTTCATAATTGTTCCTCCTCAATTTCTTGCAATCACTGATTCGATATCTATTCCTTTCACTAATACAGATATATCCAGAGAAGTGATTTTTGATGTTTGCAATTGTATGATGACTGGGAGTTTATATAGAAAGTTAATATTGACATGCTAACTTTGGGTACAATAGTGATAACTGAAAATATATGCTTTGAGTTCTGGGTTTTTTTTTTCAGAAGTGATATAGATTGTTTTAATGAGTACATCCAACAGTACTGAAAATTAAGTACAATAATGAGAATTAAGAAACTTACCTTTTATGTTTTAAATCATTTTATTGGAGGCTCATACAGCAATTAGCTCAATCTATCCATCCATCCACTGTCTGCAAAGCACATTTGTACATCCGCTGCCCTCATCATTTTCCCATCCAAGTACTAACCAGGCCCGACCCTGCTTAGCTTCTGAGATCAGATGAGATTGGGCGTGTTCAGGGTGGTATAGCTGTAGACAGCCCTCATCATTTTCCAAACATTTGCTTTCTATTTAAGCCCTAGGCATCGAGTCCTCATATTTCTTCTCCCTTCTTGTGCCCCCTCTTTCATTAACCCTTGATAATTTATAAGTTATTATTATTTTGCCATATCTTGCTCTGTCTGATGTCTCCTTTCTCCACTTCCCCATTGTCCGAACTTCCAGGAAGAGGTTATATGTAGATCCTAATAATCACTTCCTTCTTTCTACTCCATCTTCCCTCCACCCTCCAGATATGGCCACTCTCACTACTCTCCTGAAGGGATCATCTGCCCTGTTTTCCCTAAGAAGATTTCCTTTTATTTAGTCCTAATGAATCTTGTGAGGGACTCTTGTGGCTTTGTGCATTATGCATTATGCTTTCTACTGCTCATTCCCAGGTCAGTATTTCAAACATTCTAGCATCTCAATGGGAGAAAGTTGAAGCTTTCCACTCTTATGAAGAGTTATAGCCTCAGAAACCCAAGGAGGCAGTGTTCTTCTGCCCTATGGTTTGCTGTGTGCCAGAATCAACTAAATGGCAGTGAATGAAAGAGTCTTGTTGACCCGAAGTTCTCAGGTTCCCTGTTGCCTTTGTGTGTTTGTCTGGGTAGACTAGAGAAATAAATTCACATACACACAGATGGATATAAGGGAAAGGTTTATATACAAGACGAATGGAACACAAGAAAGCATTCCAACCCAGTCCATTCCAAGTTCATAAGTCCAATATTAGCCCATATGTCTGATACCAGTCTATAAAGTCTCCTGATTTACGCAGCACATGCAATGACACGAGGAAAATCACAGGCCAGTGGGTGCAGAGTCTTGTGTGTCCAGCTGCAGTAGAAACATCCCTGTGCTGTCAGGGTGTCCTCAGGGTTCCTCCCTTCCAGGGCTCAGAATCCATCAGAAGTAGCAAGTGGTGGTAGAAGCATCTCAGCATTGGCAGGGGTTTCCCCATGGCCTCCCAAGCATCTCAGTGCTGGTACGAGTCTCCACATGGCTTTTCCAGTCCCAGCAGTTTGGTTCCACCAGAGTAAGCTCACGTGGCTCCTTCAGCTTCATCTGTCTCCAGGAATCAGGATTTAACAGCATGCTGTCATCTCATCTTGTCAGTAGAACGTCTCCCAGAGACTCAGTTTTGTCTCTCACCTCCATGGGGGAAATATCGTGAGATTTCCCAGAATTCTCAGAGAAAGCCATGCCCACATAGAGGTCTTATTGGCTATCTCCAGATTGACAGGCTAGACTCTACCCCTACACTCTCAGTCATGAAATTGACACATGAGTACATGCCTGCCACACTCTGTTATCTAGTAAAAGCTTTGAACTGCAGTATCTTTAATGCAGCAGAAATGAGTAGTGAGCCATTTGCTTATGTCATATGCACTTATTGAACACTTTCAATGCATACACATGATATAAATTTACACCCTTTCCTAGCACAGCTGTAAATGAATAATGTAAATGCACAAAGAGAAAACACCTAAATTATAAATCTGTGTGTTTATATAAATTGTGCCCAGAATACTTAACTTGACTTCATTTTAATTTTATACTACACAACTTGTCCTATGTCCACAGAGCAAAGGAAGTGGTCTGTGTAAAACAAAAGTTCCATTAAAATATATATGATTATTAGATCTCATTTATTAAAAAACATGCTATGTAATTACTAGACTGAATTACAAATCAGGCTCTTGTCCTTGTAGGTGGTCATGTGTTTAAGTAAAATTGGACTTGACAATTCAAAATGCTAACTTGTGGTTTAGTCTATTTTTGCTTATTTAAGGCAAATTTCATTTGGTAGATTGAGGTCTCTTAAGACATCAAACGTGCCGGTTAGGATGGAAAAGATGGCCTTAAGGCAATGCCAATCTATAACTTTGTCTGGTTTTAAAATATATTAACATTAAAAAAAGTGTATGGGAATCTCTCGTGGGTACAACAAACACTATTCAATTCTTAGTTATTTCTTACAAATGGCACTAAACCATTTTGTAATTAATATTGTTACCTTGCTTTCAGTAGAACTCTCTCATTGCAATTTTATTTGTATTTCTAAAATCATATGTCAATTACTCTGTAGCTGATGTATGATAGAACGTTTAACCAAGGTGAATGATAAGTGACATTTATTTTTATCATTGATTGGCTAAGATTGCTACCTGATAGTTAATTGATATGCACCTCACCCCACCTCACAACACACACACTACTTTTTCAGAAACAAAAGAAAATAATCTTAACCCGAGAAAATGATCCTTCCAGCGGTTCTTATAAATATATTCTAGAAATAAAATAATTGGACTCTCCAATGCCCTCTGGTGGCTTTTCAGGTCTGATGAAAATGCATCAGAAAGCTGAGAGGAAACAAACATGAGATGCGAACCCCAAATCAACTTTTATTCCGTGATTACTTTAATTGACGCTAACACCTTCCAAACATTTGCTTTGTTTTGTGTCTTGAAATGTATTGCCTTAGGTGCTAAAGCCAAAGTGTGCACATTTCTACTGTAATTTAGGGAGGACTATGCTTTTATAACAGGATTTTTCCCCATTAGGCTTTTAAAAGAGAAAGTAAAAAGTGTATCTATAATGCTGCTATCATCATGCCAATTTGTAGCCCGCTATTATCAATATTCTAAAAATGTATACACCTTCATTCCTATCGAGTGTTTGAAAATATACGACTTATTTTCATGTGTTGCTGCCATTAAGGTCCACCATTCTAGTGATTCGTGTATGAGAAGGGGAAACAAGTAAGTCATTACAGATTGTTGAGTTGTTTATTAGTATAAATAAAACCTGCTGGGGTGGGGGATAGAGACGTGAGGAATACGTGGGGCTAGATCTGTGCTTCAAGTCTGAGGTTTCCTCTGGTCTGGGGAGCCGAGGCCTGGAATACCAAGAGTCAAACCCTAAGGATAGCGACATTCAGGGAAAGCAAGCTACTGCTCTGGAGCCATCGTGCCATTGAGTCAATTCCCGGGACCTTACAGGACAGACACGACCATTTCCTTTGGGTTTCCAATGCTTTACATCTTTATTGGAGCGGGAAGCCCCATCCGCCTGCCGAGGAGATTCAACTGTGGGCCTTGGGGTGAGCAGGGACTTTTCTAAGAAAGCCAAATAACCTGGAATACAGTGTTGCCCTGACCAGGTGGATTGGGAAGTGAGCCAAGATCCATGGACCGAGATTGAAGCTGCTATTTGTAAAAGAAGAAGGTCATACATGGAAGGAACCGAGGTTGGAATAGAAAAGAGAGTCTGGCTTTTACTTCAATTACAATTAGAGTTGACATAAACTACTGGTGGTGGCAACTACACGGGCAGCAGCTCAGAACCACCCACCGCTGTTCGGGAGAAAGAAAAGACTTTGTACTCTTGCAAAGAGTTCACCGGCCATATCGGAAACCCACAGGGGCAGTTCTTCTCTGGCCCACAGGGTTGCTGTGCATCGGCAGTGACTCCATGGCAGTGAGTTTGGCTCTGATTAGTGATTTCTACGGTGGTGACAGGAGAAGTGGAATCTGACTCCAGATGCTTTTCTGAAAGACGATGCTGAGAATTTCTTGTTAGTGTTGCATTTCTATCCCACCAATTGGTATCTGCATTTACAAAAATGCATTTTTTATGGTTGGGGTTCACCCTGGCTTATCAAAGATCTGAAAGATAAGCTCAGTGTGGGAGTCAAACCTCTCTCCTGCACTCGATCCCTCCCACAGAGCTTCTCCTAAAGCTATTGTTCTCGGAAGTCTTTGAAGAGTCTTCTATTTTGTGTATACCTTATAATAGAGGATTAATTGCCTCAATGAGCTTTCACTAGCTAATTTCTGCATAACACCCCAAGCTAACATAGAGAGGGGGTTGTTTTTAATATAAGACTTTTTTAATTTGACTTTTCTTAGTTTTTATTTTAAGCTTAATTTACTCCTGAGCCAGAAGCTGTGGCTTCTTCCATTTCTTCTCTACATCCTCCTCCTCCTCTGGTTTAGGAACAAATTGTCTCTCCTCACGAAGTATCGTTTCAGTGTGGTAGGTTAATGTACTCACTTCCAGGTTAATGTGCCCATGAGCTCTTAGAATCTGCTGTTGTATCTTTGTTCACCTATATGTGTTCAATGATCAGAGAGTCTACGTCTCATAGTTCAGCTGACTGTTACTCTCCACATTTTTAACTATTCACAGCAGAACTTCAGCATTCTTCTTGGTCCACCGACCTTGAGTCCAATCCCAGTGTTTGACTTGGGGTGCCTGCACATTCCACCATTGCAACTTCAGAACGGCACACCCTGCTTCTGCAACGTGATGTTTTTCAGATACTTTGTGCCTTTCTGGATAGCCTGGACAGTTGCACATGTGTTCTCAAAATAGACCTAGACATTTGAACCTTTTGAATTGCATGATTGTTATAGGGTTTTCCCTGTTCCTTGAGTAGAAAAACATTTCGGCAGATCCCATCAGGCCCCTAAACCTCCGACTTCTTTTAAAGCATAATGCTACCATATGATCTAGGGATGCCTGCCCACAAATATCCAGAGATGTCCATACATATGCATTCATGTAAAAGCACACACACACGCACACAATGGACTCCAACATAACACTCATGTTGAGGAGAGGGTCATTATGCATCTCAGCAGACCGGATGGCATCAAAAATTCTCCATCCCCATACACACATACGTCCACACAGTAAACTATTCATTCACAAAATGCACCCTTATCAGAGAGCTAGTATATGCCAGGTGCTGAGGATTTTAAAATGATTACGATAGGTGATTGCGGCATTTTTTTTAAAAAACATCTGGGTTTTATTTACCCAACTAAATGGTGTAAGCTCACTGCGTGTAAAAATGTCTTAGATATGTTTATGTAGATATCTTTTCAAGTCACGGTGTTTAAAAGAGTCATTGCACGCTTAGTGCTCAATACCTATTTGCATTTGATTGCTGGATTTAAGCATATTGATGAATCTCATCACTACATTCTCTGCATTTTCCTGTGGCTATTTATATGCTTGAGGAAGGAACTAGATATACGTTAACTTGCTAAACATTACACACCTTAAACAGCACCTTGCATATAGCATTCCGAGACTGATTGTTACATGAGCAAAGAAATTAATTTAACTGAACTCACAATGGATTGCTGTATTGAAAAATTAACATTTCTCTGGTAAAGGTGATTGGAAGTTCAGCTGTTGAGGTGGTCTGCCTTTATCCAAACAAATATTTCATGCCTGGATTGCCAGCGTGTCACATGTTGAGCTGCTAATCGCCAGGTCGGTGGTTCAACTCCAACAGTTACTCCTTGGGAGAAAGAGGAGGCTTTTAGTTCCTGCAACAGATTGATAGTTTCAAAACCCCGCAGGGCAAGTCTATTCTCTCCTGAGGTCACTACAAACCTGAATCCACTTGACGACAGGTTTTTGTTAGGTTCTTTGAGACAAAGAGGTGGATCTTAAATTCATACATTTCTTGGTTTTATATTGGCGTATTTGCAATAACTTGATTTTAATACATGTTATACAGCTCGTTTCTCCTTCTAATATTTAGAGTTTGCATGCATATATAGGTCATTCGAGAAAGGAGGTGAAGATGCACAAAACAACCTTGAGGGAGTATACCTGGAGGAGTGGGGCAAGAGCCAAACAAAGGAGCATCATGCTGCCTCGATGCCTAGCCAGATCCCAGCCTCACACTGCCTAGACAGATCCCAGCAAACCCTAGGAATGCTGCTGAGTAGAAGTGACCCATGACATCGAGGGTGTTTTATTTTCATTCAGAACATGAATTAGCTCAATTTGGCAACTTGCACATTCTTTCTGCCTCTTTGTAACTGACATGCCGCTCCGCAATGAACAGTAGTGACTTACTGTTTGTTTCAAAGGCATGTTTTTGCTTCTTTGGGAGACGTGCTTGGTTTGTTTTGTTCAATTTTTAATGATACATGATTTTATTTTAAATTTCTTTGGAAAGTGCTTTGTATCCTAGGGTTTCCGGCTTGCTATGAATTGAGAGGAGGTTATTACCTTCTAAGTTTTCAATTATGAAAACAAAGCAAGTTTGGAAGCTCCATTGGGATCTTGTAAACCCTCTGCAAGCATGTTCTGAATGAGACAATTTTCGTGCAACTAGCTCTAATTGTCTGAGATGAGACAATCCACAGAAGCTAATTGGAGAGAGTCTCAGACTGTTGCATGCATGGGGATGATAGAAAAGTAGTTTTAGTTCTTTGGCTTTTGTTTTCTATTTTCTTTTCTGAGAGTGGGTGAGGAACCTTTGCGTACCTAGTGTGCATATCTAGTATGCTTTTTCCTTCGGTTTTGAATAATTTATTCCCCAGTGATAATGTTCAACATTTGAGTTTACATATAGACTCCTTTCAAGCTCTGCATAATTTTGTACCGAAACCGTTAATCTGTACATTCTTTGTGACTAATATGACACCAGCAAGCTGATTGTGACCTTCCACCCCCCGTGTCTTACTTCAGTGGAATATTGCGTTCCTTTTCAATTGGGTGTTTGTGTTCTAAATTACAGCTGGTAAGTACAGAATAGTATTTATCACATTTTCCCTCTTATGATCACCACCTGAGTGATTATACTGTTGACATATTCTGAATTAGACAAGAACATATGCTCGACTAAATTGATGCCTCACATAGAAACTTGCATATAATGAATTTCATTTGTGAAGTTATTTTGATTTTTGATTACATCCTTTCCTTTTTCCCTTTTTTGTTGCTTACATGACCCCAAATCTGTTCCTGCTGAACTTTGATATGATGATGGAGAACACTTCATATCATCCTACCTCGAAGAATATAGGCCTAGTAGAACTAAGAGAAATATAAAAAGGATTTCATAGACACATATCACCTGTCCTCTAATTCAGGCCATGATTCATTTGTAGATGACAGTTGTTATTTGAACATGTAGGCAGACATTGTCACCTTTTTTCATGTGAGTGGACATTTTCTAGGGCAACTCTCTTGTGTCAGATGAATATCTGGGAATATCTGACAGTGTGGGAAGAAAATGCTTTTGCCAGCAAAGGGTAGGAGAGATATCTTAGACCATGGTCAGTTGGGAACTCAGGGCAGGGAAAGCTTTTGAGTGGGAGTATCAAGCAGCAGATGAGAAGGGAGGTTGGAAGACATTGCAGGCGTTTGCCATCCATTCAATTCAAAGTAGAGTAAAATGAGACTCTGGAGGAAGAAGATGAAGAATGTCAATTTAGAGCATAGGCTAAATCAAAGGCATTGCTCGTCTGGTGGTGCTGCCTGGAAAGCGTCTTCTTCAAGTCCCTTGTCACTCTGAGGCTGAGAGATGAGACCAGCCACTTCCAGAATGGTTTATAGCCAGGACCACTGTGTACAGGGTCTTTCCAAGTTGGAATGTACCCAGTGGGGGTGTGTTAAGAGTCAGAATTGACTGGTTGGCCGTGGACTTTGGGGCATACTCCTGTTTAGGAGAAATCTCTGGGGGAACGTTTAAGACTTGGGAACAAACTTTCTTACAAACCGATTTTGAATTGAGAAAACCCATGAACCATGGATGCTAGTTTCGATGACTTGTGCATGGGGACACTTAGCAATGCTGCTCCATGGTTCTGCCTCATCATCTGTAAATTAATGTTTCCTAACAAATTAGTAGAATGGATCTGAAGACTTCCAGTTACATTTCGTTTTGAGAACTACATCTTTAATGCTTTTTAAAGTATTAAAAAGCAGAAGTCAGCGTTCCAGAGTACTCACCCTTAAAGGGTTAATGAAAATCAATTTCCCTGGGTATGAAAGCAAATGCATTTGTGACATTTTAGTCAGACTATTTATTTACCTTTTATAGGCTTGGAATTTTTATATAATCTCATATTTATATAATCTGATGCTTGATATAATGAGATATGTCCTTTTAATAAGAAAAAAAGCAAGACAGCAATTTTGGGGGGAATCATATTAGGTATGCATTGGCAACATATGAATGTTAACTCTTTCACATTTATACAATTTTTCCTAACCAAAAGTATGTTACATTACCTTCTGAGATTACTGTTTGCTGAAATAAGAGAGTAATTCTCTACTATTGTTGTCTTGGTGCTGTTTTTCTGCTCTTAAATAACCTGCTCAGCTATTATAGAGATCATTATTTTAAAGAAGAGTCTTTTATGAAAAAGATGTTTTGAAGAATACTGAGAAGCAGAGTAAATCTATTGTTTTCTGTCAGGCTGTAGTGACTTTTCTTATGGCCTTGTCGGCATTTGCTTTCAGGGTGATTACTTGCAGACTGTTTAGTCGAACCAAAGAATGTTGATGATTTCTTATACTCGAACTTTTTTTCCTTTACAAAGTAGCATAGATCATTTTTTCCCTGTACACTCATTCAGAGTATCGTTTCATTTTCTTTTTTTTTTACTGGTCTACTATGTGTTATCCATTCTGTTCAGCACTTGGGATCAAAAAGGGGGTGTTTTTACTTGTGTATTTTGGACTATGTAGTCTAATGGGTTCCAATAACCCACCCACTGCTCTCTAGTTAATCCTGACGCATAAGGTTTCTGAGATTGTAATATCTAAAAGAACCACAAACCTCATCTCTCTCCCAGGGAGAAACTGTGGGGTTTGTGCTGCTGTCTTGAAGTTTGCAGCCCCACATGTAACTCACAACACCATTAGCACTATTTTGCCAAAAAGAATAATAATTAAGGTAATATTTCAGGCCATCAATAAAGGAAAACGAGGTATATGAAAGTAATTGGCAAAATGACTTCAGATAAGGGGGTCAGAAGAGGTTTCTTTGCGGTGTTGACTATGAAAAAAAACAAGAACATTCTGTGAGAACCTGCAAGAAGCATCTTTAAAGCTGAAGGCAAGTCAACCCAAAGTCATATGACAAGTGCAAATGTAACATGTTCAAGACATAGACTATGGGGACTGCCTTTTTGGTATCCCAATAGGGTAGCATTAACTGATTCTCACAAGGGGCATACAGTGATCTTAAGGGATAATTATAAAGACACTTCAAAAATTTGTAAAGATCATGGGTGAGGAAAAGGCCAGGAAAGATCTGCACCAAGTATTTATGACCCCAGCCTCTGACCATCAGTCCAATGCACTTGCTCATTTTTCAAGGGCAACAAGGCCTCTTCTAGGACACGTTTCACAGAGAAACCTTACCCCACCACTGTACAGGCCCGATCTTTCCCTTCCCAACTGGTTTTGTTTTCCAAGTGCAAAGAAGTTTAAAAGGAGCATGAGTCCAACCCTTTCAGCCTGCACAAATGGCCCTTTTGCTTTAGTGTCAGCTGAAGCATCCAGCAGACTTTAGCTTTGGGGGCAGGGTTAAAAAGATAGAACCCTCGTCTTCAGCAATGTCTAGATCTTCAGGGAGGATATGTTGAGACAAAATAGAATCACTTAAAAATAAACTTTAAAAATTGTAAATTAGGTAGGAATTTACATATCAGTTCACCATTTTTGTATTAAACAACTTACCAGGAAAATCTATTGGGAGAAGTGCTAGGTGGTTAGTAGCTTTGATTTTGACATTTTTACTTAATAAAGGTGGCTATGTTTTTGTAACCGTGCATTTTAACTTACCTTCATCCACAGTAGGGCGTTCCAAGTCCTTCATACAATGTAGCACACTCGTGAATGTCAGTGTGTCCTAGTCGATATCCAGAGGAGGACTATGTAGGCCAAGTGGAAAAGTAACAAGAACAGAAGTGGAAAGGGCAAGCACTTTAAAATTTATTTTTTGTAAAACCAAACCAAAATACTAGTTAGGTTTCAACTGAATAAAGTTCATTGCAAAAAAAAAAAAAACATTTTCCTCATGCCCACTGTCCTTTCAGATCTATTATGTAATGAGGATCTGTGTTAATTATTACAGCCACCTGCACCTAATAAAATTAGATGTGAAATTTCTGATAGGTACAGATGGCCATTTGA
This sequence comes from Nesogale talazaci, assembly GCA_004026705.1. Classification (NCBI taxonomy): domain Eukaryota; kingdom Metazoa; phylum Chordata; class Mammalia; order Afrosoricida; family Tenrecidae; genus Nesogale; species Nesogale talazaci. Next base: position 372,286 of record PVJH01000255.1, read on the forward strand.
AAAAAAAATCCATTTTTCCCTGTCAGCTGGTCAAATCTCATAAATTAGAACTGTTGAGACTCTGAAATTAATCACCAGTCTTCTTCAAAGGGGTAGCAAAAATAACTTTCTCAAAGCCAAATAAACTTGATTTGTGTGTAGAATTAAAGCCTAGGTAATACATAATTATGCGTACCACAATGGTATCTCATAGCAAAATGCCTTGAAATTTAAAACTACCTCTAGTAGAGATTTTAGGCCGCTGATTTGTTTCAATTAAAATAATCTAAGAACACTTTCTAAATTTGATTCAGTAAGTTTTGTGAATATTCCTTCCAATTCCAACGTATTTAGAATTTAAAACCAGTAGCCAGTATGTAGTGGTGAATAAGGGGACTTTAAACACTGTGTAGAGAACATGGAATTAAAAGTTACTGATATTTTCCCATGAACTTCTTTGAAGCCCCTGGGGATTAAAGCTGCCAGTACTATAATGAAGCTCAGTGAAAAGGCCTGGGCTATCAGAATTGATACTATTCACCTTGGTTGATTTGCGAAACACAAATTATCCTGCCAAGGAAATAGAGAATATGTGGTAATGATGGTCAGACTGCTATTCATTCCACACAGGTGGCTGCCAATATGCTCAGTGTCAGGGCTTTTTTTTTTTTTTTAAGGTGTGCGGTGGTAATGGGAAGGCCAGAACACGAGAGGCTGGAAATGAGGAGTCAAATCAATTTTAGAATGTAGAAGAGAGAAACAAGTGTAGGACTTGGTGAATTGAAGGTCTTGGGAGGGGCGACAGATAACCGAGACACACGTGGGAGTGTATGCAATCACTGTTGTCATTACATTCTCTTGGGCGGGCTCCAAGTCACAGTCATCCTATATATAAGAGAATGAAACACTCTGGCCCTATGTCATCATCACAATGTCATCCCCCCTCATTGAGTTGTTTCCTTTTTCTTTGACCCTCCACATTACCAAGCAGGATGTCCTTCTTCGGGATCTGATGTCTATTGATAACTTGTTCAGAGTCCATGAGATGAAGACACTGTACCTTCCCTTGCAAAGAGCCTTCCGATTGTACTTTTTCTAATGCAATTTTCTTAATTATTCTAGTACTAATAATGACAGATCAATGAATTAAGGCTGAATATGAGCAATATCTATCCCATGTCTGATTTAACAGGCACTCTTTTAGACTTTTCAATGTGACACAGCAGGGTCTGAAATATGCACAGGTTTTTGGCTAGTATAATCTCAGAGAGGAGCAGAAATATACTAAGATTTCCCTAAAATAGCATTGAAGAAAATAATAATATTAAATTTCCGCAGGTGAGGGGTACTCTAGCAGTGCTCCCTCTTTGGGGCTGAAGTAATATTAAAGAAGGTTTCGCTAGTTCATTGCATCTGCTTGTATCCATATTCAGACATAGTCTGGCTATTCATGTATGTTTCAGGATAATCATATGTGGTACATAACGAGGCCACAACCATCGAAAAAAGATCAAACCTTCAGCATTACTCCCCAAGTGTTGAAGGGGGGCAGGGAACTATTGCTGACTCAGCGACATATTTGAATTACATATGTCAGCAACAGTCTAATTGCGGCACAAAATTTCCTACATAGGCATTGATTTCACTATTAATAACTTTGCTTATGTAAAATTAATTGTCACTTCACTAAGGTCTAGTTGGAGTTCAGAGTTCAGAAAATTGATATGATTTTTTTTGTTTTGGGTCTTTGATGCCTGATAACCTGATCTCATCCACACCTCATGATCATACAAGTTGGGTTCCTTCTTCCCTGTGAACTTTGATGCTTCTCAGGTAGATGGCCACTTCAAGCCTTTAATACCCCGAGACTATATATTTTGTTAGCTGAGCAGCTTTCTTCACATTTGCTTATGCACCCATTTTGTCTTTAGCAATCTTGTCAGTAAACTGAGCATCACAGAATGCCAAGTTGTTAGAACAAAGTGTTCTTGCATTGAGGGTATACTTGAGTAGAGGTTCATTGTTCGTCTGCTACCTTAATACTTAAAAAATATATATGTTCATAGATCTATTTGCCTATTATTATATGTAAGTATATTTGCATACATACATGTTTGTATTGTGACCTCTATAATGCCCATTTACCTCCTAGTTCTTTCTTCTATTTCCTTTTACTTTCCTCTTGTCTCACTATCATGTTTGGCCTTCATTCCGGTTTCAGTAATTCCTCACAATTACTGATCAAAGTGAGTAAACCATACAAGGCATCCTATGCCCTGCTAACCACCAATTTTAGATCACTTGTTATACCTTTGTCCTCGGGTTTGTTAACAAAACCTTCCCCTCTCCTGTGTCCCCCAGGAACCATTGGCCCCCTTGTCCGCCCCCCCCCCAGGTTGTTTATCCCATCTATCTTATCTAGATAGACATGCAGAAATAATGATAAGCATGAAAATAAGACAGAGCAAAGCCAAACAGCAAAAGAAAACAACAACTACCACAAATAAAAACCCAATGACAAAAAAGGAGAGAAAGAACTATAAATTTTTCCAGGTCTCTTTGTTGACCTTTAGGAGTGTTTTCCAGTCCAGTCTGACTGGGTGTCACACCATGGCTGCAAAATATTTTTTTGGCATTCCCTGGGGACTTCATTGATTTGCTCCCCTTGCTGCAATGTTGCATGCCCTTAGCATGTCACTGTGATGCGATGGGGTCAGATTGGTCACCGTACCCGTAATTTGTCTCCAGTATTGTCTCTCAAAGCACTATGGGTAAGTGAATGACAGCAACAGCACTGCCATCATTCAGACCAATGATTACCCATTACCCAATCTTGGAAGTATGCTCTCTTAAGTCCAGTGTAGATTTGATAAAAAAGAAAAGGTTTGATAGCAGCGAGAATGTGAGTGTCGAATGGAAGAAAGATACCAGGGGAGTGGAAAACAATAGTTGATCTACTGGAAGAAAAAACAAACATTCAGTGCCCTGTAGGACAAATTTTATAAATTGGAGAAAAGAGAAAAAGCAAAACTTGATGCTACACTCCAGCTTTAGTTACATGTCTTTGAACCTGTTCCTTAAATGAGAGGCTGCATTTTTATTCTATTTGCAATACAAATAATAAATCATACATCTCTCATGACATTGTTGAATTCATAAACATTGCAAGTAAGGGACCTGCCCAGAAACTGATGTATATTCAGGGATCAAGGGATCTTAGTTATTCCATTTGTTAACAGCAATATTAATTTGCTTACAGAGATGAGTGCTATACCTTTGCTATCTAGAGCTGAGATGATATACAGGCATCTTTAATGATGCATATATAAAAGCATATAAGACAGCTCTTCCTGACATGGAAGACTTTTATTTAGAAACATGATGGGTACCAAGGAGCACCAGTCTTTCTTTACACGTTCTTGGTGATATTTCTAGAAATGCCTTGTAAACAGCAACTCTATTGGGAGGACAGAAAAAAATCAAGCTATTATGACTGCATGCTCACTTACTCTCTCACTTCTAAGATTTCCGCTACAGGATTTTGTTTTCTGTGGCCTATGAGTCAGCAGCCATGAACTCTCAGGATCAGTTTATTTGCAGTGGGTTACGCCCATCTCAGGCTGACCTTTCAAAATGACGGATTGGAAGAGTGTTTAGAAGCTGCCATGCTGAGAAAACAACAGGTTGGCATATAATATCCTGAAACACCACTAGCATAAACATTATCATAATCTGTAATGTGTTTAGAGACCTCTGGAATCCAAGTGTACCAGCCACACACCTAGCAGAGGCATAAATAAAGCCATGGGAACACTTGCTGTTTTGATACAGTTGGTGTTTTTGAGTATACAAACTAGAAAGACTATCACCAGGCTTGTTTGGATATCTGTGTCTCAAAGTGTGACACCTTTTGTTCCAAGCACATGACATGAGCCACTTTATCTTAGCAAGTAGACAGGTGGGTAAATAATTAATTTTCACCAGAGAGTTTCTGTTAAACCTCCTTTAGAAGATGACCTTTTTTAATAATATTGAGCTGACATATAGCTGAATGATGGGGTGTCATTTACTGGCAAGCAATTTTCTCTTTCTGTGGGGAAATTTTAAGATCACTGGACTTGTAAATGATGACAGGATTGTTGGTCTCCATATGATTGAGCAGTTTAGTAATGTGCATAATTATCATGACTCCCTGAAAGCTCGAGGCACCTTTTCACTGTTGATCATGATTTCAACTACTGACGCCTAAATGACATGTCAAATGGTAAGAAGATAAATCCTGATGGCAGAGGCATCACTTAGTCATGCAAGTAAGTCGACTATTAGGTTTTGTGAGAGGTTGACTTATCAGAACTGGGGAAAGTTTTCACTGTGAAGTTTGAAATAAGTGTGTGTGTGTGTGTGTGTGTGTGTGAAGCAGGTTGCATACCACTTGAAAGCGTGTCTTGCATTTGCAAAACTTTAAGGACAAGGCTATATGGCAATTTTGATAAGACTTTTTGAGGACATTGAACCTTAAACGTCTTTGAAGGAGCTCATTGAAGACACGTGTTTCATATTATCCACAAACACTTGGTCCAGACTTTCTTAGAAAGCTCTCACAAAGTCCAAACTAGTAGCTATTGAACTGATTTAAACTCAGAGTGCAACCCTTCAGGACAGAGGACAAGGACCCCTGTGGGTTTCTGAGACTGCTATTCTTTATAGGAATAGAAAGATGAGGAGTGAAAAGCTCCATCTTTCTCCACAGAAGTTGCTTCTGGCTTTGAACTGCTGGCCTCCGTTTTAGCAGCCCACTATGCATAGTACACTATGACACCAGGTTTTAGATTTGATAGCGTGTGACCTTACATTTATAGTTTGTTGGTAGCATATCTGAATTAAGGTCATAACCAGATTGTTCAATATCAATTAAATATAAATTAAATTTAAATATAAACTGTCAGTAAGGATGGTTTCTTTAATAAAATAATTTCAGAAATAGTCAATGTAGAGGAACAACTTGATTCAGATTTGTTCATTAATTGTACTTCATAATGGGATATATATGCATCAAGTCTGATATCATCTTGAACTGTGGATGATGATTCAAACCAGACAAAGTTTGAGTCCTACTAGAGGTTTGTTACTGGGCATACGATTTTGGACTAATGTTTTATAACTTAGACCTCATAAAGTCTGTATATAAAGTTGTTTGACTTCCAAAGGCCTCATGGAACATTCCGGTGATTATGGATTATATTCACCTTCCTGAGATACAAAAGATTACGTTGCTTCCCATTTAAAATCTGGCTAACGTTTTTGTGTGACCTGTAGCTTTGGAGCTTCCATTCCCACCCCAACTCCCCACCCTACTCCTTACCCATGCCCTTTGGCTTCGCAAACACTCTTTAAGGGAGCCCTGATGGCACTGTCTATCAGGCTTTATACAAGGAACTTCATAAAGATTGTGATCAAATAGATTATATCTCAATTCCACTTTCTTACATACATTTGAACCCTCTTGTATGTACATATATATGCATATATTTAATAAGGGTGCTACACATATTCTTTTCCATTTTTGTTGCCGTAATAATTTCTATATATTTTTGTTGGATGATTATGGTCTACTGCATTTTATGTCAAGACAAAAGACTAAATTGCAGTTTCTTTAACTTCTTGATTCCTTACTTTTTCTTCCCACAAATGAAGAACACATAACCTACTTATCAGTGAACCTCATGCATAAGTACAATATTGGACAGTCTAGATTTAGCAATGGGACAAGTGTGATGCTATTCAAGTATTTTTCAGAAAATATTCAGATGCTGAAATAACTAACTGATGTATAACCACAATAACTTAAGGCAATGCATAAAAATAGGAAATAGAACCTCTTTTGGCATTACATATTTATTTTGCCACGATAAATATTTATTCTCCTTTAGAATCATCAGAGGACTTTGTCAATGATATATTTTGATACACTATATAATTAAATGATTGATTCTTAAAATGTTTCTAAGATTATCAAAGTTTGCCCCATCTTTACATGTGAGATCTTCTTGTGCAAACCGTACAGACGCCTGCCTTAAGAAACAGCTTGTTCAGTAATCTCTCACTCACTTGAGAATGACCCTGAATCCTGAAACTGGACAAAATGACAATACCCCACCCACAAATGTACCTCAAGACTACTTCCTGCACTAATCATCAAAACCTTACTAAGTGTACAGTGAATGCCTTTGTATTCAAGTCCAAGGACCTACTGATTTCCTCTGTCATGGAGTCCTTCTGACTTTCCTACTACATACATTTTAACTTACATCCCGAATCAGAGTGGACTATTACACTCTATTAGCTACAATACAGTGTACTGTGACTTTAAAGTGACTTGGAGGGGGTTGTTGTTTGCTTTAAGATAAAATTATCCTTTTCCTTGATAAAAACAATTATGTTACTAATTTGAAATTCAGAGGTTAGAGAAATGGAAACACTTTGAGAGAGGATGTTTCCTTCTAGTGTTTTTATAAGATTTTGAAATTATTTTGTAGTGTCGTGATTACAATGGTATATTATATCTTTGGTGAACACTTAGTGAATTCTTTGTGGCTAGCAAGGTAGGTGTGGATGCCCCCGCTTAGCAGCAGTCCTCAAGTCTTTTCTGACTCATAACATTGCACGGAAGGGGAGTCATCATTGCCTCCCTCTACAACAAACTAGAGAATTCCCAGGAAGGACTTGCTCAAGAGTCACTTTAAAACTCAACTGCTACCTACCCTTGCTGCAGCCACTGCAGACTAGTGACGAATTCTCTCTTCAATATCTAGATAAAGTGTAAATGCCTCTAGTTAACTCATCCAATCCTACAGTGTACCAATAAAGAGATTCTAGAAAATCTAGGTACAGAATTCTCCTTGAAGTATAATGGAGCATGCAGAGGGCTGAGGTAATGTGGTGGTGACAGTAGGTGATGCATAAGGCACACAACAATGAACAGATGAAGTTGCAAAGTACTGCGAAATGTTCAGTGAAGGATTAGCTGATAAATATGTCTGAAACCCATAGCCAGTCTTCCTTTTAAAAACACAGCTTGAGACTAAATCTCAAATCATTTACACTGGGCTAAAGTCACACTGTCAATGGAGCCGGTTTCTTCTGGAGGTTCTAAGAATGGAATCCTTGTCCTTGTTTGATTTTATTCCCCTTCTAGTAGCCATTTGTGGTACTGAATTTATGGACCCTTCATTGAATTTTAAAATTCAGCATTCCCATCTCTTCTTCCCTGACTTGGATTCCTTCTTCATCTAAGGACTTTTGTGATTGCAAAGGGCCTTCTTAGAGAACCCCAAGCCTTTGCTTTAACTCTACAGGCAGATATTTCTCCCACAACAGGTTCTAGAGATTTAAACATGGATAGATTTGGGCACATTGTCCTACCAACCATTTACTATTCTCTGACTTCCAGCCATTCACTCATATCCATTCCCCCCACTCCACCCAAATCTCAACTCACTTTATGATCAAGTCCCTGAAGCTTTTCTAAGCCCCATGAGCTCAGAAATTTAATCAGGTTTGTTCAATCTTGAGGGGAAATTCCTCACAGACTGTAGTTGGGAGAGAGCAGAAAACAGACCGTCTGTTCCTAAATCATAATGGTAGAATGGACTTAGGACTGCAGTTAGAGATCAGTCCCATTCATAAAAAAGGGAAATAAAAAATACTAGTCTCAAGAAACTCCATTAAGTTTCCCAATTTGGAACCACTTCTCTTTGGTTTGTGACTCTGCCTTTTGATCTAACATCACTACTCTCTCATAGCTCTGCCCTTTGGGCCACCTTTCTGGTTTCATTGCAGGCAACCCTTGTTTGAAGGTGAGTTGTTTTATCATCCTGCCTAATTTGGGGAGTCTGACAGCCTTGTTGTATTTCAATCCATAGAGTCAGTTCTTCTAATGAAATGCATGTTCAAAAAAATCTGGGTCTCCTGTATATCCAATGGTAATTTATTCTCTGAGCAGTTTTCTTTCTTTCTCTCTTTCATTTTGCAGGTAAGAAAATCTCATCTGTTGCCATTGAGTTGATTCTAAATCATGGCAACCCCATGTGTTTCAGGGCAGAGCTGTGTTCCATAGAGTTTTCATTTTTATTTATTTATTTTTTGGGCATCACTGCCCTCTGGTGGTCATGGCAGCTACTCAGCCTTACTTCTGGACAGCCGCTGCTAAATTTGAACCGCCAAGCCTGTGGGTCACAATCCCGCATTCAACCAGTACGCCACTGGGCCTCAGCCTCCATAGAGTTTTGAAAGGGAACTCTGGTGGCACAGTGGCTTCTGCATTGTGTTGCTAACTGTAAGGTCAGTACTTGGAACTACCAACCACTCTGTAGGAAAACGATGAGATTTTCTTCTTTCATAAAGAGTCGCAGCATCAGAAATGCACTGGGGGAGGTCTACCCTGTTCTGTAGGCTTGAGATGGGTTGTAATTAACTCAGTGGAAGTGAGTTTGTTTTTCAATGTAATCCTAGAAAGTAGATTGCCAGACTTTATTCTATGCCACCACCAGGTGAATTTAAACCACCAGTTTTTTGATCAATGCCTGAGCACAAACTACTTGTGCCTGAGGCCTTTTCAAGATCATTGAATCTTTCTTTGTGGCTTCTTCTAAGATGACTGTGCTGATACATGAGTTTCACATCAATTCTTTTCTAAGAGTACTCTGTATGACAGAATAATTTAAAAATCATTTTGAAGCATCAGCAAAAGATGTCCAAATAAACCCTTGAGTTTTTAGAGTGTGCCTTTCTGGCAGTGAAATTTTTCATTTCAATATATTTTATGATCTTGTGTAGTATGGGTAGACTAGAGAAAAAAAATACATTGCCACTCATATATGTGTAAGAGAGAACTTTATATCAAGAATTAATTATGGATCAATAAAATATCCCAGCCCAGTCCAGATCAAGTCCATAAGTTTGATATCAGCCTATGTGGCTGATACAAGTCCATGAATTCCTCTTTAGACTCACATAGCACATGCGCATGCAATAATACTATGCAGAACGATTGCAAGGCAGTCAGTGCAAA